>SRMA01025974.1:7909-83956 GCA_007224835.1 Danionella cerebrum
ACCTTATTTCCACTGTTTGACCAAATTTTTTTCTACTCACCTAGATCATCCTAATCCAGCTCCTCCTGCCTTTCCTTGTCCTCCTCTTGTTCACCCTTTCCCACTTGACTTCTTGATTTTCCACTTCCTTAGTATTTCACTTGCCTAGTTGTATTCTTCCCCTCCCAAATCTCCTCCTCTTTTTCTTCAGCTTCTTTTCCACCCACTGGCTGCCTTTTCCCTCCCGCACCTTGCTGCTCTTCAATCTTGTTTTACCTCCTTCTTTTCCCACTTCAGATTTGCTCTTCATTCACCTCCCCTTTTTGTCTCTTCCTCTTTATTTAAATCCTCATATTTACCCTCCTTCTCCCACCTTCTTCTACTTGTTCTCTTCCTACTTGTCCTCCTCTAAGTTATTCCTCTGCACTCTCATTCTGGTCAATATCAATCGTTGATTAAAGTGATTCTTTTCCAGTTAAGGGAGATACGTTATAAATATTTGTTTACATGTTAAAAAGAAAGAATGGGTTCTTCCCTGACTGTTTTATCTCAACTTCTGAATAAATGCCCACAAGGGACTTACAAAACTCTGGAGGGTGGAAGTCTTTCTCTGCCTCTACAATAAACGTGCCTTTAAAACATTATTAATTCACAACATTTAAATTGATAAGTGCTCAGAGCCAAAGACTACAAGGGCACTTTGAAAAGCAAATAGCGAGCCAGTGAAGAAATTGATTTTGGGGGGCAGAAAATGACTGCGTGATGCATCATTTGACTGCACTGCGTCCGAGTGCCTGACAGAGATAATCTTAGCAGTCCCACTGGTGACCTTATCGTTCTCCGCAGGGTCTTTGTGAATCTCAAGCTTTCCTGCAAGCCATCCATTGGGGAACCAAAGTTAGCCTTTCACCATCTTGATGTCAAACTGGAAATATTATGAAAAATTGGAAGTATCTGTGTAATCTCCAAGTCAACAAAGGCCATTCATAATTGGATGAATGGAAAATGATAGACGAGGAAGGGAGTCTGCATGCCAATGGATGAACAATAGAAGACTCTTTGTGGCTAAGTGACTAGAGAGACAGGTTCTGAAAGCAGGAGGTTTTAACTCAAGAACAGATGGTTTGGAGACGCCCTGTCAAGGTCAAGGAACTTTAGAGGGTTTTTTTCTTCTCTTTTTCTTTTGTAATCTTGAAATTTGCACTTTTTACAGCTACTGGATTCATCTATTATACAGACTGTGGAAGGCTTGGACTTTTATTAATACTTTAAAAGGATCATTACTTGCCCTTGAGTTTACGCTATCTGGCAAAGTACCATTGGTTCGTTTGGTTGAGATCATTTAACCTCTGTCTTTTTTTATTATTTGTTATTTTAATGTTAATTTCAAATATTACAATGAAACCTAGAATTAAAAAAAAACGAAATATAATTGAGATCTAAAATGAGACTGGGGTTTTAAAATGTTTAAATTGAGTTAGAATGAGCACACACACACAAACAAAGGAGGGCAATATATTTCCAATGCATAACTGGAAATGTCAACGTTAAATAGTTAAACTGAAACCATCATTTGAGATTTAAAAAATTCTTCTGGAGTTGAGGTCTCTTTTGTGGCCATTACTGTCACAGCATTTGATGGCAATGACTCTGATAGTTGGAATATGTGTCTGAAATATCTCTGCTGGTCGTAGGTGCAAATAAACAAACATTCCAAGAAAACACAGTAGTTGGTGGTGAAAGGTAACCGTTTACTTGCACAAATCATTAAAATAAATTGAAAACAAATACAAAAATAATTAAGTAATTACAATAAAAATCAACATTGATTTTTAATACTCTCAATTCTTTGTTGATTTTGTTTTCTGAAACTCAGAGTTCTGATTAGACTCTCAGCATTTAACCTGAAATTTACATTTGGGGATATATTCACTTCAAACAAGTAGTTTATTCACATAACACTCAAAAAAAAAAAAACGTTAGGGAGACCCTTATTTTTAGTTTGAAAAATAATTTATAGTTTAAGCTGAAATTGTGTTCGTTTTATAGGTACAAAATTAATACCATTGAAAACCGTATTAGTGAGCACAAACTTTACTTTGCTTAAAGAATTGCAGAAACATTTACTCCAAGTTGGTTAAACAAAACAGCTACTGGATGTGCCTTGTTTATAAAATAATCTTGATTAAAATTAAAAAATATTCTCGGCTAATGGCTGTATTTTAACTCTTGATTGCAAAATGTATCCGCTCTTTCTTCAAATCAGGATTTTATGGTAAGCAGTACAATGATTCCATATGTCCATAGCCTGCACTGAATATCTCCTGATTTTCCTCTGGTCTATTTTTGAAGCTGACCTTTGTGTTCAAGTTTGGGTTTCCATGGCCACTCTGACAATGAGCACAAAAGACTTTAACACAAATGTATTAGTTTATGACATAAAAGATCACTACCTTTTACATTTTCTGCTTTCTGGGTAGTTCATATCCAGGAATAACCTACACTTACTCTCAAGAAAGGAACACAGTAACCCAGTATTTACATAAGTACAGACTTTGTTAATAAAGCTCCTGTTCACTATGCATTCCTGTCTCCCCAGTCATAAAAACTATAGGGTACGGGATTGCATTTTGGAACATTTCTGTTTAGTTCTATAAATAAATATTGGATGAAATTTTCATCTTTTAACATAAAACATGTAAATGTGAAATTTTCAATGAATAAATGTTAAATGAATATATTCTAGTTAGCAAATCTTGATTACTAACATGTGTTACCCACAGCTGTACAATACATTGTTTTATTACCATATGAAATTAATTTGATTATACATTGCCTTTAAACAATTTTCAATAATGGCTAGAGAAATATCAGCGCTGGCTAATGCTAATAGCACAGTAGGTGTGCAAATGATCAATTGTCTTTTGTTTCTTTCTACACGCTTTTCAGAAATCCCTGCAGTATTCAAATTCATGTTTTAATAATGTGGGTAAACATCTTTAAACCATGGCTGTGTCCTTGAAAAAGTCACTTGTTTCTCTCTCTCTCTCTCGAGCTCACAAGTGTATGCACACCAAAATGAACGGTTTTTAGTGAAAGGGAAGTGAACATGCATCCACTCCAAAAGGTGTTTCAGAGTGTTGACAAAACTGATAAAGTGATTATTTTATTCTTGTGTAGTTGAAATGTAACACTAAGCAGTATTATTTACTCTCATAACTATTTAGCATTAAAAAACAATAATGTTGAACCACTTTAAATTTAGATTTTTTTCATTATAAATTTTACTAAATAAATAAATAAAACTTTTTTTAAAATGAAAATATGCAATGCGCATTTAAATGTATTGTAAACAAATGTACACAACAAAATTTTAACACTACTGGTGTCAATGGCATGGAACACTGCTCCAGTGTTGAATGTAAAACAATGTGAGTTGAACCAGTCAGTGTTAAATGCAATTTTTATTCAACTCCTATAGTGTTGGATCAGTTGGTGGAGCACTGCGTGTACAACGCAAAGGTAATGGGTACAAATCCCAGGGAAAGCAAGAAGTGACAAAAAATGTGTTCATTCGTTCAAAATGTTAAGTCGCCAAGTTGTAAATGTAGTGTTCCATTTACACTGGCAGAGTGAATTTTGCTGTGCAAGCTCACTTCTTGTAAAATATATCACAAAATTCTGATCATTTCTAGTACTACAAGGACAATGACCTAGAAGAGAATATGTGGAGGAGAGACAGCTGCCCTACAGCTGCTACCAAACAACTTTTATCCAGTCAACTATTATCATTATATTGTATTTGGCTCAAGTTATTGATATGTTGAAACAAAGCATGAACAGGTTTATTATGCAATAAACTATGTTTTGATGCACAATTATCTCGACATGTTTGCTTAATAATGTTTTAAAACCATGTACAGTGCATTTGAATCTGTAACGGTTCTATGGTTCATCTGTACAGGTCACAATATTTGTCTGATATTAAAGAGACTTGACAAAAAGCTTCACTGGACGAGGAATCCATTCTTCTCAAAACTTACATCTATATAATGACACGTTTCATTCACCTTTTCAAATTGTTAATTCGTATCAAAGGCCTTAAGAAGCATATTTTACAAAACTCAATTTTAATCTAAGTGCAACATTCACGTTTAGGGATGTGTTTCCCAAATAACCTACCATTGCTCGCTGCTTAGCTAAAAACTGAGAACATCCCCAATGACGAGTATTGGACTACTAGCAAAGTTTTATAAAAAAAAAAAAAGACACATAAATGACATAAAATTGAGATGGAATATATCCAATCTGATTAATGTGATGAGAGATAAAACTTTTGTTTTCTTCATCTGTAACTTTTCTTTAACTTCTTGTTTTTCACAGTCTAAATCCTACTGCCAGGCTAAACTGGTTGTCTGTTACGTAGAGTATTGTACAGTTAGCCTCTATAGACCGCAATGCTATTCATTACCCATTCGCTGCTCTCCCTCGCTGTGTGGCAGGGCCATAAAGCCAGTAATAACCTTTTTATCAGAAGCCAGGGTGACACCTTAATGTGACGCATCCAGCCTGAAGCTGCGAAAGAGAGAAATGCGCTTGTAATCTCCTCCATGTATTAGATAGAGGGAAGCCATCATATAAGGATATAACAGCAGCTGATGAGCCCCACCGCTTGGTGCCATGACGAATAATAGATGAGCGCTGACCCTCTCACAGAGGCCAAAAAGGGCCGGTCCAGTCCCGTCTCGCTCTTTACTAAACAGTTTCATTGAGAGGCAGTAGAACAAGAGCAAGAGCATTCAGTGACGCCATATTGAGGTTCCATGTGTTGGATTCAAATGACTTTCATACTGTTAATATGATTTATGCTTCAAATTAAGATTACTATGGTAAGATATATGCTTCAGGAGAACAATTGGATAGGGGAAGTTCACTGTCGTATGAACACTGATTTAAAGCAATATTTTTAGTTTTTAAACACACTTAGCTTGAAAAAATAAGATCCTGAACACTTCAAGAATAACTGGAGAATGTTCTGATGTGATTTATTGATGGTTATTTTATTGATTTAAATGATTTTGCTGTAAAAAAAAAAAGAAGTTATTCTCGGTAGTGGAACATTAGCAATTGCTGTGCTAGTTATGCTTAACTTTTTTCCAGATTGTTTTTATTGAACCTAGTCCATTCCAAAAGATTAGATCATAGTTTTTATGTTTGTTTAAATAGATAGTCTTTTTCCTCAGAGTTGGTTTAACTCTATATAGAGTAGGACCAAATACACAGAGTAGAGTTTATTTAACTCTTTAAGTTAATTAAGCTACAGAATATTTACAGCATGACTTTGGATCAATCTTCTTCTTGACAAGATTTCTTTAGTCAGAAGATTCTGAGCTCAGATTGGGTGAAAGCATAGACAGGTGACCATTAACCCTTAGGGCCTTCAAAAAGTCTGGGGCCTTTTTGAGCATTTGTTACTACTTACTTATTACTTTAATAATTTATCCTTTCATAAACTGCTTTTTGTGCTGCAATATGTGACACAATGATTCCATTAAAACCTGAAATTGTACAAAAAAATGCAATTTGAATTTTATTACATTTAGTAATTTTTTTACTGCTATTTTTTTATGTTTTACAACAAAAATAAAAATTAAAGTTCATACATTTCTTGTCCCCAAAATTGTATTACAAAACAGGCAAATCTCTCCTAAACCTTATACACTGTTCCAAGCACTTTTTGTTCAATTGTGCTTTTTTGTACCAGAACTTTGAAAAAACGCAGCCATATCACAGGTCTTAAACTTCCAAGGAGTGTCCCTTCTTTTCACCAGTAGATGGCACTGATTTTGGGTCTGTAAAATGTAACGATTGTGTATTTTCTCACATTTTACTTTGAATTATCATAACTACAATATCAGTAAAATTTAGTCCTGGCCCGTGGTGTAGTGGACGGTGTGCAGGACATGTATGCGCCGTTGTACAGGGCGATGCAGGTTTGAGTCCTGAGCCTGTCGTCTCCCACCCATTCTCTCTCCAACTTTCTTCCTGTCTCCCTCTACTGTCCTGTCTTTTCAAAATGAAAAACCAATAAATATATAAAAAAAAATGTTTGAGGCAATTGGAAGTTGGTGTGTTGATGGGGGGGACACAGAGAGCACATGCAAATGAGGCTTAAACCACCACAGTCCCACAAAGGACAAAACATTAAGAAGCTAACAAATTGATTTGAGTAATGGGTCAGTATCATTAGAATCATTATTTCCCTTGATTTGAAGAAGTCCTAATTCTTTCTCTTTAGCTGGCTTGAGAAATTCACAGCTGTCCAAGGTTTCGCCGTAAATGCTTCTAATGCAATTATCTTTATTTATGAACACACGCTTATACAAACTAGAGCTAATTATTGTGACTTAATGCTGGTGCTTAGAGCCTCCACGGCCAGCAGATAAGAGGCAAATTTGCTTGGAGGATTTTTGCAAATGTCAGTGGCACTTTGTGTACAAGTATGATAACTTCATCCGTCCATTATCGAGTGCAACAGCTGCGGTGATGCACGGGCCGCTCCGCAGATAATTCCTAATGAATCAATATGTAGCGTTTGGAGAAGGGCCGCTGATAACAGAGGGAAATAAACCATGGAGGAGAAGAAGAATGAGCGCAGTCCTGCCATCCGAATACCTCGCTCACTCGCTGCAGGTTTGGAAGAGTTTGATATCTTTTCTGCCATCCTTTCCGGCGCATTCTGGGTGCATATATTTGGAAAGAGGGATGCCTGCAGCCCCTATCTGCCGGAGGGCCTAAGGCAATGAAAGGTTGTTTTGCATCAATACAAGCGCTGAACTATTGGAGTGTAAATATATTCTCTGATTATAATCGGTTTTCTAATGCCCAAAATTGATCCCTGGAATTCAGAATCTAATCATGTCTTTGCTATTTTTCTCACAGATACTGGGTGTTCATATGTTATATTTAACAAATGGTGTCAAGTCTAAACAGTGGTGGATTGTCAGAAAATGCAATCCTTTTGTCTGCTGGCTGTGAAACCAACATTTACATTATCAATAGATGTTTTTGTTCAATCAGACTTTCACATTAGTCTGATCGGTCCAGGGCCTTTTGAGGTTCAATTGCTGGCCTTGAACGAAGTACTGCATGGGGTTTTTATCACGTTTTTCAAATATTTAAAATTCCCCCCTGCTCCTATTGGCTTATTATCATTAACCCCAATCACTTTTGTGTTTTTTCAAAACAAGCCTTAAAATGTTTAGTAGAACCTCTTCACAAAGGTTGTTTTTTCTTGAAGACATCTCACATCAATGTTGGAAATGAAACCATGCAAACATTTAGCTTCAAAGCCTCTCTGTGGAAATATTTGGGTGGTTTCCTTAGTTGTTAACTTAGTTGTGTGTGTGTGTGTGTGGGTGTGTGTGTGTGCGTGTGCGTGCGTGTGCGTGTGTGTGTGTGCGTGTGTATGCGTGTGTGTCTGCTCAAATAAAGTACCTTTAAAACCACAGCATCTTTTTACAAACATTTTCTTTCATTACATTACACAATAATTACACAGCAAACCTGAAATTGTACAAACATATAATTCTAATTATTACATTTGCCACTTTTGAATGAAACGTTTTATGTTTTATAACAAAAAAATTCAATAATTCACCCAAAACATGGGGAAAATTGTATTTAAAATAAGTGTTTTTGTGCCAAAACTTTGACAAACATAAACCATATCACAGGTTTTGTACTTCCAATGGTTATCCCTTCTTTTACCTGTAGATGGCACTGATTTATTGTCTGTAAAACGAAACTTAAAGACGACTGCACATTTTCTCACTTTTTGAATTGAATTACACTGCACATTATATGTAATAACTCTTGTAATGTTTGTTTAAAAATAAAAATACCAAAGCTTTTGAAATCAAATGAAACGATAGGTTTGTGACAATTTAACACAGCCACTGTGATTGACACATGCATCGGTACAAGGGGACTTCTTAGGGTTAAATGGAGCCATAAATAGATGGAGGGATAACATCTATATTTCAGAAATTGTACAGTCAAGTCTGGTCAAGATGTGTTCCAAGTCCATCAGTCCAAATCTAACACCGGTCGACATACAAGAGAGCAGTGTGCGTCATGTCCAACTTTTCTTCACAGACACCAGAGAAACTGCTCAAAAATATTCCGAGCAGAGGGATGAGAAAAGGTAGACTTAAACATTGAAAGAGAGAGAGTAAAGTGGTCTGAGGACATCTCATTCCCTCCTCTATAATGTGGGATAAAGACATGATTTCACATGTGCTATATTGGTAATGGGGTGACAGGGCACAAATCCTCTCATTTAAGTGCAAATGGCTGGTCTTTTGGGACGACCCAGCCATTTGCCTGCCAATATCATCCTAACCCTCTATGGGCGGATTATTGTTTCTGTAGTTCCCAGAATTCCATGCAGTGGAGTCAGAGGCACAATTCAGTGAAGAAATAAAAGTGAAGCAGACCGTTCAAAAACTGAAGAAGTTCAACTTTTGTTGGGGTGGGGTGTGGCAGGGTGAAACAACAGTTTTCCATCTCACAACAGTACAAAGTAATGTATGAAAGTCACAATGTGCTAAACTCGTCTTTATACTTTATGTTTTAACTGTCACAATGTTAATTAAATCCTGTTTGTACATGAAATTAAAAACTGAATTTGTGGTGGTAGTATCGAGGGTATTGTATAAAATGCATATTATCAGTTCACCTTCTATCCTTTCCTCACTCTACTCAGATTTGAAAGGCGTCTAGGTATCATCCCATCTTCCTTGCATTAACACAGTGCAGCACAAGCCCAGACCTGAAAACGATGAAGCCTTGACAACATTTTCATTAGCGAGATAGAGCTGTTGCATATGGAAGCGGGAGAGATTAACATTCCACCTGTTCTACACGCTCAGATTTGACATGCAATAAAAAGATACAGAATGGAGAGCCTTGACAATCTGTTTGGAAATGCATTAAACAGAGGATAAATTCAGAGGAGGTTGAGCCCCATGAGTTGGCTTGGGGATCAGTTTTGGAACATCCCAGCTTGAGGCAAAAGATTGCATGCTTTAGTTTAAAAATAGGTGTTTATATTGACTTTTAAATAGTTTGGTCTGTGTTTTTAAAACAAATAGATTTGACTGAAGGACACAAGGAAGGAAGGAGAATAACAGAGTTGAAGGATAGATGGGAGTATGAAGAGAGGGAGGAAAGTAGAATAACTGGGTGGAAGGAAAGTGCTTGAAATAAGCCCAATTTATGTTTCTGTGTCTATAGCCTACATCATAGCCCATGCGTAGGGGCAGATCCCCACACAAGAGCCTGATGTGCACCTCCCGAAAATGTGAACTTCATGCAGAGTAGATGCAACCTCGGAGGGCAGTGATTTTTTGGGTTTCCCAGCAGACACCAACAAAAATTCATCAAAAAAAATTCAGTATTCTTTATACCAGTGAAAATCTATGGTTCTTAGTACCAATTTCAGTACCAAAGTAAACTATTAAATTATCAACTATAAAATTGAACAAAAGACTCTTAATCCAGCTGAATTATACTACATTAATATTACAATAATATAATGAATACAGCTGAATAATAATAAACATGATTGAAAAACTCACTCTTTATTTATAAAGGTAAAACTTTCTTTTTAATCAAACAAATTATGCCAAGACTGAACAGAACTTTTATTATTGCCTTGTTTTCCTCAGACTAATGCTGTAAAAGGAAATAAAATGTACTTTATCAACACATTGGGCCGAGTCTGACTGAAAGCAACTTTAGATCATTGACACCAGATGAAAAATAAATTCATTCATTCATTCATTTTCATTCCCGCTTATTCCCTTTCGGGGTCACGGGGGTCTGCCGGTGCCTATATCCGGCACACATTGGGCGAGAGGCGGGGGTACACCATCACAGGGCAACATACACACACACATGCACACCTAAGGGGAATTTAGCTTATTCAATAAACCTATCCGCATGTTTTTGGGGATTGTGGGGGAAACCGGAGCACCCGGAGGAAACCCACGCAAGCACAGGGAGAACATGCAAACTCCTTCCAGGAAGGTCACCGGCGAGCCTCGAACCGACAACCTTCTACCTGGAAGGCCACAGTGCTACCCACTGCGCCACTGTGCTGCCCTGAAAAATAAACTTTTCAGTAAATAACAAACCTCAGCTTTTATAATAAATGTATATAAGATTTATTATATTAAGTGTATATTAAATCACTGTTATATAACTAGTATAAATAACTAGTTTTTCAGTTTGTTTGATGCTTAACAATGACTTAACAAAAAACAAATATAGCAAACCAGCAAGTATTATAGTTAATATCAAAATGCATTAATATATATAATTGTTTCACATTAATAGTTCATTAACTAAATCACTCAGTGTAACTTGATGCAATATAATAATAATAATAATATTAATACATGATGAAGTCATGTTAATGAATGGTATCTTTCTGATATCAAACTGGGTTTGTGCTTCAAAGTCTAATACTGCTTTTCTGACAGACAAATATAAGGAACATAAACTGTAACTATACATTAAATGCATTGTAAAACATGCATTTTTTGGACACAAAGGTCATTTGAAGCTTCGGGTGTGTAAAAATATTACACCATCGTGGCTTTTTAACCCTGGTAAAGCCGTTAGCCGCTCTAATGCTAGTGATTAGCTACGAAAATTGTGATGTTTAATTCCAGTCCGAATAGTTTTTATAACAAAAGCTTTAAATAAGATTTAAAATGAAAACGTACCTGCTTGAGCTCCATCAAATCTGGGTGTTTGTCTTTGACCAGCTCCGCCCGTCGCCATGTCTGTGTTTGTACATGACTGCCAAGTGCGTCAAGAACCGGTTTGACCAGGTCCACGGTACTGGTGGTATTTAAGAAATCCAGCTACCTATTAAATTCTTTTTTTTTTTTTTCAAGTACCGGGACTTTTGACAAAACTAGTACGACCATTTTTCACAAATATATTTTACCTACATTGTAAATGAGAAACATTATAAAATGAGTTCTCTTCATCACTTCGCATAAAACAGAGGACTCTCAAACATTAGTGCTGCCCCCTAGTGGGTGGATAATATTTAATGCTTTAACACTAAATATCATCAAATTACTCTAGATTGCTTGCGGTCTCAAAAGTTCTACATTTTTTTTCTTTAACTGATAATATAAATATAATCTCGTATTGTGGACATAATATTGTGATATGCATCGTCTCGTGAGCAGTGTGTATCGTTACACTCCCTCTCTGTATATAAAACAGATATGTTGTTAAAGATTGTTGGCATGCAATAAAACATAAACATTTTTGTCTGGATTCCACAAAAGAACCCTGAGAACCAAATATTGCAGGTTCCAACTAAGAACCCTCAACATCATACATCAAGGGCTTCTCAAGTAAAGCTAGGATCTTCTCTTGAAGTTTATAGCATTTATCCTCTCCATTTGGTTTAATCTGAAAAGCCTGGCTGTCCAGAACAGAGATGTAGCAAATGTAAATGAACCCTCCACGGTTTGTGCTTTTCTGTGGCAAATAGATGAGAAAGTTAGCAAAAGGTGCTGGAATTTCTCTTCTCTCTAACTTCCATTAAAGGATTATTGATTAAACACTGCAACAAAATGCCATGAAAATCCGAGAACTTAATGTAGCTATTCATTTTCATTGAAAGAAAAGGTTGAACATGCACCTTAACATTTGGGAGCTCTTTCTCTTCTTGAAGAAAAGGAAGCATTAGATTTATATCTAAGAATAAAGCTTTTGGGTAGTAACTTGAAAACAGTGATTTCTGAATGTTGTATTACTTTGTCTTAGTAAAGAAACATTTGTGGCCTATTTTGAAACCATGGGTGAAATGAAACATGTCTGATTACCAAAACTATATATATTTTTTTTCATATATTTACCTGTGATTGCATTCACCTAGGAATTGAAAGTGGCAGGAGAGAGTTGAAGCCTGAAGCTAAATATTTCAAAAGTGACAAATTTCCTGGATCAAACTAGCTCTTGTACGAGGCCTGAGACAATCCAGGTCTCGGTGGTGTGAGGATGATCAATGGTGTGTGATGTTACAAACATCTCTTCATAATTAATGACCTGTGGCTAGGAGAGAAACAGCAGTCCATCACACGGGGAGCTTTCACATGACTTTGCTCCAGAGAGAGGAGTTCAGTCAGATTCTGATTTGTCCTTCAGGTTCAGGGGGGAATCTCTGCTGATGTTGAAGTATCTGATCTCAAATGATCAGCTGTATGTGTGGCTCCGATCCGAGTGAGCAGTTTTACGGCACCTAGAAGTCAACAATTGTAGTCTTTTCCCTGACAAACTGACAGATGAAACATGCAAGCAAGAAACCAACCGACCACTTGACAGAACAACCAACCCTTACCAACAACCAACCCTAACCAGCCAACCAATTCTGACTAACCAGCCTCAAAGTTTGTGTTCAAACTTTAGCCATCTAGTTAATATTGTATTTTCACTTTTAAGAATGAAACGGTCTGATTAGTGCATTCGTTATTTTACGTCTGCACAGTAAATTGCCACATTTGATGCAGAATGCTTTGGCGAATAAGTCATAAGCTCCCCCCTTTCCCTGCTCTCTGCACAAAAAAACATTTGTATTTAATGATTAGAAATAGTTTTTAAAACATATACATTCATGATATTGTTATCAGTTTAAATCATATAGTGTATAGTAAATAGTACAGCATTTCTGACAGTGAGCCTGATGTCACTTCAGGGGCACATGGGTGATTTCGTATAAGACACTCCTGAGGAATTGACTATGTCTATATCCGCTCCACAACGTGTTTTTGAAAAGAATAGCCGGCTCGAAAGCATTGCAAATCCACGGTCAGACATTGAAGCAGATCGAAGGATGCCATTATTTCTCTCTTTTTAACCCTTGTTTGAACATAGTCTAATTGCTTAATTGAATCAATTCTAAATTCAGCGATCACAGTCTGGGGGTGCTATTGTCTGGGGGTGCTATATGCATGGAACACCAGATGACACCTCATGAATATTTATAGATGGAGTGCACCTTTTGCTCAAGCTTTTCTATACACTATGGCCGTACTCATTGCTTTATTTGTCCTGGAGGAGGTTCTGGAGCACCATGAGGGTGTCAAAGGGAGAGAAAATGTGCTGGTTTGGGAATGTTTTTCAACACTTTGCACTACGGCATGATCTAAATCTTTTTTTGGAACATGGTCCGTGTGAAAATTTCAGAACTTTCAGAGTTTATGGCTTTAAAAAAACAAGTTTGCCTTATTTTATCAATAAAAAGGTCATGGAGCCTCTTGTGAAGGTTAAATACTCTAATCTGGGGACATTTTTAGCTAAAAAAATGTTGATCCTATAGGAACTTTTGCAAGTTTTTAAGAAAAGTATAACCTTTTCAGGCTTTAAACAGAAGTTGAGCTTAACATTGTATGTGGTAATGTCCCCAAAATTATCCAAATCCATCCAGGTTTTTTAATATTCACAAATCTCTAAAGTAATCTCTACTATACAACCTGCAGGTGAGCAGTAGAGTGTATAGAGTATATAACCATTTTCTGGTCAAAATGTATCTTGAATTTGGCACTTTACAGACAGTCCCTAAGTGATACCGTCTCAGTTGGCTGGGCGTACACTGCAGCAATGTATTTCAGCTGACTCGGAGGAAGACATATTTTTACAAAAATAGCATTGCAGCTTGTCCGCATAGATTACATAGATTAAACAGATGTGTCATTTGTCTCTTTAGAGTGTTTGGGTCTCGTGTTATTGACCAGAAAAATCTGCCAAATCTACACTCTTGCTATTTGGGGTTTGGCTGACCCACTGGTTTAATAAATAAACATAACAGTTTAACTAGAATTGCTAGCGTGTTGCTTCCGCCCAAAGTCTGCAGCTGCATTCCGTCGTCACGTAATGGCTATTAACCACTGCGCCCTCCTATTATTTTATTTTTCTGACTAAAGCCTATCAAAAATAGACAAGGAGGCATCACTTCAAATAGAAATAAAACAATTACAAAATGCTGAAAAAAATGTATATTTATTTACGGCGTTTGATTGACAGGAAAGGTCCCGAAGACAATCAAATAGGTCCCGGTCCCGACCTGCGAGGTACAAATTAAGCACTGGCTGGACTTGTCACCATTCTTCAAACATATGTCTGTTTTAGCTTATAATCTTTCATCAAATCCATAGTGGAGTGAGCATGCCAACTAATCGATGACAAGATGTCCTGCGATGTGTGGTTGGACTGCTGCAATTAACACTTAAAAATATTCAAAAAACATTTGTTACTACAGCAATTTTTGGCATAATCACTGATGTGTGGAAAATGTTTTGTTTATGGCAGGTTTTATTGATCCAGTGTATCATGTGCTGCAAGTCATGTGACATAGCATTCAAATGCTTTCATGAATTGAAATGAGTTTACTTGACCTCCCTTCCAAGGTTTAGTCATTTTTCTTTTCTTATTATTTTCTTCCTTGTTTTCCTTCCTCTGCACTCGTCCGGCTGCTACAGCAGGGGTTTGCAGCAGCTGATCTGATGTTTCCTGGCTCAGGGCAAGGCCCCGTTCGCCTCCTAACTGTAATTTACTTTTCTCTCTAGCTTGCCTGCAGTCTGCCTCGCCGCCGCTCTGTTGAATGATGTGCTAATCCATTATATTCTTCAGACAAGTGTATCGACCAGTATAAACAGACTGGAGGGCACGAGCCTAAATGAAAGCCGTAGTTTCCCTCTGAATCATTTAACTAGATCCTCGAGCAGGAGCAGCACATAACAGCCTTCTCTCAGCCTCCTGAATATACATTAAGAAGCCATTAATGCAGGCTGGAGAAACACTGGAGCTGGACGAATTCACCTCTCTTTTAAAGAGTTTGCTTCTCACTCAAGAATCTCCAGCAGATACTCGTAGAAGTTCAGGTTGTTTGTGCATTTTTGATTGTTTGACGTCAAAATCCAGTGCGGTAACACAAAAATAAATACTAAAGTATATATAGGTAGGTAAAGTTGAATTTTCTGTGCTGTTTATACAGTTATATAGTAAGAAGTTGGGTGCTTTTTGGTTAAAAATGGAAGATAAATCTATTGATTACCTTATAGTACTTAGTATTGAATGCAAATCTATGTTTTTTTACTGTAAAATTTTTAGCTGAATAAAATTTGAACAAAATGAAGGTGAATACATGCAAAGTGAAATCTGATTTTTGGGATTTCTAATTATGAAAACAGCAGTCCATAATGTACAGGTTTACATGAAGGAACATACATCAGCGTATTGATAATAAACATTACCATATGATAATTAATCATTAAAATATAGTAAAAAGTAAATTCACTGCTAAAGTTAAAAATCTTGACCGTGTGAGATCCAAAATCTGAAAAAAAATAATGATTGTCAATTTGACCAAAGTATAATTTTTCCAAAAATGGATACATTTTTTACCAATATGTCTAAAGTACGCAAAACCTAAGACATAAAAATCAGGTATAATATATAGTAATAAATTAAAAAGTAATATATTAAAAAGGATGGTTGCAATCAAACGAACTCTGTAAAAGATGATACTGACTGAAAATCTTTCTATTTAAAGAGACATGAGAGTGGTTTGTAAACTCTCTTTGCTTTTTGTTTGGTGTCTTCACTACTGGTGAACGTTAATAATGAGCTGAGCTCTCTAGCACAGCAATTTGTTTTGACACAGTCATTAATTATTTGCTAATTGAGACATGAACACAGATTCATTAAGTGTCACCAGACCCTGTTGCTTTCTCTGCAGAACCTCACACTGATTGAGGATCAGCTTGAGGATGTCTGTGTGTTTGTTTTGCCGTGGGAAGTTGATGGTTCTAATAGCAACATACATTACAGGGTTGCTGATTCAAATGATCGATTTTAAGGACTACAGTATGTTGACTGGTGAAAGTAAGCTAAATGTTGTATTGAACTATGCCCCTTAAAAACATTTTCGTAAACATTAGCTCACTGTGTGTGTGTGTCAACATGAATCAGTTTGCCGTTTATGATCAATACGCTGATGTATGTTCCTTCATGTAAACCTGTACATCGTGGACTGCTTTTTTCATAATTAGAAATCCCAAAAATCAGATTTCAATTTGCATGTATTCACCTTCAGTTTATTCAAGTGTGCATGCCATTAAGCTTATCGCTTGCATATCTACTTACTCTCAATAAGGGTGCCAGTAGTAGTAGTATAGATGGTTTGTTGGCTTTAATAGTCACAGAATTGTTAATGAGTGAAAAATCATCAAAGCTGAGCTAATGCCACATTTTGGGTTCTGTAAGGAAATAGTGAGGTTCAAAGCTGATTTTCTACAAAGCATTTAACTGCCATTTTAATTTTGATTTTGGAATATCGCATGAAAAACCAAGATGCGCTAAACTTTGAAATCTGAGAGTGGATAGTAAGAAATATGTGCAAAAACTACAATGGAAATGCATTTACTGAAGAAATCGCAAAGCAATGCAATGCTTTTTTTAGTCGGAACAGGGCGTGATGGGGTGGTATTAATGGACTAACCAACACAGCGATTTCATCTGAAGTGTTGTTTTGGTACTTTTAAATTTCCTTAGCCAAAGTTATCAAAATTGTCTTTGGAGTGCGTTCCCAAACAACATGCGTCTCCCACCTCCAAAAGCAAGATGGCATGACTGTTTTGTTGTTGTTATTATACACTAAAAAACCTCTTCTAATGCAGCAAATTCCATTTTTCTCTTGGTATTTATCTCCAATTTATTACGAAGTAGTGATTTTTCTCTTTTGGACTTCTTGGATGGATGCTTTATTCACAAATAATGTATGCGATATTCCAGTTTTGCTCATAAATTTAATTTGCATCTTTGGATGGAAACATGGCTACAGCCAATGAGAAACCAGAAAAACCTTAACCCTCATCTAAATGCAGTTTTCTACAAATCGTTTTTGTAATAATATGTTTTTTTTTTTAGTGATCCCCTTATTCTGTGCATGTTAAAAACGCTCAGTGGCACTCTTCATCCTTGTCTGCTCCCAGTAAAGCTGTAAAGCTGAAAAGAATTGCAGATCGACTCTGAGATGTTGTGGACAAAGGCTTTTCCCTGCTGGAGAAACAGCTGTACAGAGATTAACATAAATCGCCGCTTGGTTAGAGCATGTTTAGCAGTGCATTAACAAATTTGCCACCTTAATGAGTCTCTAAGTAATTGTCTGGCTGCCCTGGAATGCAAACAGTCCATTACCTTCAACTATATGATTTTTCAGGAGCAAAATAGCAATTCCCTATCTGCCCCGTTAAGTTGTTTTCTTATTAAGGCCTGCTTCTGTTTCCTCTTTATTTATTCATTTGCTTAACTTGTGTCTAGTTGTCAGCTGCTGTCCAAAGAATGTCAATGCGATGAAGGGGAAATTCATTAACTTCATTAATTGGTTGAGTATACAGAGTTGATGCTAATGGTGTATAGTTTACACCACCATAATCCAAAGCCCAATTATTTTTTTCCCAACGTCCAAATTATCTAAAACAAACCGAAAGGCTCGAAGGTGGCACTTCTGGCAATTCACTGGCTATGATGTAAAAGCACTCGATGCGGATTGATTACAATATGTGCCATTGACAGGATTGAGGTGTGTTCTCTGTGGCCTGTGTTGTAACAGATTTTGCCGTCAGTCTATCTTTTCAGCTACGGTTATCTGAGCTGAGAGGGTAACAGGAATTAAAACTAGCCACATATGCCACTTAATGCTGTCCACTCTGCAGACAGCAACTGCCACATTAAGAAGTAGATGGCTATTCTAGAATCCACACTTGAAAACCACATCAAACACACTGAAAAATATAAGAGAAATATTAGTTTACACAAAAGCTGACTAAGAAATTTTTTATGTCCTTATCTTTCAGTTGATTGCTTGGAGGTTTGTGTGACTTAGGGATTGGATGAGACTAATAACGTGAAAGGGGTGGAAACATGGCAGCCTTCTCCACATTAAAACCCTCTGCCACATCCACCCCTCCCCCAGTCTTGAAATCTGCTTGATCTGAAATTGAAAACAAATAGTAATTTCCCACACTCGTTTTTGTGGAATTTACCTTCTGTGAGAGCTTTGGCGCGTGGTAATCCCATGTCGAGAATGGTGCTTCCCTATCAAAGTAGTGACTGACAAGCTGTACCCAAGTGCTTTAAGGGAGGCTGAGCCAATAGAGACACTTTAACAGATTCAATGCTGCCAATTGTATTTTTTGGAAGGAAAAAAGTGCTAGGATCTTCTTTTTTTTCTAAATGTCACCCTTGTGTTCAAACGAGTCGAAAGAGAAGATGTCACAAAAGAATCTTGTTATTTTGGTGAACTCTAGCTTTAGGATTTTGAGGTAAAATTCCCAAACAAATGCAACATTAGACAGTTGAAGACGGGCTGCCAGCTGAAGAATGGGTTGTTTACGGGAAAAGAACAATTGTCCTTGAAAAGAGGAAATGCGAGTGGATTCCCTCCCCACTGCTCTCTTTAAAAAACCCTTGATTAAGTGACAGTCACTTTGTAGTTTCGACATGGCGGCCCTAGACAGGATCCGGAGACTTTTCTGTTCTCCCACCCACAATGGTGAAGATTTGAGATGAGAAAACATATCTGGGACGGAGCAAACTGTGACTGGTTTTGGATGTGGGCGGAAAACACTTGCTCTTTTTGCACTGTAGTACTTTTAAAGACAAATACAATGTGCTTTGAAAGACTCTTTTGTGACAGGGTGTTTGAAAGAAACTGGAAGGAGTGGGAAAAGTAGTGTGCTAGTGTTCTTGGCAAGGTCATCTTTAACAGCTGAGTGTATAGATCCTCTGGGACACACACACAGCCAGACTAATAACCTGTGTGAGACGGCAGACTGGATGTACCTTATGCAGAAATTAATCGCCCTAGAAGTCTCCTCTTATAACACACAGAGAGAGCTGAAGATGAAGAAAGCTTATTCACACCATGTCCATAAGGTGATTGCTCTACATGTTTTTTACTGTCTTTCAATTGTCTTAATGCAATGACTGATGTGTACATGTCTGTTATGGAGAAGAACCAGTTAAACAGTCAGTCTCCAATCCTACTCCTACCTTTGGTCTTGAGCATTGGTTTATGACTGAAAGTATAAGATCTTGTATACAATGAACCAAAATGAATGTTGAGCTGCTCCTTTAAAGACTCTATCACTCTGGAGGTTATTGGGGTAGAGGCGTGACTCCATCCACATCAAGATTTGCATTTTGAGGTTGTTGGACTTTTGGTATTTCGGATGACCCTAAGATGCCACAGGGACGTGTTTCATGTCCAGCCAGTTAGAAGCCCCAAAACACCAGGTTGGCCTGTGTTCTGGTGCCTGTGGTGAAGAAGTAGTTGGGTCTAAGGCAAAGCTCTCGTTTTCCTGGTCATTCTACATTCCTACTCTTAACTATGGTCTTGAGCATTGGGTCATGACTGTAAGGACGGAATCATGGATACAATTGATCAAAATGAATGTTGAGGTTGTCCTTTAAAGACTCTATCACTCTGGAGGTTATTGGAGTAGAGGCGTGACTCCATCCACATCAAGAGTTGTAATTTGAGGTTGTTGGACTTTTGGTATTTCGGATGACCCTAAGATGCCACAGGGACGTGTTTCATGTCCAGCCAGTTAGAAGCCCCAAAACACCAGGTTGGCCTGTGTTCTGGTGCCTGTGGTGAAGAAGTAGTTGGGTCTAAGGCAAAGCTCTCGTTTTCCTGGTCATTCTACATTCCTACTCTTAACTATGGTCTTGAGCATTGGGTCATGACTGAAAGGACGGAATCATGGATACAATTGATCAAAATGAATGTTGAGCTGCTCCTTTAAAGACTCTATCACTCCGGAGGTTATTGGAGTAGAGGCGTGACTCCATCCACATCAAGAGTTGTAATTTGAGGTTGTTGGACTTTTGGTATTTCGGATGACCCTAAGATGCCACAGGGACGTGTTTCATGTCCAGCCAGTTAGAAGCCCCAAAACACCAGGTTGGCCTGTGTTCTGGTGCCTGTGGTGAAGAAGTAGTTGGGTCTAAGGCAAAGCTCTCGTTTTCCTGGTCATTCTACATTCCTACTATTACATTTGGCCCTGAGCATTGGGTCATGACTGAAAGGACGGAATCATGGATACAATTGATCAAAATGAACGTTGAGGTTGTCCTTTAAAGACTCTATCACTCAGGAGGATATTGGAGTAGGGGCATGACTCCATCCACATCAAGATTTGCATTTTGAGGTGGTTGGATTTTTGGTATTTGGAAGACCCTAGGATGCATAAGGGACGTGTCTAAACAACATTTCTGATGTTCTCTCTATGCTTGCAAGATTTTCCTCTGGTTAGATCGTTCACTTGGTTTTCCTCCCGTTACCCAGAATGTAATTGCTTCTTGTATATCAGTGATTCTTTAGTGAATCACTGAGTCACTGGTGATTGAATAAAGCCCTGCAGACTGTTGGCCTGAAGACCCTGAGCAGACCCTAGCAAGGAGGTAGAGCTTTGCATGGCAAATAAAAGAAGCAGGAACACAGAAAGCTTCGGATCACTGTGGTCCCAGTAACATGCTCTCGGTGCAGACCATCCTTTTGAACACCAGGCAGTAAAAGATCCTTCACCACGGCTCATATATTTATTACCAGTGTTCACTGCCTTGTTAGTTTTTAGTACTCCATGTTTGTCTTCTCTATGGACGATGAGGAATTACTCAAAAACAACTGTTTAAAGAGCAGCAGTGCTCTCACCAATCTGAAAGACACATTTCAGTTATTTATTTCCCGACCCTCGCATTTGTGTAAACATAAAATGGCATGCTTTATTACATCCCTTCTGCACCCGGCGCCTTGACCCCCGTCCTCGTAAATTGAGAAATAGTGGGGAACTAATGGAGACAGATGGGACTATGGCATGCCATTTACTCAAATTGGTGAAGTAATTAACCTCAGGGTGCGGGGCTTTGAGAGAGAGAGAGATGGTGGGAATATCTTGAGCAGTCAGATAAACAGACTCGGGGTCTAACCGCCTCTGACAACTGTATCATAAACTCCACTCATTCACTTCCATTGACCTGTCAGCGGCTCTCCGGCTAATAAAGATTTGTTCTTTTGTAAGCTGCTGAGGCACCTCGTACCCTGGTCTGAGAGCTGGAAACATCTACTAGCATCCTCTGAGAGTCAACAGGCCAGAGATTATTGTGTGTCCTGACTCATTATGATTTAAAGTTGCTCGTCACTGCTTTGGATGGAGATTGCATATAAGAGCCATTTGACCAAATGCGTGCCATTTGCTTGATGTAACTTTTAAACATTTTTTTTTCTTGATTTCAAAACAGATTCCAATAGCACACATACTTAAGTATTTCAAATGGGTTTGAAAAAATGTGGGGAAAAGAGTGGATTTGTGGCATGATATTTCTTTTCTGTTTCCTGTAAATTTGGTAATCTGAAACTTGGTACCACTCGTTCGATCAAATGTGTGTTTCGATCAAGGCGCGTTTGCACATAAAATTTCGAACCTAAAATTCTCATTGGTTCATAGAGGTCTTTACAAACACTCTTCGCTTACTGACTTCCTGCCTTTGTGCTTCTTTTTATATCTATCTTTTTATAGTATCTAGAAGATTCAAGGATAATAGCGCCCTCTGTGGTTGGGATCGTAACATAGAAAACTCCAAAAATTTTACACTACTGTTAAATAAAGGCTTTCTTCATATTAGAAATGTTTAATGATAATGGGCATTCTTAATATATAGTGTTTAGAAGACCTTAAATTATAATGCATCTTTATTGATCTATTTTTTTTTGTAAATTGTTAAATATTTGTATGTTTTTTTTTGTGTTTTTATTTGTTTTTTATGGGGGAGGGATAGTTGTTGTTTTTTTGGGTTTTTTTTTCAATGATGCGACACCGAAGTAGTCTGGTTGTCATTTGTCCTCACGCATTGAGGTTTATTTACATGCTCTTTTCCATCAGAGTGACATAAATCTCTTGCTCCTTGATTGCTAAAAGACAAGCACGGTACAGCCGCACAGTGTTTATTCCCAGTTTGTGTTCCAGACTCTGAATGCGCAGGAAAGTGTCAGTAAAGAGGTGCATGTGTTTGTGCCTGAGGCACTTGCCGTGTCTCTCTGCTCTGAGCTTGAATACACTGCTCTTGGACATTTACATTCATTGTAGTGACAGTACTTTTGAGAAGTGCTACATGGTGGGGGTGAGAGGGTTTGACAGTGATCGCTGATTGAGTTCTGACACTAATAGGTGAACGAATTGGAGGTAAAGCACATGGTGTCATGGCTGTTTACCTCTCAGCTGGTGTATCAAGTGCAAATCTTCTGGCATGTCTTTCAGTTTTCTTTCAATTCAGTTTTCTTTCAAGAGGTGCCTACTGCCACTTTAGGTTCTAATAATCAAATTCTAACCAGACAACACTTAATACCATTTGATTAAAGGAATTATTTATTTTTTACAAAAACCATACCCAAACCCCAACTCATTTTGTTAAGAATATTTAGTTTCTTTGATGAAAATGGCTTGCATAAATAGAACCTACTGCACTGAGCTGGTGGAGCAGGTAACCACTGGCCCAATTAATGGTTTTGAATGGATTTATTTATTTATTAGTGCTGTCAAAATTAGCAATTTAACACTTGCGAATATTTGAAATAATAAACACATACAAAAATGTACACACTTTATGTTTTTTTGTATTTCCGTGTGTTCAACGTGCAAGGATGTTTAAATGAGACCAAAGAAGGACTTTTTGTTTTTGCCTTTATTTCTGCCTTTTCGCCCGTTTCATAGTTTTCCCTGTGTATTTACTTCCTCCTTGGTCATGTGATCGAAGTTCCATTACATGCTCATTTCCGGAGAGGGGTCTCTTCTGACATTACGTCAAGTCGTGGCGTATAAGCCACGGCCCCATCAGACCACGCCACACGACACAAACCATGCCCACCAGATGTGTCTTAATAAACCACCCTAATGTTAACCCAAATCCTATCACCCAACGCTAATGCTAATCATAACCCTAATGCTAGAGCTAACACAAATCCTAAACTTAACCAAAAAAAGACTATGGAAGGGCTTTTTGTCACAATCTTTTATATTCATATTTATTATAGTTATATTTATGTCGTTATTTTCTGCCTTTTGGCCAGTTTCATTATTTTCCCTGTGTATTTGCTTCCGCCTTGGTCACTTGATTGACGTTCTGTCACATGATTCACTCATTCTGTGTATGCCCATTCCCGTCTGGCTTCCTATTTAGTGTCAGTACTCTCCAGGTGTTTTGCCCTGTGTTTATATTCCTGCGCCTAGTGTGAGCTTGACATGGAACCATTGTGGTTCACTACAGATCACCTTCATGCAACCTTTCCATGTGACTCTAGCGAGTTTGTGAACAAAGCCTCGTCATTCGTTCATTTAGTTCTGTTCATCCCTCCTCCTTTGATGAAGTCTTATGTTATTTGGGTTTTCCATACAAGGGTCTTTTATGTTTCCTTTTGTGTTTACATTACTTGTTTTTGTGATCAATAAACTATAATAAATATGGCTTCAAGCCAACAGTTAATTTGGAGGATATTAATGGTTTACTGCAGGTTTGAGAAAATCTGTCACAAGTTAAACAAAAAGAATTGTAAACAGTCAGATGTTGAATATAAATAGTTTTATTTACATTTACATATCCAAAAAGGTTTCTGTCTTTGAATTGCAATTTATCATGATTAATGGCAAAATTGTGCAATTAATTAGTTCATGTTTTTAATCGTTTGGCAGAACTGTTATTTAATTATTAATGCAAATAGAGGTTGGGATTGATTGTGTGATGTTTTATAAGCAATTCAGTTCAATGGCTGATAATACGGCAGTGATATTCATGACTTCTGACAGGTAATATTACAAAGTTTGTGTGTGTGCGTGAATTTGCGTGTGCATATTTGTGTGTTTTTGACTTGTGTGGCTTGACACTGACAGCTGATTTGGGTCTGGCTCTAATAAGTGAATGAATCCGAAGTAAAACACAGGGATGTGTCATGTTCCTCAGCACCTGAGCAGCTGGCTGCTTGTCCTTCACTGACAGCCTAGTTTGTCCTGTGCAAATCTTCTGTCAGCTCCTTTCCCAAAACTGTGCTGAAGGGAAAAGTGTGTCCGATGCATCCAGCTGTGAAGATTAAATGATCCTAGAGAAAATTGATTTTGTATTCCTTATTTTTCTGTTTTTATGCTTTTTATATCCATTACATTTTTATGCTGCGCTTGTTCTTCCCACAACTTCACCAGTGGTATTACCTAACAATGTTAAATCTGAAAAGTTTGCTCTGTGGCAGACAGTTGTCAATGGTTCCTTCCTCCCCGGTGACGCTGGGATTAAAATCAATGCTGGGAAAGTTTAGCTCTCCTTTGAGGCTAATATGCTGGTGTTAGCGATGAAAGAGCACTGGGCTTCTGAAACACACTCAGGCTTCTGTGGAAGCACAGGCCTAGAGGCAAGAGCGTCACTGCTAGGAAAGTAAAAGTGTGTGCACACTTCTGGTACACTGCACCCCTGGGGTTTGCACATATACAGAGACACCTATGCCGGAACTTCAGAGTCCCCGAAAATACACATTTACAATCTGACAGCAAACATTCCAGAGGTTCTGTGTGCAAAAAAAAAAAAAAAAAAAAAGATTTCTGAGCAGTTCTGGGAACTTTAGTTCAAAAGCATGCACATGATTCTCGGTATGACTGGAGTCCAAAATTTGGAACAGCAATGGCTTTCCACTGATTGCATTTTTTGGTTAACCAAAATTCTAAACACATCTCCTAGACTTACAACCACTAAACTTTGCAAAACCATTCAAGGTTGTATGACTCATACAAAAAAAGACAATAAAAAAGCTCTTTCTCAAAGTCTGTAAAAAT
This sequence comes from Danionella cerebrum, assembly GCA_007224835.1. NCBI lineage: Eukaryota > Metazoa > Chordata > Actinopteri > Cypriniformes > Danionidae > Danionella > Danionella cerebrum. The sequence goes on from SRMA01025974.1 coordinate 32,854, forward strand.
ATTTAGAGAGTGTAACCACTTTTCACCAAGGCTTCTGATGATTTTTCTGCCTTTAGTAAAATGATTAAATACATGTACATCTCTGCTGCAGCAATGAAGCCCCTGAAACACTTATTTGCAGTTAATCAACTTTATCACCACTAAATGGCGCATTATTAAAAAAAACACCTAGAAAGTATGTAGTTTCAAATTTATTATGTACTTTATATTAAATTGTAAAAGTATTCAGACTGACCCCAGCTGTAACACGTGACGTGGATTTGAGTCAGAGTTCATTGGATATTTTAGTCAGATGTATATATATATATATATATATATATATATATATATATATGTATACATACATATATTACAGATGGCTCCCTAGCAACAAAAATGTTTACCCTAGCAACCAAACTCCATCTCAGCTTAGGAAAATCATAAAGACATGGAGGTTGGTTAATTTAACTCAAATTGGCACTTTTACAAGCCAACATCAAAGGCTGTGTACCAACTTTAGCCATGTAGTTAAATTTGATTGTTTATATGGCCACAGTAAAACAATGATGTTTCATTTAAATTTTTTATCTATTCACTCATAAACATTTTTATGTGGCCACTCAACAAGATGTTGCAAACTAGCACAATGAATTTAAGGACATACATTTTTGTAAGAATCAAATGCTATGAGTCAGTATTTTGACATTGATTCTTTCACAGAGCATATTTCCAGGGTGCAAATAGAATGAGTCCTCTTGTAAACTTGATTGAGATTAATTATTGCAGGGTGCATGTTCTTGTAAGAGTTAACTGCTATCTGTTTACAGGTACACCAGTGTTCATTTCCTGTTTACAGCTCTCCGAAAGATACCTCCGTAATAAATTTGAGGAGAGTGTTGCCGGTGTATCTGATCTACCTCTGCTATTCATTACATTTGCAGATTCTATCGTCGTTATCTGAAATGTTGGCATGTAATTTCATTGAAAGGCTGTTCCAGGAAGATACAGTTGAAGCATTCCCTCCTCAGGAAGGTGTACAGTTTAGTTTTGTACATTTCCACAAGCTGAGATACACAATCCCACAAGTAAAGCTGTGGGAAGCGTGTTACTTTGGTCTTTCTTTGACTTTCTTCCTTCCTAATGCACCAGAGCCAAACAGCGTAACTCGGAGTGATCCCAAGAATACCAATTGGACATCTGGTGCGGGTGGTTTTGCCACCGGTGTATTTTAACCAATGGACATTGTGAAATCTCTGGATTTTTTCTCTGCACCCAGACATTGATCCAGGTGTTCATCTCATCCATTTCTAGCATGCGGTAGAGCTGTCTGCTCTGAGCTTATCGCTCGCCCATTACACTTGTTTCCAGGCTGATTTATGATGGTTTCGTAGCAGTCTACAATCTCACAAGCTCTGCTTAATGCACAGGTATCCATCGGTGGAAATCACACTCTCCCAGACAGCTTTCCATAGCATCCTGAGTGATGAATAAGTACTTATATTAATTGATCTGAGTGAAAGAGGTTGTCGGGATCTATAATGGGGTGTGAGGAAGAGCTCATCTTCCTCTTCTCCCTCAATCTCTGTAGCCTCTTAATGAGCTGTTGGGGGTCTGCCAACTCTCTAGCCTCACTGCAAGCAGCAAACTGATGTTTGTTTGAGTGGATGTATTGATATTGAGTGTCTCTGTGTATCTTTTTGATTCTGTGGTCATATACTTTTTGATTGAACATTTGCCACATCTATTTTTCCTTAAACTACAGTTAATGCTTAGAAGTCTGGGGCCTTTTTAGGCATTTTTTTAATACTTTATACTTTAATACTTGCTCTAATAATTTTCCTATATGTTATTTTTTTGTGGCAATGCTGGATATGTTTTAGTAGAATCCCAATGATTCCAAAACAATCCTGGATTTGTAAAAAATAATACTGTTGTTTTTTACAAGAAGAATCAAAATGTAAATGAAAAATGATTAAATCTCACAAAAAAAGCTAACACAACATTAAAACAATGTGAAAATTTTATTAAAAAAAAAACAGAAAAGCCTTCCCTTATACAATGTTCCAAGCACTTTTGGTGCCAGAACTTTGAAAAACTCAAGCCATATCACAGGTCTTGTGTTTACAAGGGTTATCACTTCTTTTCACCTCTAGATGGCCCTGATGGCAACAATTTGGGGTCTGTAAATCGAAACTGAAAAACGATTGCACATTTTTGCACATTTTAATTTGAATTACCTTGCAAAATAATTCTTGTAATGTTCATTCAAAACCAAAAATATCAAAACTAATAACCTTTTTGAAACCTAAACATTATTTATAAAGCCAAAATTAAACAATAGCTGGATCGCATCATTCTTTCTTAATTCAAAACAGCTACTGTGATTGGCACATGCACTGGTGCCTGCAGGGACTCTACGTGTTAAGGAAATGTTTGAAATTACAACAATACATTTATGACAAGACTGATTTAAAATCACAAAATTTATCCTTCAGTCAGGTGAGCAAAGCAATGCCTCCTGTGGATGTCTTTCATAATGTCTGCATTATTTTATGACAAAACCTACTGCACCTACTGGATACCATCAGTAGGTGGTATCTAAGCATATGAATGGGCTGATAATGCCCATAGAATGTTAACAGCCATTAAAAACACATTTTTTTTGCTTTATTGGTTTTGTTTTTATTTTGCATTATCTCTCTCTCCCCTTCTCTCTCTCACTCTCCCACTCTCCCGCAGTGATTATATCCTTTATTTTGATGCGGCATCTCAGTAAATCAGAAGCTGCTTTGCTTTGGAGCACAGTGGCGTCGAGACGAGCTCTCATAAATCCCAGCTTTACAACAGAGCGCTCGCTCACTCGCTTGCTCGCTCATAATGGATTGATTGTGCTTTTCTCAAGTAGAAAAGAAATGATCTCTCTCTTCCTGACAGAAATCCACTGCTCTCCTTCTTGTCTGATTTATCACTCGTGCCGTGGGTTCTAGCACTCAGGGGCACTTATCAAACACAGCTCTTCAGGAAAGGAAGGCTTGGGCTCTTCACAGTTATTATTGTTGATATATATTTATGATTATGATGTACATCAGCAAAGATAGTCATATATTTCAAAGCTATATTGAGCAGCTTGAGATATAATTACAATTTGTTCAATGAAATGTGAACTTCTAGAAAAAAATTACAGGAAAACATACAACTGGTACGAGTGAATAATGCCAATAGTTTAATGCTCGTTAGGTGACAATTTTACCAAACGCATAAATATTTATTTTTAAAAGAAAGATCAGAACAATTATTGTTTGAGCTTTCCCTTAATTTGTGGGGGGGTTTTTCCATTGGGTTTTTTTTTGTGCATGTTGTTAATTTTCATCTAGTTCCAGTTGTTGACTGTGTGAAGGACGTGTTGAGAACCTTTTTAGAAACGTTATTCTCTTTAACTTTCCATATAAACTGTACTAGTCTCAATATTTTGGTCTGTGATGCATTGCAATTCCTTCTATGGAACGGTTCAATATAAATACACATATTGTTACACTCCTAAAAATTAGGGAGGACTCTGCTGAAAAGCCTTCCTAAGATTCCTGTTAATCTCAAGACGATGTGTGTAGAGGCATTAAAACTCTTTTAAATCCAATCTAATCCACTTTATTTCTATATTTTATAAATAGAACAGTTTCCAAATGCTGCACAGAAACAATTAATGGAAAAAAGAACTTAAAACATGTAATGAAAGGAATACAAGGGGTTAGAATTTATGACTGAATAAAACAATCCAAAAAATACACAGAGGACCACTGAACCTCAGGCCGAGTTAAAAGCCAAAGAATAAAAATGGGCTTTGAGAATTAAAGCGTTCAACCAAGGAATCCGATCTAACAAAGGGAGGTCCCACCACAAAACAAGCCCTGACCCCTCCGGGTTTAGGTCTTGTCCTTGGAGATGCTTAGCATAACTTAAAACTTCTAATAATTTAGAACAAATATAAAATACAACTGCATTACATTTTGCATTCCCTTGCCCTGTATGTTTTTTTGTCAAGACCTTGTAATAGAGTATTTAAAATCTTATTGTCTGAGATATAACAGGAAGTTACATCACATCAGGGCGTCACAAGTAAAGCCTGCTCTCTCAGGGGCTTTCTCCTCCACCTTTGTTCTGAAAGCAGCTGTTCAGCTCTGCATCTTCAGTGTTTAAAACCTATTTTTTTTTACCTTCTTAAACTTTGCTTCCAGAGTCTTCAGTAATGGGTTATGATTAATGGTTCAATAGCTAAGCATAGTTTGTCTTCTTTTTGCATGTTTTACATAAAGGTAGTTTATAGTTATAAAAAAAACTATTCAAATAACATTTTCTGATTTTATTTTGATTTGCAACAACTTTTAGACCTTTATAAACGTACTTAGTTAAATGCTTTCGTACTTGTGCAAAGAAATTGGGGAAAAAACACATCTGCCATACCACCATGAACATCTTTTCTTCAAATGACACAGCAAATGAATGCTGATTGTAGAATTTATTGTCAAATCACTCTAAATGTTTACAACTGCCTGAATACAGGGGTGGGTCTTACCCACTGGCTCAATTTACCCTCCCTCCCCTACTCTAAAGTAGTATAGAATATGTATAGTTTTATTTATTAAATGATCAATCACCTTACTATCAGTGGATGTAGTAATACAAATACTTTCTTTTCATTCATACATTATTTAATGTCCAATTTTTCCCTTTCGGGGTCACAGGGTTCTGCTGGTGCTCCAATGCATTTTGGGTGAAAAGCAGGGGAACACCCTGGATAGGTCGCCAAAGTTACACACATTCACTTAAATGTTTGATGCATATGTAAATTGTGTATTATATCCATGTTTCACTTTGTTGATCCTTGTAATATTATTCCCTTTACAACGAGCCTTTATGCGTAAAGCTGGCTAATTAATCATATCATATCACCCAGCAGAAGACTTAAGAGGAATTATGTTTAAAGCATTAACGCTTTATTATGCACATAAATGGCTTTTTTGAATATTCAGTGATGAATATCAAACTCAATTACAATCGACTGTATTGTGTTTGATACATCTGTGGATGATTTGACTGAAGGTAAAAGTGCAGATAATTTCTTTAAAACGGAATAATTCTTGGGGTGTGTTCTGTCTAAGACTGTGACCGATTTCTCCTTCAGAACCTCAAAGAGACTGAACAAAGAAGACGTGCTAGAATAGAGCACACAATGAAGTGGTATCTAGGGGCCGGCTCATATCAAACCTTTGGTTGGAGCATTCGAAACAGATTCACAAATTCCTGATCAAGATTTCGGGAGGACTGTTCTAGTGGAATCAGTTTTATTTTCAAATGTATATGAATCAAGCCAAAACATGAATCATTTGTTAAAACCATTTTATTAGCTACTTTTTCATCTTGTCTAAAGTTCTTGTATAATGGCTTTGGTCAAAACTAGGGTCTGCAATAATGTATCATTACTGTTGCCTTCGACGCTAACCAGCTAAAGCTACTTTGTACAGATGTTTGATCTACTTGCACAGGTTTTACTACCCTGTCCTCTGTATAAAGGTTTGGGCACTGATCAAGGGGCATAAGATCTTCCATAGTGTTCTGGACTGAGGTCTGAAAGCCTCTACACACCGAAGTTTTGTGTGAAAACACACCTCAATCGAAAACCATGGCCGCGAATGCACATCTGACCGAACGAGTGGTGCCAATGAAAAAAAAGTTTACCATTCCGCATTGGTATTGGAGAATAACCAATGAAAGCTGGTTCTTTGATGATGTGCGTAGGACGTTAAAGAGCCACTTGGTGGCGCTCATCCCACATTTTCATAGCGACTTTGCACAGGAAACAGGGAAGAAAAACTGCACCACAAATCCTCCCTTTTCTCCACATTTTTGTCAAACAGCTTCCTGTGATCACATAGATTTCTTTCTAAGTGTTCTTTGATTTCTTCTCTGTCGTCGTCTTCTTTGTTCCAGTTTCAGCGTTCAACTAATTCAAAGACTCAAAAGAAGACCTGTTGCACTAGTACGGAGTACTGTGCTGTAATACTTGCTAAGTTTTCTTTATATAATTTATTTTATTAGCATTTTTGTTTACAACTTAATTTTTTTTAATAATAATATTTCTTAGCCATCAGAACCAAACTTAAAACTGTGGTTAAAAACTGAGGTACGTACCGAACCATGAGCTTTTGTACCATTTCATCCCTAATACAGTGGTATCCCGAGATACGAATGCTTCGAGTTACGAAATGTTTTAGATACGAAAGGTCTCGCGGGAAAATTTTTGCTTCGAGATATGACTACCAATAATGTGCTATATCAAATGTTAGAGTCAAGGCGTCGTAAAAGAAAAAACGTTTATAAAGTGGAAAGTGCTGTTCTGTAGTGCAAGTTACAAGTTCTCAGAAGCTCTCTCTCCAATACGCTCAGTTAGGGCTGGCATTTTTCATCGAAGGTTTTTCGAAGCTCGAATTTCGTTTCTCGGGGTGCCACTGTAAATGTATAATTCTCACACCCTTCCCATAAATCATAGTTTATTGAACTTCTCAAGTTTATTTAACTTCTCAAATATCTTTTAGTTTGTCTATTTAACTGAAATTTAGGACAATTTAAATAACTTTATCTCCAGTCAATCCTCTTATCCACTAGGCCACGATTCAACTGGGTCTCAAAAATGTGCACAATATGATATTTTTATGTGAAATTTAGGGTTTTGCATAATGTCATCATTATGAATTATAAAGTTTGTAAACACGAAAAAGGTTTAGATTAATTCATACCATTTTCATTTATTTCATTCATTTTAACCTAATTCATGTGAATAATACATGCTATTACTCTTCACGAACATCGAGGTGTGGGGGCGCTGCAGAGCAACTTCCATTTATGATTTTTCACTTATTCGTATAATAAATCTATGCGCAAATTCAGACAAAATTTAGCAGTGAGCATTGCATAACCTCCAACCATAGCAAAAAAAGTCAGTTTAACTCATTTTATAGTTTTTTCAAATATTCACACTTGATGAGGACGGTAAAGTCATGACCGGTTTAGGGTCATGACGTTTTGTAGATTTTTTTTCACTAGCAGTTATTGACTGTGATCAGCTGGAAAATGGCCTGATTCTGTTCCATCTTTGTGGAGTGATCATAAAGCATTTCAAAACTTTTGCTACAGAAGACATCCGCCATTTTTCCACTTCCTCAGCACCTCATCTTCTTTGCCCTGTGCACGGTTTAATGGACTTATGGCATTTTGGAAAAAAACTCGATTGGCGTTTATCACAGTTTAGGAAAAAACTGACAAACCAGGATTGCATTACACACCAACTATTATGTTTTTTTGGAAAATTGACTTTTTTGCTTTTAAAATGTGGAAAAAAATACCAAACTCCTAATTTATGCATTTTAAAAACACAATATGTTTTAAATGGACTATTCAGCCATAAACTGATCGGATCCAAGGACCTGAGACAGGTCTACTGTGTGTTGTCAGTGTTGTTTAGAGCCTTCAGAATGAGTGGATGAGCACTGTTCACTCGTTGTTCAGAAGGAGCGTATTAATGACCGTTGTGAAGATCAGCCAGAGCCCTCTTTCTCTCTCTCTTTCTCTCTCTGAGTGAGGTTGAGATGGACGGGTCGATGGCCTCTCAAGAGGGATAGAGCAAAAGACTCATCTCTCCGGTGGGGTCTATCTCTTTTCTCAAAATGAAGATGTCAGACAGGCTCTGAGATGTTCAAACTTTGGAAAAGCTAAAGCGGATCTCTCTCTACGTCTAACTTTGAGAATTGAATGAGACATTCCAGATTCCGCTGCTTTCTCCCAATGAAAGTCGGCCTGTGATGTTGAGATGTCAGGACTGTTTTACAAGAATCTTTCTCAGTGCTTTTCTATCCCTCATTTGTTCTGAATGCTATGTGGCTGAGAAGGTAGAGTCCTGTTGAGAATCTTTAGAGTCGACTGGAGAAGCAAAAAGGTGCCTTGACATGTTTTCAGATGCTAGAGCGGGTGATGACCTTTAAGTGCTCAAGAGCTTTTGAAGCATGATCACAGGCTCCTGGAACTTCAGTCTGTGTGGTGTCTGCAGTGTGATGGCCCATGCGTGTGTGAGTGTGTGTGTGTGTTTCCTCTTAACGGTGAGACAAGTTTATTTATATAGCACTTTCATACACATACACGTCATTTAAGGTGCTTTATAGATTTAAGAGAGTGAAAGTACATCAAAAAGTAAATCATCAATAATTGAGTTGATCAATAGTCGAGTTTTTTCTGGTAATTTCTAGTGAACTTGGAAATCTAATTCTTGTGATCACCTAAAAGTCCCTATGATTATTCCGTCACCCACTCGCAAACATGCAAATATAGCTGTTAGCATCACATTGTATGGTCATTATAACCTCATTCATAGGGTTCAGTAAGTACCACAGGAAGGAAGTAACCTGATCTGTAAAGAAAGATAAAATAATTGACGGACAAACAGATGGGAAATAAATTCTGAGCACAGATTTAGAAATATTCAGGATAAATTAAATGAACATCAAGACAGATTTACGTCATCCAATCAATTTGCTGCTTTCTATTTTTCTAAAAGTGGTCTTTGTGCTCGCCAATAACATGAGGTCTGAGGAGTGATGTGCCAGGCTCTGTGTGTTTGCTCTGGACGGACAGATTATAACCGTGCACCGGCATGCAGGCTTTGCTAATGACTGTTGTCCGAACAGCAGGACATTTCACTGTGGATTCACACTCCTTCACCAAATAGATGCTGAGAGCTCACTGTTGCCTTTGCTAATTAGCCTTCATTACTGGCTAACATGGATCAAATAGACTTTCACCAAACACTGCACCTGATTGGCTGGATTTCAGCTGACAGTTGTCCAATAGCTGAGAAAGAGTTCTTTTGAAACAACAGCAAATTTACGAAAGACATTTAAAATAAACTATATATGACTGCTCCCTCTAATAGTCATATATCTTAAAAACAATACAACCTGCAGACATGGAGGTAAATTATATTAATCTAAGTGGAATTAGGATTTTGACATGATGTCAATGACCCCTCCCTCAAATCCGCTGAGCCCCGCCCACCTTGCAACACAATATTCAAAGTCAAATATCTTGAAACAATCCATCCTACAGACATGGGGTTAGTTTATATTAATGTAAGTGGAATGAGGATTTAACCATGATGTCACTGACCACTCCCTCTAATCTGTATAGCTCCACCCACTTCACAATTTCACATTCAAATAAAATATCTACAAAGCAAAGCATGAAAGGGGGATTTAACCATGATGTCAATGTCCGCTCGCACAAATCCTTTTAGCTACGCCCACCTCACAACAGCAGATTCAAATCAAAAATCTTGAAAGCGATCCATCGTACAAACATGGGGTTTGGTTAATATTAATCTAAGTGCATTGGGGATTATGACATAATGTCACAGGCCCCTCCCTCAAATCCTGCCCAGCTTGCGTCATGATATTCAATGTTAAATATCTTGAAAACGATCCATCGTACAAAGATGGTGGTTGGATTATATTTCACTAAGTCTGATAGGGATTATAACACGACCTAAGGGGTGGTCTATTTTACTCGTTGTGACAGTGCTATTATTTAAAAAAATATCCTTTAAATGAGCCGGCATAAGTCAAGCATTATTTTGAGGTCAACAAACTTTTTTTTTCAAAGTTTTGACCAAACACGATGAACTGATGAGATGTTCAGACTTCGTATTGTCCTGGACAATGCTTCTGTGTATTTGTGTGTGTGTTTGTGTGTGCTCTTACGTCTTTCAAACATGCACACGTTCAATAATTCATCCATTCAGCTCAGTCGGGAGCAGACCCAGATTTATGGCTTGTGATTGTGCAATGTCTGCTGTTATCAGGAGCATGGAGGCAAAATTGACCACAGCTACAAAAGGCCATTTCTGCTTGTGTTTGATCAGCATGAGAAACTCATCAGAATGGGGCGGGCTCAGAGAAGGAGGCATTGCAGGGAGCGCATTCATTAAGGGATCACTGCAGCCCCCTGGTGTTTCCTCATCTTCAACTGACTGATCCCAAGCTGGACCCCAACCGATTAATATGAAACAGTTACAAGAAAATGAGAGTTTATTGATTTGCACCAATGTTTCAAGCTCTATTCAGATGCAACCAGTGCTGATGGATAAGTGATTCTGATAAAAGAGCCAAGGAGTTAGAGGATAGAGGTGACAGCGTTGATGCAGCTAGTTTTAATCTGGTATTGGGAAGGAAACCTAAGAGTTTTCACAAGTAATAGTGGTAGATTTTGGGTCATTGAAGCATCTAGTGTTTTTCTGTGCACAGATATTCCAAAAGAAATGCGATCGCAGAAGTCATGTTTAATGGAATAAGATATCCAATTAGACAAGTAGCATTTCAGTGCATATTAATAAAATAATTTACGTAAGCTTCAATATTTGGATAATGATCTAATCTGAATCAATGATTAATGATTAGCTATGTTAAATGTGCTACTGTCAGGTTCCAAAGCAGGAAAACTGTTTATAATATATATAAAAAAAGTGCAGTCGTATTTTAACTATCTTGACGTTTTTAGGTGTGGAACTTGACCCCTCCAAGGAATTATAGAAAATGACCCTATCCATAGTTTTCTTTTACAAGTTTTTTGTTTTAGATTCAAAATATAAAGGTATAATTGCTATATTATTTATATACTTTTACACTATGCTATTATTCATTCATTCAATCATTCATTTTCCGAACCCTCATTCCCTTTCTGAAGTCTGCCTGTGCCTATCTCCAGCGCACATTGGGCGAGAGCCAGGGGTACACCCTGGACAGGGTGCAAGTCAATCTCAGGACAACACACACACATTCACACTTAAGGGGAATTTAGATTATTCATTTAACCTAACCACATATTTTTGGGATTGTGGGGGAATCCGGAGTACCCGGAGGAAACCCACGCAAGCACACAGAGAACATGCAAACTACTTCCAGTAAGGTCACCAGCGAGCCTCGAACGAGCCTTGAATGCCACCGTACCACCCTATTCCTATTATATGGAGTATAATTTTACTGTTAAGTTAATTTTATTTTGAGCTGAAATGTAATTGTGGTATTCTTTAATTCTTTAAAGAATACCACAAAACAGTAATAAAAAAAACAGTATAAAAAAATCAATCTGAGGAACCAACATCTGTTTGATATTTTAATAAATTAGAGCTGGCATTAGAACAACTTTTAAAGTTACCCTCAGAAGGCCTCTGCACCCTGATCAGAATTGAGAATCGCATGAATCTTCTGATGGCTTCTCAGCAGGGTGCGCTTCCTCTGGGTCGAGGAAATATTGTTGCAATGATGCTCCTTGCCTATAGATGCCATTTGCAGTACAACAGATGCATTCCACACTCCCCAATATATGTAAATTTACCAGAGCTTCCTGCTCTTCTTTCCTGTTTCCTGTGCGAAGTGAAATGTGGTATGAGTGTCACCGAGCATCTCTTTTAATCCTTTTAAGCATCTCTTTTAGGTTATTCACCTTGTGGAAATTCAAATCGATAAGGCAATCCGAAACTCTTTTTCGTTGGCACCACTTATTCTGTCAGATGTGTGATGTCCCATTGGCGCAGATTATTTGTGGTGGAGGCACGTTCACGCACAAAACCTCACGCCAAAAATCAGATTGGTTTGTAGAGGCCTTAAGTGATTTTTTGTCTTTATAACATTTCATCTATGTGTTGCCAGTTTCATCTTTAAGTTTAAAACCTTTTGTGTGTGTGCATTTGTTTTACATTGTAACAGCTTTTTGACCAGTATGCACAACATTTTCAGCTAAGTTTGGCACTTGTCTGACAGTTATGTTGCACTGTACAAAAAATGTTCAAGGGGTAATTCCTGCAATTTAATGATATACTGAAAACACTTGCAATCTCTTACGAAATGTCATAAGAAATATAGGGACATAGGGTCTCCATCACTCCTCAAAAACAGTGATTCTAAACTTCTTTGGAGGTGTGAATGGTAAGTGATTTCTCTTTTGACAGTGAAAGATCCTTTTTTAAGCAGTGATTTCTGCCTTATTTAATTTAATCCGGACAATGCGGATGCAGTCTCTAAGACTGAGAGAAAAGAGGGCTAAGGTCTTGGATTGCCACCTACGGCTATGACACTTCCCCTTTATGGAGAGGCGCTGGGATGTGACTGAGCAGGACGGAGGGGTTATTGCCTTCGCAGATTCCTCCCTTGAGCTGATTTTCATTTTCGGAATTCTCAAAGTAGCTAGTGATCTGTGACAGGGTTGAGGGAGGCGAAATGGACAGAGGTTAGTTTGAGACAGGAATGGGAGCTATTGTTCCACCTTTCCGTCCTCCTTTTCCTCTTGTCAGCACAATCTGGTAACATTGCGCTTATTTGTAGTCACTTCTGTTTTTTTCCATAATTCTTTAACACCCGTGAAGGTAAATTCAATATTTAGTGTCGTACATAAAAATCCTAACCATAAACCCTGAAGAAGTGCATTCCAGTTCTGTTAAAGCCTGCCTCCAGATGTCTCTAAGAAAGGAATCTTAACCATATTTTTCCATTTTAAATCATTTGGTACAAGGAGCCTTAATGAAAAATGTAGTAAAACAAAAAACTACTTTATTCTAGTCATAACTAACTTTTGCAAAGGAAAATATGGAATGAAAAAATACAGGCTGCAGTTTGCCAAAGGAAAGCTGACCCCATGCACACAATTATTCAACCTGTGGGACAACAAGCAGAACCAGCCGGTGTTAGTGTATAATAAAAAAAAATTCTGATGTTCATGGCAGTGTCTTATTTATTATCAAATTTTGTCAGTGTTTTGTAATTGTTTTATTTCTATTTGAAGTGACACTTTGTCAGACAAAATCTGAGTTACGTAGCGGACAAGCTGCAATGCTATTTTTGTAAAAAATTCCTCTTAGTTCACTGAAATACGATGCTGCAGTATACGCGTAACTGAGACAGGATCGCTTAGGGACCGTCTGCAAAGTGTCAAACCCAAAATACATTTTAGACCAGGGGTGCTCATTACGTCGACCGGTAGCACCTCGGTCGATCGCGGCATGAATTTGAAACAATATCAGCCGATCATCCATCCCGTCGCAGTTATCTGCAGATTCACGGATTCAGTTTTCTCTGCTCAATAGCTCGAGACCATAATGTTTTTAGTAAACAAATAATACCTATTTTTAATCTGTGTTATGTAGCAGACAAACTACAAAATGTTAACCTAACTATGGGGGAAACCGGAAAAACCGGAGTGTATGCAAGCACGGGGAGAACTGAACATGCAAACTCCTTCCAGGAAGGTCACCAGCGAGCCTCAAACCAACAATCTTCTAACTGGAGGTCCACAGCACTACCCACTGTGCCACCATGCCGCCCTCATTTTAGACCAGAAAATAGTTGATAACTTCACTCTAAAATGCTCTGCTGCTCACCTGCAGGTTGTATTAAAAAAAAACTAACAAGAGATTTCAGAATTTATTACATTCATTATTTTAACATTAGAGATCAAAAATTTTAAAAGGTTATACTTTTCTTAAACGTTTTAAAAATGCTTCTCATCCAGGATCAACAGTAGCTAACATTTTTAGCTAAAAATGCCCTAAATAAATGAATTTAACCTGAAAATTTACGGCTCCTGGACCTGTTTTTGTGCTTAAAATAAGCCATAATTAAGTTATTTGATTATTGAAAAAAGTTCAGGAAGCCTCCAATTTTGACAAATTTTTTAAATGCTAAAAATGCATCAAATGGAAAAAAGTGGAAGAGCACCTTCACAAATTAAGCACTGAATGGGACCTAAATTCGAATCTTGAGTGAATGAAAAAATATCCAGCAACATTTCTAGCCTCATGTTGGTCTAAACTGTTCTGTCGGATTAAGGCCTAAATCAAAAATAGTATTTAAGTTCTTAGAATTTAAGCCAGAGTTTCTCGCTTTAAGAACACATGCTCTATTTTGGTTAAAGTTTTATCAAATATTTCTCATTTTAAGACCAAAACGTATTGTTACTGACCTGATTTAAGAACATTTTCTTGTTTTAATGCACAAAACATCCTATTTTTTAGATCCCTTGTGACTAGATACAAGTTCAAATATTTTTTATTTACTAAATAGCTTGAAAATACTAGTTTTGACAGTTTTTCGCAAATACAACCACTGGGTTAATCACATTTAGAATCCCTTCAATCTGCAGATGCCCACCTCAGCTCACAATGAGTTAAAGACAGGGGTGCACTGTTGGCAGGACACCTGTAAATCACAGCCTTCGTACACTCACACAGCACCAAAGTCACCAAACGATTGTTTTTTGAAAGTGACAAACAGTGCTATCTGTACATGTTTGTTTTTTTTTGTTTTTTTTTTTGCCGTTTTTGGTGTGTTAAACCTAATCAATTACAAAAATTGTGCACTTTTTATATATAAGTTGAACCTAGTTCCCATATGCTGTCAGTGGTGTGTTTTATGTTTAGTATGTGTATATAGAATTTTGATTGATAAAGCATTTGCCTGTGAAGTGGCTCTGTAGTGTCAGATGTGATCTTTGTTCGTGGGATTCAGCAGCCGGCTCCCTGGGTTTGCCGTTTTTTGCTCTCCTTTGTGATTTGGGCTTTTGGTCTTTGCTGTCACAAGTTCTGAAGGTTGAAGGGAAAAGCAATGTCAGGAAGCTGATTGGTTGCACCGAATTTCTAAGACAATCTGAATCTCATATTCAGCTACTTTGCCACAGTGGATTAAGATGATCTGAGGGAGCTTTGTGGGCTCGATAAAAATCAGGAGCGCCAGAGAAAAAGAGAGCAGGGAGATTTTTACCCTTTTTGTCCTTCCAAGTTAATTGTTCAAGTTATTGTTTCTCTGCAGCAATGTTCTGCTCTCCTGCAACCAGAGACGTGTTGCTTATGAATTTCATATCACAGCTATGATTCACTCTGACAAACACACACTCATGTGCATTTGTTGTGCTGTCACCTTCCATTGACTTCTGTTGTTTTCTCACCGAGCTAAATCTCAAAACCAAATGCTTTTTGTGTTCATTTAAAGAATGGCCTTTTGCATTATTTTGGATTTGCCTGCAAACCTCTGTTCTTCTACTGTGTGTTGATGGTTCATGCCCCAGAGGCCTTAAAACTGGACAAATTATGAAAAGTGACATTTTTGTAACAATGTTTGGAATGAACCCATCACACATTGGCACTCCTGGCTCTCAGTCATTTAATTAGCAAAAAGCTTTTTTTATATGCACCTGAGCATTTGATGACAAAAACACCCCACTCGACATCCCAAGGGGGTGGATGGATTGACCTCTGTGGGTTTCATGGCTACACAGCCTCCCCAAGAACAGTTAGCCCAAACATAGCAATCTGTATATGGGCCAACTCTGACTGAAAAGCCAGATTTTGCATTATGATACGTAAGTGGATGGCTGCCCCGTGGCATAGGCACTAAAGGCAAATGCTAAGGGCGGCAGAAATGGAGGAGAAAGACCAAATACCAAAAACAGTATTATGGTATTATGTCTTCAGAAAACAGTAAGCCCACAATAAGTTAACTGCATTGCAAAGGCTATTTAATAGTTTATAATATTATTAACAATAATGTAGCCTACCCTCTTAAGACGTCCCCCTCTTCCATTGAATAAATGACTTTACATACAACACAGTGGTCTATTTTGAACAACGCCACAAAGAGAGATGTAACGCACAATAAAGATGATGTCAGTGATGTTACTTTGCTGTTGCAGAAAGACGATTGATAACATCATTAACAATTATCATAATCATAACAGTTTGCTATTAATAGCTAGCGCTGTTTGTTAGTTATAACGTCACTGAATGCTATGGAGGAGCCTAGATGTTGTGTAAATAGCACATATAACTCCCCAATCCCTCCTTCCTCAGGCAAACGTGTAAAATATGAGATTTATTTTTGTTTGTTGTATTACCGTTAATGTAGTTTAAAGTGAGTTTATCATGTTAAACTTTACATCAGTGTTAAAGTGCATATCATTAATCTTGGCGCATAACTTAGCATTCCCTGATTGTTTAGATTTTGCTGACTAGCATTTCACTGAAATGTTAATAAAATTTCATTTGTTTCTAATATATAAGTTACTATCTATATACTATATGAGGAAAACTTAAAACCATTTTTTGAGAGAAATTTTAAACCATTATATTTAATCTTATTATTTGCTTAACCTTAATGTTTATTAGATTATACGAATGCTAAATGGATTCATTGGTTAACCCTTAGAAGTCACAGCGACTTTTGAATTAAGTAGGAAGGATGCGACCCACCTATTGTTTAATAAAGTGTAGGTTTCAGAAAGGTTATAGGCTTTATATTTTTATATTTTTACACATCATTTGCCAGGTAAATCAAATAAAATGTGAGAAAATGCACAATCGTCTTTCAGTTTCATTTACAGACTTCACATCTGTGCCACACTTGAAAAGGCCAAGACCTGTGAGATGGCTTGTGTTTTCAAAGTTTTGGCACAAAAAGTGCTTGGAACAGTGTATAAGGTTCAGGAGAGCTTCAAGCGTATCAACTAAATCAATATTCTGGTTCTAAAATGTCCTAAATTGTATTTTTTTTTTGTTGTTGTTGGTGAAAATGTATTAATAGACCTAAAACATATGTAAACTAACTCTGAATGTGTAAAAATCCACTCAAACACCCAAATTATTGTTTAACACCCAAATTATTATTAATTTTTTTTGCTCCAAAGCAGCTGCACAGGCTAGCATAAGAAAGTTGCATATTCATAGAAAAAAATACATTTTTCAAAAAGGTATTTTAAATAGTTGTTAATGGCAATTCAAGCCATTTAAAGTGACAAACACCTTAAGAAAATATGTGATTACTAATAAATATTTGAAATAGCACATCAAGCATTCATTCACTGATGCATGCATGCATACATCTATCTTCTCTAATGAGGCATAAATCAAAGTAATCTCTGTAATAAATATATGTATTAAATACGCTGCATGTCATGTTCATATCTCGATATCTGCATTTGAACATATCGTACAAATTGATCTGCTGTTTTGTATCTATAGGGAATCAAACACCATGCTTTCTATCAACTGGATCCATATAATATTTCACGCACGCTTGTTTTGATGGAAGTGCTCTTTGGCTTTATGCCTCCTGTATTAATTTGTACTGATTTAAAGACTGATTGTAATATTGACGAATGGCTGGGTGTAATGCTCAAGCATCGCCCGAGGTGATCATGAGGTGAAGAGTCCTCCCTGTAGACAGCTGCTGATGCTTCGATCTCTTCTAACGGGTCAGGCAGGCGGCAGGGAAAAAGATCTGGCTTCTGTGTGGTATAGGAGGTGGAGAGGGAGACAGAGGTGTACTCTGTCTGTCTGTCAGAAAGCTGTTAAAGGTTAGTGTAACACTCGAGTGAATCGGAGGAAGATCCTGCAGTTAATGCTGTGACTGTGGCTGAGTCCACGGCTTAACCTCGGAGCACACAAGCGTCTCCACAAGAGGGGAAAAGAAAAAGGCGCTAAGTTTAGCTGCCAAATCTTAGCACAGTGATCTGAATTTGCTGAAATTAAACAGTCAATAAGACTGTATTTTATTATTGTTTATTTATTGTTATTACTTTTAAGAGCACATTATTTGCATACGAATATGATTAACAACCTTTATTTCCCTCTTTTGCTAAATATTAATTTTATTTCAGCAATAGTTAGCTGAAATGTTAAAAATGGAGATCTTACAGTTGTTATATTTATAGGGGAATACTTCATTTTATTTTATTTAATGTAGTGCTAGCTGTTGAAACTTAAAAATCAAATCCTTTCTCTCTTAAAAATTATAATATTATTTAAACTGAATTGACATGTATACTATAAATATGTAATGTAATAAATAATATGATAAATTTGACTGGGTAAAAGCAAACTGGATTTATTGTAATTTTGTCATTTGTACATAAATGTTCATTCTGATAAAATGTATAAAGGGAATAAATTTCTGATTATAAAGGGAAACAAAATCCTAAACTATAGTGAAACTATGTGAAAAAAATGTTTGCCCCAGGTCAGAGTATTTCTACAGCTCTTTGTAATCAAGGAATGACTTCTATTTGGTTTGCTCTAAAAGTGCAGTAGACCAAAAGATCAGAGAAGTCAAGACATCATGCTGAGATCCAGAAACAAAAGAGAAGAAATATTTGAGATCTATTGGTCTGGAGAAGGTTATAAAGCTATGTCTAAAGCTTTGGGACTGCGGTGAGCCACAGTGAGAGCCTTTATCCACAAATAGCAAAAACATGGAACAGTGGAGACCCTTCGCAGGAGTGACTCAAGCTGAAAGGAACTTGGGTCCTGCAGCAGGACAATGATCCAAAACACAGCAGCCAGTGCACTTGTGAATGGCTGAGGAAAAAACAAAATGAAGACTTTGGAATGGAACATTCAAAGTCCTGACCTGAATCCAACTGAGATGCTGTGGTATGAACTTTAAAAAGGCAGTTTGTGGTCGCAAACCTGCCAATGTGGCTGAAATACAACATCTGTGCAAAGATCAAAAACGTTTCATTGCAGTTGTTAAGCAGTTATTAAGTTTAGGGGGCAAACACTTTTTCACATAGAGCTATGTAGTTCAGGATTTTCCCTTAATAATAAAACCCTTAATTTAAAAACTGCATGATTTGTTGTTTTTTGACTGTTTTTCAGATTTGTTATATGATATGAAACATTAACAAGTTTAAAAAAACACTTTTTCACACCACTGGATATATATATATCACTCTCTTCCATCCCCCTTTGGCTAAAGACTATAATTTTATAGCTATAAATTAATTTAGGAAAATATACCATTAGATATCATTTTTGTTTGTTCGAAATCATTTCAATTAAAACATGCTCTCATTTACTTGTTTTTGTGTACACATTTATTTATTTTCATTGAATAATTAAGAAATCTGCTAAAGCTGCTTCTTAGAGCCAGCAAAGAACAAAATAACTCTTTTAACTGCTGTCAATCAAGCTTTGGCCCCACCCACAGCTTTTCACAGACTTTTTTTTCATCATTTATATTCCTAGCTGTTATGATAAGGCAGAAAGTCTTTCATTTACACAATCGGCGAGGGAACATCTTTTGGGATCCCATATGATTTCTTTGCCCTGAATCCTCCCCTTGGCAAAAATTACTCACATCGTTAAAAATATTTAATTAGGCTGCAGCGTAAGCTCTGGGATTTGCATGAGTCAGGCCTGTGTTTGTGAGGAAGATTGGATGTGAGAGAGGATCAGCAGGTCAACGTCTCCGCCAAGGACTCTTGATTCTCCAGGGTCAGACAGGTAGAGCTTTCCACCTGGGAGCGACAGAGAGAAAGAGAGTAACTGGCCGTTAATTATGTCTTCCTGTAAACCAAGCTGGCTTTTGTTTTTGTGCGGCCCTCTCTCTCCACTGTCCACTGGTTCAATGGCTGCTCTTTCAAGGAGCTGCTGAAACATGAATCTGATGATTTAGAGACAGCTCTAATAGACTCAGAAGCAAGGGATTGGCATATACATAATTGCATAAAGCTCCATTATTTTACATGATGTTCTCATTTCCTTTTATATCTTGTAATTTACAAGATTCCATTTTTCTGTATGGTCACTTCCTGCACCTCTCATTACCCTTGTTTATCACCCACATCATCCTGTGTATTTATACCTCTACAGTTCACACGACTGTTCTCCATTTAATGACACGATAAACCCTTTAGTAAAAGTTAGCTCCTCATCTCCGAGTCTTCTTATCTCCTACTGCACAATTCTGCTTGTCTACCAGTCTCTTTCTCCGAAAGTCTCCTCATCTCATAGTCTCTCTGTCTCATCATCTCCTCAAGACTTGAAGTATCTTAATCACCTTGTCTAGTTCTCATTGTCTACTTTAATGTTCTCCTTTGCAAGCCTCCTACTCTGCTTGTGTCCTAGTCTCATCCTCTCCTCCTCTGAAATTCTTCCAATCTCTTAGACTCTTTGTCTCCTACTCTCCTTGTCGCCAAGTCTCCTAATCTATTAGTTTCCTTGGCTGGTTGTCTACTAAACACCTACTCTGCAAGCCTCCAAGTCTCCTCATCTTTTCTCATACTAGTCTCTTAATCAGAATCAGCTTATTTGTCACATACACAGTTACATGCAGCGAAAATGTGGACACCTCTGGCACAGACAAGGGGTGAGACATTCCACTGTTGAGAGGTAGCATTTGGAAAACAGACAAATGTGTATACAATGGGAAAGATAGCTCAAAAAAGTACCTTTTGTGTGGAGAAGGGGATAAAAAAGACAGAGAAGAACATTGGTGTGGGAAGGGATGTGGATTGGATCGTTTGCAATCAGCAACATTTTCCTGTAGCTGTCTGAAGCGCTGTACTCATGGCCCGTTCAGATTACAGCGGTTGGGACAAGCATGGGGAGCCGTAGAGCATCTCATTTCCTTGCTCTTCCTGAGGAGCGTTATCACTCCATTATGACCTTTCTGAGGCCAACTAAACAACATGAGGGAAATCCGAAATGGGAGAGTCTTGAGGTCAAAATCTGTTCATTACCATAGATTTGTACTGTCAATCACCTGTCTCCATTTTATCCAACATCCGGTGCATAGCCGAAATTCTCTCCCCAATAATATCCATTTTGTGGTCACAGACCACAAAGTGAGTCCCAACAGATTTAAGTCCAGTCAAAATTTCAGTGCAGCCGCACAGGTTAGTGGGGTTTTGAGCATTGACCAACTTTGATAATCGCAGATAGCCGAGAGTTCCATAAACTCCAATCAGCAGAATCCCAGCTTCAATTAGGTAAATGTCTATCACATCCTCCAGGGACAGATCCCTTACTCCTAGCCTCCTAGTCTCTATATCTTTAAATATACTAGTCTCCTAATGCCCTTACTTCCTTTTCTCCAAGTCTCATCATCTGTTACTCCCCTAGTCTCCTTGTCTACTATTGTCCTCTGCAGGTCTCCTAATCTCTTCATATTTTAGTCTCGTTACCCACTTCCCTTGTCACCTTGTCTGCTAGTCTCCTCCTCAACTCCAACTCCACAAGTCTGCTTCTCTGTCAGTCTCTTCCTTTATTCTGTCTGTCTCATCATTTCTTCATCTCCAAGTCTCTTTTATTATCTTGTCTAGTTTCTTTTCTCATTGTCTACTCTCCTTTGCAAGCCTCCTTGTCTACTTGTGTCTCATACTCTCTTTGTCAACTCTTGTCTTCTCTTTTACAAGTCTCCTGATCTCCAGCTTTCTCCAATTCTCCTAATCTATTAGTCTGAGGGTTTACTCTGTAGCCCTCCAAGTCTCCTCAACTTTTCATATACAAGTCTCCTAGCCCCCTTACTTCATTCTCTCCAAGTCTTTGTTACTCCCCTAGTCTTCCTGTCTTCTAGTGCCCTCTGCAAGCCTCCTAGTCTTTTCATCTCTTCATGTAGAAGTCCCCTAGTGTCCACATCTCACTGTCTCCAAGTGTTTTCATTACCTACTCCCCTTGTGTAAGTCCTTATCTTCTCATTTCCTAGTCTTAGCTTCAAGTAATAAGGTAAAAAAAAACTCTTCTGATTAAATTTGTATCTTGTAACAATGCTGTAGATATTCACTTGGGTTCTAACTAGGGGAAATAACAATATTTGTTATTCTGTTAAGTTTCTCTCATTAGGAAATCTTTTTATAAGATATGTAGAGTTCAGTAGCCCACAGGTTTGTTGCCCATGGCTAATCATGCGCCTGGGTTTGCGTCACGGAATAGAGAAACCAAAACAGCAGAGGTTTGAACCCACAGCTCTATCTCTGGCTCCAGACAAGCTCTCAACATAGAGCCACATGATTCACAGCCTTATCAATTGATGGCAATAGAACATGAATCATTTATTAAAAGACTAATTACAAGCTATGAATTGTATAATGTTCCAGTTAGCACATTTGCGTTAAATGCCTTAATTAATTCTGATGCCTCCAGCCAACATCAGTTTATTTGATTAATACTTTTTAAAGTCGCTGACATTTTAAGCGACTGGAGGAAATTTCACCTCAAACGTATTTAATGTGATTTCTTTCCCTGGAGACTTTTCTGCTTATTGAATTGTTTCCACATTTATGTTTAACACTGGGAAATTCCCATTAATAAATAGTCATTTGTTTACTGTTTTTAACATCATTTCTTTTCCATAAACTCATTTCTTTTTTCGCTCTTGCTGCCACAACGTTGTATAAATTCGCAGAGATGCAGAGCTTCCGGCAAACACTGTATTCATGCAACTGAACGAGATCTGTGTGAGGTCTTGTCACGCCTGGTTTATTGTCTAATACACATATATTTGGACTTTATCTGAGTGTTTTTTTTTTTGTATTTGTGGCAGGGTTACATTTTCAAATTTCAAACAGTGCGTGTGCTGTTATGAAGTTGAACATTTCACAATGCTTTCTCTTGTCGCGTTTATTGAGGTTCAAATTCTTGTTTTCTCTAATAAATGTGTTCAAAAACTCTCAATTTAATTATAGTAGGTATTATTGACTGTCACAATCCAAATCATAGGAATATTTTAATGTAGCATTTTTTTTGTTATTTCATTCTGAACTTTGCTTTTTTGGAGTAAAAATAATGCATTTAGAGAAAGTTTGGGGGGCACCATAGTTAATTTCTGCTTAGGGCATCCTTTTTGCCCTGAAAGTAGCACAATTAAGCACAATTTTACACTTTTTGTAGATTATCTGTACTTTCTTAGTCTTATTTAGTTTTTTTCTCATCCAGATGGATTACAAGTGAGTGCCGACTGCATTGTCAATCAATGCCCGTAACCCCGCCCTCAGGAAACATGACATGTCAAAGACAGCAAGCAGCCTCGTGTGATGAGATCTGACAGTTGGGTGTTAAAGCTTTGATAGAGTCGAGCAGATCACGGCAAAGCACTGACATTTCTCAACCGCCACTAATTAAGGGTTTCCTTCGTTACTCTCCAGCAGAACGTCTGGGTACTTTTCTTCTCTGTTTCCTCTTTCTTATTCCCGTCTTCATGTTTATAGACTCAGGTGATTTGATTAATCTTAATAAGCAGGAGGAGAGAGGGTTTTATTGAGTGACCTTCTGTAAAAGAAGCATGTTTTTTCGTGGAGCCCCTTCGCTCATTTACAATGCCGATGCTGCTGTGTAATCCATGTGTCCTTTCTGCAATCACAGAGAGTAATCTGCACTCGGTGCTTT
This sequence comes from Danionella cerebrum, assembly GCA_007224835.1. Taxonomy (NCBI): domain Eukaryota; kingdom Metazoa; phylum Chordata; class Actinopteri; order Cypriniformes; family Danionidae; genus Danionella; species Danionella cerebrum. The sequence continues at coordinate 56,078 of SRMA01025974.1, forward strand.
CAGAAAACACTTCACAAGCAGAGATTAGGAGTTGAACGGAGATTCTGAAGCCTCTCTTGCTGAAAGAGCCCCCTTCTGATACTTTTATAAGAGAATTATAAAGCAGACAAAAGCTGCATCCACTCTGGAGTGTTGAAGATTGATCCGTGGCTTTATGATTCATCTGTGGACGGTCTCTTGAAGGGATTTCACTCAATGGTCACTTGAAACTTGTTTTGTGTTTTTTCTCCTTATTTGACTTTTTTAATTATAGCACATATACAATGCGTTTTCATTATACATAAAAAGCTAAAATCCTTTAAACATCAATATTTTTTTAAAAATTAGTTCATTAATTAGTAGTTAGAGAAAGTATATATTATTTTTATTTGAAGTATATATATATTTTTAGTTATATAAACTTTATTATTGATATGTAGAGGATCTTCGAAATATAAGTACTGTACTTTTATTTGTTGAAATGTTGTAAAGTTATCTTTTATGTTACTGTTTGGAGATTAATATTAATCTAATATCCATGAGTTCACCACCAGGGTCTGCCTTATAGTAAGCATAGAGTGGTGAGTACGAACGTAAGAGTCAAGCTGTCCGATATATAATATTAATACAAATAATAATAATAATAAACTTTTTGTTGTTGTTCTATCAACCATTTTTAATTTGTTGTTTATTAGCAATGACTTTTTTTACTTTGTGTTATTTAAAAAAAATATTTATAATAATTAAATAGACACTTTTTGTTTTCGTTGTTGTTGTTAAAGGTATCTTTTATTTTCCTCAAATGATATACTCTGGTTTCCTCCACAACCCTATAAACATGCGGTTTGGTTAGTTGAATAATCTATGAGTGAATGTGTGCATTGCCCTGTGATGCAGGAAAGAAGATCACTGAATGAATAAATACAAATAAACATTATTATTTTCGTATAATTATTTTATTGTTGTTAATTAGTAATAACAAGTCACTGTTGTTATTTTTTGTTGCATATAATAATGATTATTAAAATAAAATAGATGTTGTATTACCTGTTTTGTTGTTGTTGTTGTTGTAAAAGGTATCTTCTATTTTTTACTCAATTTATGTTTTTAATGATTATTATCATGAATCCATTCTATTGTGCAGATAAACAAAAATTATAATAATAATAAGAAACATTTTTTTCTTATAATTATTTTAATGTTGTTTATTTGAAATGACTGGTCACTGTTATATATAATATTTTTAATAAAATATACGCTGTTATTTTTTTGTTTTTTTGTTGTCGTTGTTGTAAGAGGTTTTTATTTTTTATCAATAAACATTGTATTATTTTTATTATTGGTTATTAGTAATGACTGAATGATCACTGTTGTTGGTTTTTGTTATTTATAATATTTATTATAATAAAATATACACTGTTATTTTATTGGTTGTTGTTAAAAATTTAATTTTGTGATCGAAAAAAAATAGATATTAATAGACATAAACAAGCTGTTATTGTACTGGTCATTTTTTTAGTTTTGTTGTTTACATTAACAATACATTTTAGAATTTCATGGTGGTTGTTAAATATCCTTATATTTATTTATTTTGTTGTTATTTCTGAACAAACTTTGTGCTTTTGACAAAATCCAGACAATCTCACTCGATTGACCAGATTGAAACACATTCTCAGCAAAACAAGGTCTGGTCTCAGTGATTCCTCCATCTCTCGTTCACTCGTTCTGCTCAGATTATTAATCCGTGGAGCCCTGAACATCTTTTCATGGGGAGACATCTGTGGGATAATTGTGATGCTGCTCTGGTCCCTGCAGACATGCAAGGAATCTCAGGACAATCTTAATCTCAGCAGAGCCAGATTCTTTCCTCATCATCCCCAGTTAGCGACAGTTAATCCGATTTTCCCAGTGCCTAATAAATGAGCATGTATAAAGGTTAGACAAGCACATGCTAATTATTCGATTATGTGGACTAGCTCATGTGTTCCCTGAAGAGTGAACATTCTCAAAGGACTCACAAAGGACAAGCCAGACGGCTTTTAAGAGCACAGAGCTCGTAGAAAACATTTTAAGCCCACTGTGAAAGGTAACTGGGTCTCCCTTCACACTAAACAACATGAATGAGTAATTCTAAAGCTTTGAAATTGAGTTAAACTCATCATAACTGCATCAATATTTCACGCCAGCTTTATGTGCATGCATGTGATTTTGATGGGGTTACATTACATTATTAATGCTTCTACCTTGCCACAGAGTCCTTTGATCCATAGATGCTCGTGTGCATTGAACATGATTACGGCAACCGAACTCTGAGGACAAATAAATTCTAAATGAACACCGAAAAACAATTGTTTACTTGAATGTGGTTAGTTTCAGCACCAATACGAATGTTCTGTTTATGTGCTTTATTCAGGTGGAGCTGACAGGCAGCAGTGTGTTTGACTACGTTCATCCGGGTGATCATGTGGAGATGGCCGAGCAGCTGGGCATGAAGCTTCCTCCAGGCAGAGGTCTGCTGTGTCAGGGTAACAGTGGTGGGGTAGAGGATGGACACAGCTCAGCGTCATCTTCCTCACATCCGGGGACTCCTGAGCCAGGTAAGGGTTAAGCTAAGATTCCTTTATTTCTTTACTTCAAGCAGGAGATTGGATGTGGATGCACTTTTCTCACAGTAAGCCGATGCTTTAGGGTTGTGTTCCTAAACCCGGGGCCATCATTCATCTTCTGTACTTTCTTATGAATCCTAATTAGGTTCGTAGATATCTGCTGGTGGCAGATCACAATTAATTAATGGTCACAATTAATACTGGCTGATAATAAGAAATGAGCCTGCCTTGTTCATCGCACAGAGTGGATGTTGGAGTGTTTTCTTGTCTTGTCTTGATTGGAATGTTTAATGTCTGGGCATGTGTTTGCTTGTCTTGCTTTTTACTGGCCTTTTACCTTTTCTTCTTACCTTCTTTTTTTCTGTTTCTTTTTGTTTTTGTTTTATTTTGTTCTTAGATTTTGTTTAGATGTCTTGGGTTGTATTTTCCTGTTTTGGGTTTGCTTGTCTTACTTTTTACTTTCCTTTTGCCTTTTCTTCTGTTTGCTTTTTGGTTTGTTTATTAGTGTTGTTTTTATTTTTTCATTTATGTTCTGTTTAACATTGCTTTTTTCATTTTGTTTAGTTTTTAGTTTTTGTTTAATTTCTTGTCTTGTATTGGCATGTCTTGTCTTGTCTGGCCACGTCTTGCATTTTATTGCCTTCTTTTTTACTTGCCTATTGACTTTTCTGTTTTATTTCTTTCTGCTGTTTTGATTTCTGTTTTTTTCTTTCAGTTTTCTGTATTTGGGTTATGTTTCATTGAGATTTTGTTTAGTTTTCTTGTTTTGCTTTGCCTTGACTTTGTTTAAAAAAAATATGGTTGTTTCGTTCAGTTGTTTTGTTTTTTCTGTTCTGTTTTTTTTCAGAATTTTGCCCTTTATTCCATTGTGTTCTGTTTGTTTTGTTTGTCAAACCTCTGGAAGCAGAACCGTGTAATATCAGCTTTGTGACATATGATGAGTGTCTTTGGCGGGGCTCTGGACTCTGAAAGGTGGACGGTTATGCAGTGGTGGCGGGGGCTTTTCTTCCCTTGTGTCCAGACGATACTGAATTAAATTAAAGGACTTGTAAAGCAGAGATTGCTCATTGGAATTCCTTTCACCCTCTCGCAGACTTTGCCTTCCAAACGTTCCCGTTTTCATTGTGTCGTACTGATGATAATTCAAGTATTAGGGGAAAATCCATTTATAAATTAAACAAAATGACTTGATATCCATCAGTCCCCGAGTTCATCAAGCTGTTCAAACATGAGGGAGATAGGCTGCCCGCACCAGCTCTTCCCTCCGCTGCAGTAATTAGATCTGCCAAGGATTTACTTGCTGCTGATTGGAGCTTTAAATTAATTGAAGTTCCACATTTGTGCTTTTGTCCTTTTCAAGCCGTTTTCTTTTTTTTTCTGGCCAGGCAGAAATTACACACAGACAGACTCATACTTGTGTGTAAGAGTGCTTATGTTTCACTGAGGTGAGAGAGAAGCTCTTTAATGGTTGGAAGGCTGGTCTGATTCAGGGATTTATGTGTGATGAATCATTCAATCGGCTTAAAACTCACATAAAGAACACTACTGTATCTTGTGTCTTTAAAATCGCATGCTTCAAAGATCATGGACAGATGGTGCGCTATCGGTTTATGGGGCAGATTTTAAGAAACAAATGTGATTTTTACACGGTCAACAAATCAAAGCTATTGCCTGTTTATAGACTTATTATTATAGACGCATTTACAAATACAAGGTGGGAGGGGAATAGAGTTATGACATTTTGAGCCTTTTAGTGGCTTTATAGTGATTTATTAGATTGAATAAAAAATCTAACAGAAAATCTTGGGTTTTTTTTAAGTCATGTTTTATTCCCGCCATTGAAGAAGTCACACGAGTCTAATGGTTATGTCAAGGCTGCAAGGCTGGACATAAAAAAGTCCTATTTTCCTCCCCCGGAAGTGTTGCGCTATCCACAAAGTCATGATTTCTCTCATGATATCTGGAAACAAACATGCAAGAGTCAAAAAGAGTCTGACCTTGTGGTATAGCGGACATGTGTGCCAGACACTTATGAGCACGGTTGAGCAGAGCGACTCAGGTTTGAATCGCAGGTCGTCATTTCCCGACCTTCCCCCTCTCTCTACCCATATCTCTTCCTGTCTCCATACTGTCCTATTGAGAAAGACAGAGTTTGCGACAGAGTTTGTTAGACGGAGTTGGTTTACCACAATGAAATCGGCTCATGTAAATGTGGTGAAAGGCCGTTTCTTGGGCCTGAAAACATTCATTCATTCATTTTCCAACCTGCTTATTCCCTTTTGGGGTCACAGGGGTCTGTCGGTGCCTGTCTCCAGCACACATCGGGGGAGAGGGGGTACACCCTCGGTCACCAGCCCATCAGATTATTCAATTAACCTATGTCAATTAGCATGCTTTTGGGATTGTGGGGGAAACCGAAGTTCCTAGAGGAAACCCACGCAAGCACTGGGATAACATGCAAACTCCTTCCAGGAAGGTTACCGGCAATTCTCTAACCGACAACTCTCTAACTGGAAGGCGACAGTAGTACCCACTGTGCCACTGTACCTCGGTCACAACTCGTTTAATAAAAATGAATTTCAATGATTCATTTCTTTATTTCTGTCTGTGGCTCCCTATAAACTTGAGCCTCTGTCGAGGCTTTATTTAGCTCAAAAAACATCTTAATATCAGTCGTTTCTCTTGCTCAATCAGTCGTCTCTGGCTCAATCCAGACAGCACACCGCAAATGCTTCAGATCAGCCAATAAAAATAGACGCTCCACACAAGCCTTCTCTCTGATTAGTCTTGGCGTAATGAAATTTTTTTTTTCATATTCTTATGTATTTAAAAATTATTCTGGAGTTGCATTAATTGGGGGCTAATGAGAAAACGGTCGGGGCTAAAGCCCTGCATGGCAAGGTAGTGAAGGTGCGTTTGCATCTAATTCAGGATCAGATTCTGGCTCATAGAGGAAAGTTTGAAACACCATTACAGCATCTAATAATGTAGTAAAAAGTTGAGATCTCAGTATTAAAGTTCTCCCTCACATCTACATTGAATGTCAGACAATACCTTTGCATACACTTCACGAATATGCAAATCAGTAACGAATATGTGAGTAACTGGGGAGTAGTTACAAAGTCTTCCGAATAAAAATCTTCGGAATAAGCCCGGGCTACAAAATGAAGAGACTGAACATGATTTACTCAAAAAGTTTATATTTTTTTGTTGCAAAGAATCACATTTTCCATACAATAAGACCAATGTGAAAAATATATTACATAAACACCTTTTTTTCAGCCACTTCTGCAAGAGAAAGTCAATTGTAGATTCTCCAAACCCTTTCACATACAACACTGAACATTTTTTTTTTTATTTTACTTTATATACTCCATCAGAGTTCCTTTCCATATTTAATGTATTTTCCCACTACCAAACTGCACAGCACTTTTCTGTATTTGATGCATAATTCTGTATTTGGTTGAATTGTGAGTATTTGAGAGGGTTTTAGTTCTTTATGTCACCATATCTATATGCATCAGCGCAGAGCTGCAGCATTCACTATTGATGTAAGAACAAGACAGACTAAGTAAAAAGGAGGAAGTGCTAATTAACTGTTGTCAGTGGAGTGTGATGCTCTGCAGCGGGTCAACCTGATTGGCTGATCTAGATGTCCCTTAGCCTCAGAACCTTTGATTCCGCTGGATTCTCGTTCAGGATTAACAGGTGTCTGCTCTGGCGTCTGACATTTGAAATGCAAATCCAGCTCTTTTCTACAAGTCCTCTGAATGTGAATCCCTGTCCTGCCAGAGAAGTCCTCCAGCCCATCACTCGTAGTACACAATACCTTTATACATTGAATTAAAAATTGTAAATATTTTTTACTTTAATAATGAAAACACCCCTGTTCGATAATGCTCCACGCTCTATACAGTGCTTCCCAATCCTCTCAAGTTGAAGATCTGACATTTTAAGTAGGTGAACATGGTTATCATTCAGCACTATGGTAAATATCAAAGCAGGAATAATACATTTGTTCTATTTCTAGGCGTCCATGTGTATAGTTTGAGTGTGATGATTATTTTTCATTCAGAGTTTGATTCAGCCGCAGGGCTCTGAGGACACCGCAGGCATCTGGCCGGGGTCAGTGACCGTCTGGGTCATCAGGGGATTCTACGCTCGCCATTGCCCACAATCCTCTGGGGTGGAGCAGCTCCATCAGAGCTGTTTGGCACATATAGAGAAGTGTCCTTGAGAAGAGTCGGGGTCACAGGAGCAGTTCGCAGCCAGCGCAGAATACAAATAAAGAGATTAGCTCTCACGGAGACTGAACATTAGCCTAACACACCTGTCAGACGGTGTGTTTGGATTCACACTCAGTGCGTTTGTGAATGTTTCCGGAAACTTCATCTTTTTTTGTTTCTGGTCATTGTTTGCATAACATCACAAATATCTGAGTTTAGTGGGAGAATGGGATCAATCACATGACGAAATGGAATGGAGGAGGTTTAATTGAAATCTGAGGTTCATGAGGTCTTTGGTTCAAACATATCGATTTCTTTCAGTCTGATCCAGCCAATGGGGTCAGGCTTGAACCCTGCTGACATTTCTTCAATTTGTCTCACTCCGTGGCCCAATATGCCACCCTTCTCTGGGGCAAGGCATACGTGTCTATGTGACAGATGAGTGAGCCTAACGTAACTGTTCTGAAATATGAAAATGTCGATTCCAATTCTTTTGTTTGTATTGGTTTATTCATTTGCTATAGGGTAAAGCATTAGCATAAAGTTTTTAAAGGGGAATTCACACGAAAATCAAAGCCTCAAACAGAAACATGGCCTTAGTTTGTGTACACTCGTGTTTTTATATTAATCACCAAATGTCTGTAATGGCTGTTAAAAAGACTTTCTGACATCTAGTTTGCAGATTAACCCAACGTGTTGTTTCACTGAGATGCCAGTCTCACCTTGGGAATAGTAATCCTCCATCCGACTTCAAAAGATTGAGAGGTCATCTCTAGTCTAAAGAATATCTAGGCTACTTGCGTAATCCTCTGATCCCTGAAGGAACAAAATGGTCAAAATGTTCGATCCCTGCATGAGAATATTCCAACACTTTTAATGGGCCAATGAGCACTTCATTATGCAGGTGATTCATTAACCAGCTGGGTATAAACCTAGACTCATTTGTCTTTTGTTTGGATCGAACCAGAGTTTACTCTAACTTTGATGCTAATGCTGGGAGATTAGCTGCTTACCTGCATTCCGGTTTTGTCCGTGTCAGCCCAGATACCATTAGCCGCAGTACCGCTGTACCTCCTAATCAATCCTGTCTTTTTAATATGCTTTTTAAAACTCTTTTTAAGAGTTTGTGTACTCTTCATTGTGTTCATTGTGTATGTTCAAACACACCATGTTGATGGTTGAATGGATAGATGAATGTATGGATGGACAGATGGAAGGATGGATGGATGGATGGATGGTATATGAATAGACAGATGGTTGGTTGGATGGATGGATGGTCTGATGGATGAATGGAGGGGTGGTTTGATGAATGTATGGATGGACAGATGAGTGGATGGTTGGATGCATGAATAGACGGATACGTGGATGGATGGATGGTCTGATGGATGGATGGGTTGGTGGACGGATGGGGGGGGTAAATGGATCTGAGGGTGGCTTGATGAATGTAGGAATAGACAGATGGGTGGATGGATGGTCTGATGGATGAATGGATGGGTGGTTTGATGATAGTATGGATGGACAGATGAGTGGATGGTTGGATGCATGAATAGACGGATATCTGTATGGATGGTCTGATGGATGGATGGATGGGTGGATGGATCGATAGATGGATGGATGGATGGATGGATGGTTGGATGGTCTGATGGATGGATGGGTGGATGGATGGGTGGGTGGATGGATTGATAGATGGATGGATGGATGAATGGACAGATGGGTGGCCGGTTGGATGGATGAATAGACGGATATGTGGATGGATGGTCTGATGGATGGATGGATGGATGGGTGGGTGGGTGGATGGATCGATGGATGGATGGATGGGTGGATGGATGGATGGTCTGATGGATGGATGAGGGGATGGATTGATAGATGGTTGGATGGATGGTCTGATGGATGGATGGGTGGGTGGATGGATCGATGGATGGATGGATGGATGGACCGATGGATGGATGGTTGGATGGATGGTCTGATGGATGGATGGGTGGGTGGATGGATCGATAGATGGATGGATGAATGGACAGATGGGTGGCCAGTTAGACGGATATATTGATGGCTTAATTGTCTGATGGATGGATGAACGGATGGCCTGATAGATGGGTGATCTGTTGGATGGATGGATGGATGGATGGATGGATGGATGAATACATGGATGGACGGACGGGGGGTGGATGGATGGATGGATGGATGGATGGATGGATGGGCAGACAGTACACAGCACAATTAATAAATATTCAAATTGGAGGACGTTTCATTGATGTTCATGGAGAACACACCCTGAGGATCCTGGCCCAGCTTTCCTGAGTCTGACTGAAGATACGTTTTCTGACAGTTGAAGCAGTCAAAGCATCAATCACAGAGTTTGTTGTCCCTCCAAGCGTCAGATCTGTTTATTCTGCCACACGCCTCATTTTGATTAAGAATGCAAATTCATTTTTTGTCCATCTGTGATACTGTCTGTGAATTAAAACAATCCTCAATGTCTGCTCTGAAGATTTTCTGTCTCTGATCGGTAGCTACGTGCTAAATGCTAGCAGCAGTGGAGGTGGCAGGTGTGAGTTAAATATGTGCATTTGTTTTCCAGTAGCGTGTTTTAATCCACACATGACCAGGAGGCAAATTCAGAGATTTTCTTTGTGTCTATGTATGTGTTTTCTCCAGAGGTGCTCTCTCCCGTCACAGATGGGGATATTTATTTACTTTGGTGAAGAGTTTGTGGGTTGAGTACAGACCAGCGTGTGCTACTGTTGTTGATTTTTTTTTCAATCAGGGCATGGCTCCTGTTCCCTATCTATTTATGAATATGAGATAAGGTTGACTTATACAACCTTGATTTAAGTCGGAATTCCGTAAGTTTTTTCCTCCTTTTTGCCCAGAACTCCTCGCTGGGGGCTATAACACAGATATGATCTGTATCTGGACGGCCTTGTGCTGGTCCTGGTAGTGAACTTGCCAACTGCCCTGTTAAATCACCATTCTCCGTCAATTACATGATCAATCTTTATATAAAGCAACAATTATTTTTGTCAGATAACCAGAAACCTCTTTTCCATTAGATGCCATGTTAAACTTCCATTGACCAGCATGAGAGAGTGTGAGCAAAAACAAAGTCTAACACACCTGCTCCCCATTCACACTTGGAACCTTGTAACAACATGTTGACATGCTCGCACATCACATTGTGAATTTAAAAACACAAAGATTATCGTTTTAAATATGATTTGATCCAAAGTACCTTCCAGTTGCAACAAAGTACTTTTCGGTTTACTTGCGCATTACATGAACACTTTTCAATCTGAATGTGTGCGAGAGAGAGAGAGAGAGAGAGAGAGAGAGAGCATTGTGTGCAATGCGATAATTTTTCAGCGTGTAAAACAGTATCATAGTGCACAGAATGCTCGAGATCAGCCCATGCTTTGCTCGAACGGACTCTCGTTCATTGTGTTTCCGAGATTCATTGTGTTCTGGGTGTTACAATGTATTTGGCTTTTGTACCAAACACATCTCACATATCTTGGGCCCACTATTGTTGCCAGGGGTTTAGACATAAAATACTGTGTAACAGTATATTTACTCTGTTAAGGCCTTTACACATAAAGCACAGTTTTAACATACGTTTTAATAAAATAATACTTGTTAATGACCCCTTTCACAGAAAACAACATTTTGTGGTGCGAAAAGGCAGAAATGATCTTTTTCCCTCCTAGGTCGAATTTTCTAATTCTTCTCAGTTGACTGAAACGTTTGATCACTAACCACGTACAGTTCATCTGGATACGTATCGGTTCTTTGATTCATCTTTACAGGTCACAAATATTTGTCTGAAATAAAGAGACATGACGAAAATCTTCACCAGACGGCAAATCCATTCTTGTTGCACATTATTTCTCAAAACCGTGTCCTATATTCACATAAATAATTGTGTGTTTAATTCACATATTTTTTTTATTTAATGTAGCAGCATGAGATAGTCAGTCCCTATAGTGAGCAAAGGGTATTTAATTAAATGTAAATTAAATATGCACTATGAGATTAAACAATATTTCATACATTAAGACAGAAAACAAACCATTTTTAGAATCTTTTATTACATTTGCTAATGCAGATTAATCCACATTTATGCATCAGAATAGCTTTGAAACTATTTCATTCCCATTAAATATATATATATAAGATTATAAGATTACATTTTTGACATACATTGAAGCAGAATCCTCAGATGGCACTTGTATACCGCTGATGCTGCTTGTTCCTAGTTCATAAAAGACATAACACTTGTTAATTGTACATCCTCGATGAAAACCTCATAACTTACAGTGTAATTAGGAAAATGGCCACAGCTTCATCAGATAGATTCACTGTCAGAAGCTACGGGCCGGCCGTTGTGATGAACTGACCACCATAAATAAAGAGCACAGTCTGCTCGCTAAGACAAATGCTTTTAATCATCTGATGTGTTCATTTAGCCCAGGCTCTAAGTTTAGCCTTATATTAAGACACTTGAAACATAACTTGATTTAGGTACGCCATCAATCCTGGCCAATTTTAATGTGGGGGAGAAGCACAGAGGAAGTCTGCTGATCTTTATTCGTCCTTTACTCTGTTGACGACTCTTCTAAAACTCACTTAAAGAAGCTTAAATTCTTTTTAGAAGCTGTACAAAGTTTCAGGAAGACCAAAATGTATATTAAATGTCTAATCTTATACATTCATAAATCTCCATGAGCTTCAAAAGTGTTTGAAACATCTCTTTCTTTATCGAAAGTGATATTTTATTCCAAATAGAGGTGAAGTTAACTTCTTATTGATATTTTAATGAAAGGATTACGTCTGCAATGTGCTACCTGTTTTATCGTCCCGGTCCTATTATTACTATGTACTGGCATCAAAAAAACTAATTCAACCTCCTCTCATGCTTAGTTTCAAAGCATTTTGTTCAATTTTTCATCTAATTTATCTTTCTATTTTATTGATGTTTTTGAATTAATATCTTTTATGTCCTGGAATGTTTTTTTTTTTATTCTTTTGGATTGTGTTTTGTCTTAGAGATGAGTAGAATCCATGAACAAGTACATGATTCAAAGTTAAAGGAGCATTTGCAGAATTTATGAATGTTGATAGTACAATTTCTTCAAGTTCATTGGTTTTGCTTTAATGTAGCCTTTTATTTGGAAGAATCTGATAAGTTTTAATGTTATGTGTCAAAAAGATGCTAAATAAGCCATGATTGTATGTGTGTGTGACAAGCGAGATGTGTTCTCAGAATTACAAAAACAGTTCAAATGTTAAATGGACATCAGATAATCAATGGGACAATCAATATTATTATATAAGATTATCAATATTAGATGTTGTATTTTCTTTGGCCACCTGGTGGCGCTACAACTAAGCGAGAGGTGGGTCAAGAGATCCCTCAAGGAATGACTTTGACCACTTGATCAATTTTGGGTCAGGTCAGACATTGTACGGCTGAATTAAAACAACTTCCTCTTTACGGATAAATGTCGAATTTCGACGGATGATGTTCATAACATAATGGAAGTCAAAAAAGCTTTGGAATTTATCATTGAGCGTACCATAAGATAAGACTGGTTGAGGTTTGGGGTGAGCCAATACAATGTCTAGGAGGAGTTTGTTAAAGTGAGAGATGTGCAAAAGTGCCATTTTTAAGGGGTCTTTTCAAAATAAATCATGGAAACTCAATCCAACAGACTTCTATGTAGGTCTTGTTCCCTTCACACATGTCGTACAAATTTCAAACATTTAACACAGTTTGAAATAGTAGTAAAAAATCTGCAGAAAATGTCTTATTCTATGAGGCCACTCTGTGGCGGTGTAGCTGATAACATAGTCCGCTGTATAATCCTAAAGACACTTATATCTTGGCCTTGTCAGTTTGAGATTCAAAAGTATCGTATATGTCCTTCAAACACAGTCTGAAACAGCATTATAAAACTGCAGAAACTTCCATGTTGCTGAGGCGCTATAACTGACACTGCAGGTTGCTATATAGCTTTGGTTAGACATGAATTCTTAATAGGCATAGCAGCTTTGAGCCTGATCGGACTTTGTATGGCTGAATTATTTTTGGTCTTGAAAGTCAAAAAAGCTTCACAATTTAACATCAAATATGCCTTATTATGAGACTGAAATAAAATCAGATATAGATCAAATCTCTAGGAGGAGTTTGTTAATGTATAATATAAGCAAAAGTAGACATTTTTAGACATTTTTGCAAAATAGCCAAATTTAGATTTTGGAAATATTGCTTATATTTAAATCTTGATACCCTACACATGTGCCAAATATCATTGTTATTAGACAAACTGAGAGTGCAACATAAGCTGAAATGCATTAGGTGGAGCCAATTTGCCACACCCACTTTGTGAACCAAAATGCGATGTAAACTTTCACCAGTTCTAACGTGTGTGAAAGTCTGTTGCATTAATGCACAGAAAGCTGTGAAATAATGCTCCAAGAAAATACAATCATTTTCTACGCATCTGACACCCTAACGATGTAAGCTCATAATGATCATGAGCTTATCGTTATATTTCTGCACTTTCTGAGTTTATGGCATAGATGCCTTGACACAGAGATGTATGGCGCTGTTCCAGAAATACTCTTCTAGCAAACCGACCAATCACAGACCTTACAGTCCACAACACTGCTACTCAAAGTAACATTTTTTGGTAGGTACACTGTATCTTTTCAGAAGCTATGCCATAAGCTGTACAAGGGTAAACCACTTGAAGAACTTAGTCGCGACAGTCAGATTAATTCTCCACCCATTTTGCCCCAGCAACCCCAAACACAGGTCAACAATTTTTGCTGTTGAGCAGTAGTGGTTTTTGAAAGTCATTTTTGAACCGAACACCCTCATATTTCCATTCTGGATTTGTTTTAAGCTCAGTGACGTCAGCCATGCTGCTCATCTCAGCTGTTAATAAAGCGCATTATCAAGGTTTTCAGATGTCTATAGCGCTTCAACCTTCAGTATCAAACCATAGTGAACCATGCTAAACAATCCAGCAAGAGGAACAAAGCCACTAATGACAGCTTAGCCGGCCTAAAAGATTGAGGATTGTGTCAGGAGGAAAGCACCAGATCACTGGAGGAGGAAGACTGTGGAGTGTTCAAAGACAAAGGCTGGATCAAGCGCTCTCCAGACTATTAGAAGCCAGTTTTATTTAAGCTTATTTGGCTGATAAGGTTGTCAGAAAGAGCTTTTTATCAGCTGAGAGGAGTCGGGCCAAGCATTACGCCTCTGTTCCCCAGCTGCGAGTGCACTGCGAGTGACGCGGTGGGAAAGTCTTTTTCGTTTCTTTGGCATAAGTCTGCTTTGTGCTTTCACACAGGAAAAACCCAATTTGAGCTCTGCTCCTACAGGATGAGTGGCTGTTAGCACTGAACCCAAGATTAGCTGTTGTTTCATGTGTTTTATAGATGTGGGCTTTGTTTAATTAGTGCCCAAGCAGCGAAGCTATGAAGACGCCTATTGTATCTGTTTTATTCCCTTTTTTCTTGTTCCGTTTCTGTCACATGTAATATCTATGGTGACCTGGCACACTGGTAAATAGAAGGTCTCACTTTTAAGAAGAACAAAATGGCTAGAACTCATGTTGAACACCTGTTAGGGCTAGAAACAAAATGTTGTGTCTATTTTTCTGGTATTTAAAATTTCACATAAAAAGGATAAAATATATGTACCAAAATTTTCTACCTTCAAAATAAATTTAAAAAGCTCAAATTACCACCTGATGCTTGGTAAAAGATGGCAATAAAAGGAGACAATGCTCTCTGGTAGGAAAGACTCAGGTTGATAAAGTGTAAATGAGCAACAGGCGAAACCAATAAGCCAAATGCGACAGGGAAAGGAGACAATTATTAGCAGGTGAAATAAATAAACAGGGAAACTCTATTCTTGAACATTCCGGAATTTCAGTGGATGCTGTATGAACCCGCCTACAAAACAGTGTCATTTAAAAAATAAACAATTAACTATAGAACTCATCTAAATTATAACAGGATGCTCTCTAATCTATTCAAAGCAATATTGACATCCCAAAAATGTACATTTGCACAGGCGGGCACTTCTGCTTTCGTGTCGCCACATACAATCCCATTCAAGTCTATGCCCCACATGACCTCGGCTGTCTGATACCAAGCCAAGACCAAAACTTGACAAAACATAAGTTATATTTGTATAACAAGTTTCGGGAAGAGCAATCAGGGCAACCAAACCATTAAGCTGACGACATTATCTAAGCCAGTCCAACCTTCACCTTTTTGACTGGACAAGCCCCCTTGTTCTGGTCCACATTAACGTGCTATACAGGTGTTGGTAACATAAATCTGTTCATTTTAATTTTATCAATGTTATATTTCACAATTCAATATTAAATAGCTATAATACTATGCCTAACATCCAAACTGGTCTGACTTGGATTGCTGTATTTTTTCAGACTGGTACCACTGAAGGAATTCTGGAAATTCAGAAAATTCTGGGAAGTTTTTCATTGACTTAACATGGGGTCAAACTTTTGAAAACTGTGAGTCAAACTGAGAATTTCGTAGAAACTTCAATCTAACCTCAGGTGTTGAGATCACTGTACAATTTTTTTTAACTCTAGGCTCTAGAAATGTTTTACAATTTTCCATTGCCTTACAATGGGCATTGGAAATAAATGGGAAAAGGCAACAAAATAACTTCAATAAAAAATTATAAAGAAATTCTTCATGAAATCAATGACAGCTACTTTACCATTGCAGACTGCTTATCATAGCAACCAAACTGTTTACCCTAACAACCAAAGTGTTTACCCTAGCAAGCAACTTTCTATCACAGCTTTGGTAAAGCTGAGATAATATTATGTCACTGACACTTCCATAGCAACTTTTTACCCTAGCAACCAAATCAGCAAATCTGTATCTCTGGTTCAGAAATGGCTAGAAACATAGAATTTGGTATATACCTACCGGTAATTCATATGGTATATACCAAAGGGAACGTTTTAATAACATCAGTCAGAATGCTTACCCCGAAATATTGATAAATGGTGCAAAGTTTATATCACTCCTAATCACGAGAGCCACATTTCATACAATGGTTTTAAACACCACTTTTACAAGACAGCATCATACTTTGTGTGCAAACTTTAGCCCTGTAGTTAATGTCATTGTTTGATGCATTCTCCAACAAATTAGTTATACAAGTTAAGTGCACAAGTATTCATGTAGTGCTTGTATGTAGATGCTTCAAAGCAGCTTCACAGAAAGGGGAACCTATTATAGATTAATTCTGAAATTAATATGTCGTGTGGGAAAGAGTGACCCAGGCAAAGTTTAGTGACAAGTAGAGTCTTGAGTTTAGTCGTTAGGTAGAGGCCATGCTGAAAGAATAAATATGTTGTTTTAGCTTGTTTCTTATCAATTCTGTTTCCATTCAACACATTTTTTTCTATTATTTAGCATTTTGATAACAAAATTCGGCAGGTGTCAAGATGGGAACTAGCCACCCAGCTGCAAGCACTCGAGGCCTCTAGAAGAAATCAAAGAACACATAAAAAAAGTGTTTTTTTTAAAACTCATTTCGTTGTCACCACTCCCATTGGCGCCCATAATTTTCGATCGAGGAGCGTTATTGCACAAAAGTTTGAATCGAAAACTTGGATTTGTGTGTAGAGGGCTTTAATATCTAACTAGCTCCCTCGGGCTAATTATAGTATCAAAAAGCTTCAATCTGTTGACGTTTTCAAAAAAGCACCCCTTCGCCACCAAGGATCTCTGGCGTTGGGTGGTCTCAGGTCACTTCCTGGCTTTAGAGACCTTTCATGAACAGCTCACCTGAGATGCGTTGCATGCTCACCCGAATACACCTTGCATCATCAGGGTATTCTTTCAAAGACCAAAAACACTGAATTTTTAGAGATTTACATGCAATGAACTTTATTTCGGACAGTTTTATTTTCCGTTACATTTTATCTTTTGTTCACAATTTCTGACTTCCTGTATAAAAGAAATTTCCCAGGATGTGACGTATTTTTGTCCTATTCAGTTTCTATGACTCGTCTCGACTTTATTATCTTATGAGAAGAACGCAGTGTACTAATTATTATGAAAGTCCATGCAGTAGGTTGGAGTTCAGAATGTTTCACAATGACTTTGCCCTTGATGAAGTCAGAGCTAAACTCTGGCTTCAAGCAGTTGGATGGCCACCAACATGCAAACTATGGATTTTTAGCAAGCTTTTGTCTCAAGAAAGATACAAGAGCTGGAGAATGGTGGACCTGGGCCTTGCAAATCAACAGTTTGCGTTGATTTGGGAGGACTTCTAACGCACTTCATAGCAGGTATGAGAGTATGTTTTGAAGCACTTATCTTTCAATATTTGTCATCAAAAGCCAAGCCACACCCCAACCAACTCTGCGCAGTAGTACATGCCCATTTTTTTTTAAATGATGTCGAGCTGATGAGACTTGAAACACGTGGTGCTCATGGCCCTTTAATTACATGGCAGAGATAACAGACAATGACCTTCGAGGACATGATCACTTATATGCCTCAACTCCCAGCCAGTGGACCCAGCAGGCAGAATGTGAGACAGCCACACAGCGCTCTCCGCGATTGTCAAATTCCTGGATTCTTCCTGGAAACCACCTTCCACATCCCACAACCTCTCTACAGTATTCACCATCGACACCTGTTCCTGAAAGAAAGGGGCTGCCTGTGTCTTTGTTATAATAGTAAATATCCTTTTGGGGTAGCAGACTATTGTTTTACTTCCATAAGGTGCCTATGCCTCTTTTAATATGTGGCTGATACCCATGTCCTCAATGTAGTCCACCACCATTTGTTTGCTATGTTATGTTTTTTAAGCCCAATATTGTTCCCCTGTTGTGTTTCTGTAATGACGTCATCGTTTTAAATCAAATAGTTTGATCATAAAATACGTGAGTTTAATGTTGACAACTGTTTGCATAATTTTCCCTGTTTTATGTGCGTCACTTCATATATGAAGTGTTTTCCTCCCGTCACAGATAATCCGGTCCACTTGACCCCAGAGTCCATGTCTCACATGAGTGGGTGAGCAAAATAGTCCTCTTATTCTCTCATCTCTGTGCCGCAGAGATGGCACTACCCCTGCAAAAGCATTCATTTGCAAATTTCAGACACAGACAGACGTTGTTTAGTTGGGCCTTACAATGCGGCAGAGATAAGGGCCATGCAGCTAACAGCTCTTTGCCCAGTAAACGGGGGAAATTATCAGCTCCGCTCCTCCTCGTGACACGATTTGTCAGACTTACTGATAGAAAACAAATTCTATTCATAAAGCTGAACTCCCCTTGGCACCGGTGCGATTCACTTGCAATTCAATTATGGTTTTGTGCGATAGTGAACCCAGAGAGAGAATCCAGGCTGACAAGAAATATGACAGGACAGTAACAGAGTGTTTATGCAATTAAACTTTCTCTGACAATACCTGGCGAGTGATGAATGTCTGGGTGGACGTGTATGTGGCCTGGTAGGATTGCAGATTTTTCATGGTGCCAAAGCTCTACCGTACGATGCATTACAGTGCAAAATAAAGAATAAACCATGATGGTCACATTGTTTGAAACACACCAGTTTGAGGTGTAATCCTCTGCCAAATAAAAGGATCATTTAGTTCGCCTAAAAATGGCACACTTCAAATTAACAGAGCAAAAAGCATAAAGCCTAATCTTTCTTATAAGGGTCTAAATCGGATGTAGAGATGATGTTTTATTAACCGGGTTTGGAAAGAGCGTGTAATATAATGAACAACCTAGTGCAAATTCTAGATTCCTGAATAGTATGAAGAAATGGGCTAAATTTAATTTTTTGATGTTCTTAACAGCAAGCAACCTTTAGCAGATCCACAAAATAAATTGAATGTGATTTTAAAAATACATGACTTTGATATTATTCTTTAATGTATTTATAAAAAGTTTTATTCCAAAATGCCATAACTCCATAACTCGATGAAATTGAGTAAAAATGTGTTTTCTCTAGCACAAAAGATGTTTGAGGAAAATCACATTTTTATGTTCCAAACTTTTAAGTCATACAAACATTTAAAAAAGGTCAAATTATTATTATTATTTTTTTTTTAAACATGGTTTAAAAAGTGTCAGAACCCATATGCTGATATTGGCCTCAGGGCTTCGAACCGCAGTTACCCGCTGCCAAGCCAAGTGAGGCTCCTCCCAAAAACTCTCCATTCACCTGCTGGTGACTTTTGAACATCTTTTGGGCTTTTTTGATTGCAATGAGCTGGAAAATGATGAAACAGGCTGATTCTGTTTCGTCTTCTTGGAATGTTTAGAAAACAATTCTGTGAGAACTGTTGATAATATTATACATAAGTTGAATCCAGTAAATGTACCGTATTTTTCGGCTCATAAGACGCACCGGCACATAAGACGCACCCAATTTTAAAAGAGGAAGATCTAGAAAAAAAAGATTCTGAACCAAACATTTTTGTAAAATATTTTATATCAACTGTGTAAAAGTTAACAGCCAAACATGTAACATGAACAGACAGTAAACAGTAAAAGTAACACACAAAAAAAAAGGCTGTAATGTTTTTCTTTGCCCCCACTCATCACTCTAAAGTCCACCATTCGTTATCACCATCACTGTTCCAGTGCAACATCATCTTATCATCAGGCTCAAGAAACAGATCACAGATAAACTATCAGCTGTGCCCATTTCACATCTTAAAATGTATTTTAGCGTGAAAAATCGGGTTTGTAGTGTGAGAGATCACTCAAATGCGAGAGTCAAAAGCAGTTTCGCTCGTGAGTATGGATGCAGAAGCACCGCTGCGGCTACCGTAGCCAAGGAATTGTGGGAAATGTAGTATTTTCCCCCCGTTTTCGTTACGACCGCGCTATGGCAGAGATGGGCGATGACGTCAGCGCGCAGCGCTGGGTAAACAAATATGGCCGCGGCTTCGGCCTAGCTCTGGAGCTCTTACGCCTCTCATACGGCCGTTACCGGAATTCGCGGCGCTCTGCATTCGCTCGATAAGACGCACCAACTTTTCCCCCTCAGTTTTGGGGAAGAAAAAGTGCGTCTTATGAGCCGAAAAATATGGTAGTTTTTTTTATTGTTGCTTCATAGAGAAAACAACAGAAAGTGCACTAACTTTAAATTACAGCAAAGTCTGTGTTTTGCAATAAAGACAAGTCATTTTAACACTACTCTGTTTTTGATCCTGTCTTGGTCTTGGTTTACTCTGATCTCAGCTGGGTATTGGTGTCGATACTCTCCAGCCTCAACTACAGACAAAATTTAGGGAGATTGATTGGGAGTTAATGAGTAGCAGAAGGTGCAAGTGTTAAGTTCCTAATCAGTAGACAAGCACACAATGAGAGTGTGTTAGCACCAGCAAATAATGTGCTCACACATATTAAGAAGAAACACATCATGGCCAAAATAAGTCATATGTGACACAAGGCTATGGACACGAGCATGATACTGGCATGGAAAGCTTTGGCACCCGACTATACCACAGCTTTTGACTGCAACTGTCAGTTATCTGCCGTTCTCTAATTTATGCTTTAATCCTAACCCGGCCTTCAAACAAGCTTTTTTGTCCAAAGATCAGAGCGGAGGTGTGCCCTTCTTTTCTTAATGAGTCATTTGTCCTTCAAACAGTGAAGTTTCTCTCCTCGCCACATTCTCTCCACAGATAATTAGCCGATCCTTGAGTTAATTCCACAGGAGAGCTCCTGCTAGCACGCTAGCCACCTGCTTTTTTTGGATGGCTGTTTGTCTTGTAAGATTCTGTCCCAGTAGAATCGCTCTGTCTTGTGAAGAATGAGGAACCGCAGTTGATTTTTCCCCTGTAGTGTCCCACTGTGGCTTGAATAGGTAATGCGGGAAGCGCCCCTCCCCGTTCTCTGATTCTATGTTGGTTTTAGGTGTATAGGATCTCGAAGTAATCCTATTAATTCAAAGTGAATAACAAAGCAGCCTTCCACTCTCTCCCTCTTTTCTCCATCATTCCATTTATTCAACCTGCGAGGGCTTTGTTTTTCCATCATAATTATTTTGTGAGTCAGATCCGCGTTGATTTCCTGGTGGACTTGTGTACATCGGACTAACTCGAGGAACAGCAGAGCCCGGATAATTCGCGGCGTTCCTCTGGGGGCGTGTTCGCTGTGTTTTTTCAAGGACATTTTTATTACAAAGCCGATGGAATTTGCATATTAATTCGTTTCTTTCAATTTTTAAGATTAAATGTTGTCAGCATGTATCAGTTGCAAGGTTTTGACAGACCTGATGAAACAGGTCAGTCATGCTTGAACACGGTTGAGGAAATCACCCCCCCCCCACTCTCTCTGTCCTCTATTTCTTCCTCCTTCTCTCTCCCTCATCCATGTCTCCCTTTTTCTCTAGTTTTCTCTTTCCAACTGAAACATCTCACACACTCATATATTTGATCAGTTTCACACAAACTCTTGTTCTCTCTTTCTTCTCCGTCTTCTCTCCATACACACAAACTTACTCCCCATTCTCAATCGCTCTATCATTCCGTCGCTTTCTTTCCCTCTCCTCCTCCTGCGCCCCCTTTGATTAAAGGAGAACTGCATCTGGGGCTAAAATGACATGCCAAATTCTATCAGCCTCCATCTAGAGCTCTCTCTTAAATTAGAATGCCATTAGAGGCTTGTGATTTAGAAAGTGCTTTTCCGTGTTTCTTCCTTCCAGTGTAACTCTCACTTTTATATGCATCATTTTGCTTCTGCTTCAGTCCGTTTATGTTGCTACATGAGTCAAATTTACCTTGTTACACTGTTTTAGACTGTTTATCTAAATCTGAAATACAACTAGTAGTCGATAATTTCATTAATCCACAAGTTTTGTAAGTTTTTCAAATGTCTATGTTTCTCTTTATAAGCAAACACTGTGATGAGGTGGTTGGAACTGCAGTTCCTCATTGGGCCACACGAGGCAAATCCCAAAACACACTCAATCTTTGAGCTGAACCTGACGAATCGGATTGGGTTCAGACTTAATTTATATAAGTGGTCACAGGCTCGGGTTGAGCTCGGGCTCTGCGGTGCGTGGTCATGTGATGTGCTTAGATTGCTACAAGAGACACGAGAATGGACGCAGTGGAGGTGAAACAGAGGCTTGTTTCTGGAGATTAACTTTAGTATAAATGTATGTTTAATACAAATGTCTGAATACTGGATTCTGATTGGCTGGCAGGTGCTTATGTGTATAACAACACAGGTTCTTCCGGTTCGGTCTGTTCACTTATAATATCAATCCGCCGGTAGCCATCACATAGTAACTCATGCTTTGGTTGACAGCGAGATGTCAGCAGCCAACTTTTCCAGATTCGCTGAACTAGGATGACTGGATTATTAATAGATATATATCGTCATTTATTTCACAAAACCCTGATTTGTGGAGCAGAGCTGCTGATCTCTCTCTCCAGCTGGATTGAGAGACACAAAATCAGCCGCACAGGTCACTGCACACTTTTAAAGTCTCTGATTGTTACACAAACCTTTAACCCAGAGCCAATTATTGTCCAGAACTTGGTTTGATTTTAATTTAAACAAACTTATTTTGCCTCATTGCAGCATCTGTTCAGGTAAACCACCTTGAACATTGAACTATTTTTCTGGTTACTCACAGACTTGTGAGTAAACAACACAACATCTGGTGTTTTTCATTGTTTTAGTCATGTTTTCAGCCTAGATATTATTGGTTATCATAAAAGTAGTTATCTGTCAGGCTCATCCCGAAGTTAGTTGCTACAATGTCAAATTGTTCAATATAGCAATAAACAGATAGAACACTCATTAACTTGCTGTGCTAACAAAGAAGGTTAGCAGACACAAACATTGGCTTTGGTTAGTGACATGTTAATGCTAATATACTGGATAAATTACAGTAGAACAGATGTTTACATTCTTGTTAACATCCTGATCATTAAGTCGGCTGGCTGTGTGGACAAAAACGTTAAAAAATATGAATGACGTGACACCGTTTACTGCCTTTGGCCTAATAGGAGGCAACCGTTAGCGTGTTATGAGAGCTGACAGTCGGAGAAAGGGTCCCGTGGTTTGTGAGCTCTATCCCGGGTCTGGCACACACATGACCCCCTCACACTGAGCCTGTTACATAAAACTTATTTTGTTAACATAAACAATAATTTGAGAATTCATTCATTCATTTTACAACCCGCTTATTTCCTTTCGGAGACACTATTGAACTTTGTGGCTTCACTCCGCCGACACACCTGATGTGAACTCCCAAAGTCTTGTTTTTGTTTCGTAATATACACCACGGTTCAGAAGTTTGGGGTGACTCAGACAATTTTGTGTTTACAAGAAAAGTCACCCTTTTATGTACCACATGAGTTGTAAAATGAAGGTTAGAAATAATATTTATTTGAAATAATAATTTTTCCTTCAAACTTTGCTTTCATCAACAATCCTCCATTTACAGCAATTACAACATTGCAGACCTTTGGCTTCTAGCTGTTAATTTTTTTGAGGTAATCTGGAGAAACTTTCTCCCTCGCTTCTAGAAGCACCTCCCACATGTTGGATTGGCCTGACAGTCAAGGTGTTTTATACGGTCAAGCTGCTCCCAAAACAGCTCAATGGGGTTTAGATCTGGTGACACTGCTGGCTACTCCATTACAGATAAAGGACCAGCTTTCTGCTGCTTCTCTAAATAGTTCTTGCACAATTTGGAGGTGTGCTGTTATAGGATGAAACTGGCTCCAATCAAGCGCTGTCCTCTATACACCTATGTCAATATTTCAGATCCAAAATCCAGACATTTGCGGATAGAATTATCATTTACCACATTACCACTGTATAGAGTGTATTTCTGATTAGTTTTTCCTAAAAACAAGTTTTTCCCTCAAAAATAAGGAGATTTCTAAGAGATTCCAAACTTTTAAACGGTTGTGTATATGTAATAGAATGTCTGCTATTGGTATTCAAAATTGTTGAGTACTGTTATTCAAAACAGAAAACATTTTATGTCACAAAACACAAAAATAGGTGACAACTCCCTCTATTTCAGTCGATTTCCATGAAACATACTCAGAAAATGCTCAAGAGCGATTGGCTTAGCTCTTCTACTGCGCTCAAATGAGTATGTTCTGCTTCTGATCATTTGCAACATATAAATACTCTATTGTCTTTAATATAAACTCTCACATTGTCCAGTGTAACTAGATGAGTCTAACATTACATTTTACGGTAAAGAGCCTTGCATTTAAATGATTAGTTCTGCAGAGCTATTGTGCCTTTTTTCGAGAGTGGCTCAACAAAATAAGTAACGACTGCTTCTTATTCTTTCTTATGTTTTCCTCTACCCTCAGGACTTGTTGATTGCAGGCTGATGATTGTTTGATGGCAATAATACGTTCGCCACACAAAATTCCTCTTCCCTCCAGCCATCGTAATAAAATCAAATTGTAATATCACTGAGGCCTGAGAAAGTTGCTGCATAAGCTGTTCCTCACATCTTCCTTTGTAATATTCAGCAGCTTGAGTTTCAGTGTTTATGTGTCATATAGAAGAGTTCAAGGAGTGCCTGGATGCCACATCTCCTGCTGGTAGATTTTGTAACAATGAATATGTGTGGTTGCAAAAATCACATATGTGTGGTGTCACAATACAGCCCATAATTAAAAGTCCAAGATGCTCAAAGCTGCTTCCAAACCTAATGCACCTGTAAACTGCATAAACTTTATTTTTATCCACAGAACAGTGGAAAGTAAGTTTCCCACATTTTTAAAGTCAATGATTTCTTGTTGTTGATTATTTGTTGCATTTTGAGTTGGCGTTAAATTCATAAGTGGAGCTCAGGGTGAGGAACCTGGAATAATGGATCCATTATGTGACACCAATTCCAATGTTTTAACATCACAGTGCACTTGTCAGTTAATAAAAATAACCTTAAATTCATTGCTTTCTCTATAACATTTACTGATGAAAATTCCAACCATTACAGCAGGTAAACATGACCACATATCCATATCGGATTCGCTCTTTAAAGCAAACAGACGCACCTACATGTGTACGTTCATTTACTGTAAGTGCTTCAATTAAGGCACTCTCAAATTCATTTACAAGCCCAGATTTGATTATTGTCTGACTTTTTCTGATGAAGGAATAATTAAAAGAGTGTTAACAGCAGCTAATTGATATCTAGGGTTTGCGCTTATTGCTGCGGTGTCATGCTGTCTCTGAGTGATAAATGCACGACTTCATCAAGGCTGCAATTAAAGCGTTTGACACACCACCGGTCCAAACACACATTTCCATTCTTGCAGGAAAGAGTTGCTTTAACCTTTTGCTTATTTTAGCATTTTTGTTCATGTTTTTTATGAGAGAATGGTATAGCAGTTGTTAGTGATATATTCAACTCAGTTACCATCCAAATTTCTGACTGTTAATGGTACTTAAGTGCACTTTATTCATTTATGTTTGTTTGTTTTTTTCTTGCATCTGAACTTGGAGTGAGTTAGGTTCAACACACTAATACGTGCAAATGGAAATCACATTAACATGTAAATATCTCTTTATATTGAGTGTATTCCTTCATCTCTATTTATAGGATATTGGTAAAGTTGGCCTGCGTTCCAGTGTTTGATTATCATGACACAAACGTCGATTGCATGGCTCGCAATTGATTATCCCTTTTATGCCATGGTCGCTTGCCAACGTTAATATATTCAAGTTATTAATACTTTTTTGGTCACAGTACATCACTACAATTATGAAAGGGAAAGTTGTTTTGTGAGAAAAAGTGACATTGTGTTCAAACTTGTTTAAAGACGTTTAGAAGGAGGAAAAAAAGAGTTTACTTAAAGAGCCAAGATTTTGGGTCCGAGATCATTTTCAAAAAAATTCCCTAAAAATGGTTGTAGAGTAGGTTGGGGTGTGGGTGTGGCTTGGCTTTCAATAACAAATATCGAAAGATAAGTTCTCCATAACAGCCTGCATTCAATTTTCAGTATTCTTTTTGGAATAAATGTGATCATTTCCTTCTTTCAGTCAAATCAAATCTCTTTTTGTTGAATACATCTCTGTTTATAGGGTAGACAAGAAACGTTGTCGCACCAGTAGAGGTTTATTTGGTGTTTTACATTTAGTCAAGTGAAGATCTCTATGTGCTCTTGCTGTGCTTCTTTAGCCAGGGTATTTGTTGTGTTGTGTGATTGGATGTCAGCTACACATTACTGAGAATGTCAAATTGAGGTTGCTATAGAAACAGGGGCATAACTCCCATATCTTGGTATGGTGGATAAAGAGGAACAGTATATCCTAAAGCTCTGCGCAGCTCCCGAAAGATGTTTTCCTCTGTGTGTGCATTAGCAGCTCTTCTCCAAAGACTTTAAAACAATCAAACAGATTGTGGTTTTACTTTTAATGTTTATAGCTGTTTTTTAGGGAAATCTGAAGGCGGAAGAATGACCCCGGGACTATAAATATGAGTACCTTCTGCATTGGTAAACAATAAAAATGGCTGTTTTAGAATCATCAAGATTGAAATTTATGTTTTAAAATTAAACTATGTTGTGTTTGCTGTTTGCACATATGTCAATGCAAGACTGAGTGATAACAATGTGTTTAAATCGATATCAAGAACTGCACACTGCTGAAAAACAGTAAAAAGCCACTATGTGTTGGAAGTGTATTTTCACTTTTCAAGTGAAGCGTCTTGGCCAAGGGTCCTTTCAAAGACAAATAGTACAATATCAAGTTTAATGCTCCCCATTTATCATAATGCAAGTGCTAGTTATTTTCGTCCTAATGCCATTATTTTGTCTCTTTGGCCACTGTGTGTATTCTTTTTCCTTCCTTAACATTTTCTTTCTTATACCAGTTTGGCTCTAAATAAATGCTTTGCAGAGATCCTCTGCACTTAAGAGTTGTTTGTTCTCAGAAACAAGTGTCGCTTGCCAGGGAATACTTTTTCATTATTGTGTGCATTAAATATTGATCATATATTTAAGTGTTAGTAATAGTACTTGTGTCTAATGCATCACTGTCTCAGAGGAATGCAACACTGTTTTTTTCCTTTTCATTGAGTGGTCATACAGTGTCCTTAAAGGCTAAAATAATTTCAATTTATGTAACAAATAAATAAATGAATACACTATTTTGTGTTGTTAATTTTTGTTTTTAATTTTTAGGACTTGGGCATTGAACCCTATTGTAATTGCCCTAAACGAAAAATCAGAATTTCCCCCAGACATCAGAATTGTTGTAATTTTAGATTGAGGTTTGAAAAAGGGGTGTGGCAAAATCATTCATGTAGGCAATTATATTTGAATAAAAAACTCGTGTAGTGCACAGAGACTTAAATTTAATTCATATAGATTGTGTTTTCAAAATTGACAGAATTGGCTATTGGCTATTTTGGAAGTTGGATATTTTGCAAAAACCTCTAAACATGACCAATTTTGTTCATATCATACTTTGACAAACTTTTTTCTGTTAATCTCCAAACTTCATCAGTCTTATCTTAAGGCATATGGGATGATAAATTGTTTAATTGGACGTTGTTAAACCATGTGTTTACGCTGGCTGTCGAAATTTGGCATCAACAGGAAGTTGTTAAAAACTTAACCATGCAATGTCTGATCGGGATCAAATTTCCCAAGCATGTTAAGAGACCATTCTCCAAATAGCAGCTACAGTTTCAGTTATAGCAACACCTAGTGGCAACATAGAATATCCCATTTTCGGATGTTTTATACTGTTTGATATTTGGAACACTTTTGTAAGGATCTAAGACTTACAGAAAAAGTGCATTCGCACGAGTGACTACATAGGGGTCATGGCACATGATGTGGTTTTAGTTATTTTATTTGCTTTTATTGTTTAGTAATTCTCGATTCAATACTATCGTTGGTCGTAGGATTGGTCATAGTGTATTTTGCAACAAACTGTCCACTGAGTGGCGATGAATTAAATGTTTTTTTTTACTCTTCTTTTTGTTTGTATGTGTGATTTTCTTTCTTTACTTTATATGTGGGTGGTTGACATATAAGCAAAAAA
>SRMA01025974.1:84035-112676 GCA_007224835.1 Danionella cerebrum
AATATGTGAATATGCATTTTTATATCAATTCGCTGCAATATTTTAAATTGTCATATGGTGTGATGTGAAAGCATTTTCTTTTTGAGTGAAAGTGGAATAAAACTTACTTCCTCAAAACTGTATTCATGACTTCTTTGATATTTTAGGTTTTGGTGCGAAAATTTGGTCATGCTAAGGAGGGCATTGCTCCTCACATCTTTCTAAATATTTTCGATAAATTCTCTTAAGCCTTATGACAGTGGTGAATAGGGAGAACGTATTGATACTAATTCCCTTGTGTTCTTTTGATATTAACATGAATCACCACCAACAAAGTTGTTTTTTGTCACAATTGTAAACATCACACCATGTGACATGAGTGTTGCACTGCATGACATTTTTTAGGTTTAGAAAAATAGTCTGAGGAGAAATCTTAATATACACACATCAGCTTTGCCATTTAACTATATCTTGACAAAGGAACAAAATTTAAATATAATTAGTTAAATTTAGTTTTAGATTTATGTTTTTTGTCGGCCACCCATAATATCCTTATAGTTCAACCTAAAGAAAAGATGGTGTTTACTGCATGAGGAAATATAAGATATTTTATAGATAATAAAACAAATCTCTGATTTTTGTAGTTCATATAAATTGCAGTGAAAGAAAAGTTCAAGTGTGGAGGGCTAAGCATAGGGGCATTGTGGAAATCAGGCTGAAGTTGTGTGTATCAGAGTCTCTTGACACATGCTGCAGATACCCTTAATCTCATGGATTGGCCAATATTGATGATCTAGCAGATGTTACTGCAGCCATGGGCTTTCGGTAGGACTGCAAACATGGCAACAATGGAAACTCAAACATGAACTATAACACATGTGCTGGAAACATGACAACACTTATACCAACTAAGTTTAGATTAGTACACAGGAATGTCGTTTATTTTAACCAGACATTGAATAAAACATTGTGTGGATTGAACAGGTGACAAAGCTGGCCAAACTCCAAGCTCCAGCAACCTGACAACATGATTCAGAGGCTCAGAACTAAGCCCTGTATAGCACACATTACACCAAAAATGTAACAGTCATAGTTAGAGGATTTGTTCATTCCACATTCATATAAGGTAGTTAAAATGTGGATTGAGAGACTGCACAAGGTGGAAGAGCTAGGATAATAGAGTAAAAGAGAATGAGATTTTGCCTCAAATTCCTTGATTTTCTGCAGTGACAGCTGAACTGAAAGCTTGAAAGTTGATGTACTGTCCTAAACAAAGGCTGCGAGGAGTCACATTTGAAGCCTCCAGCTGCGTTTTGTTCAAAAGCGGTAACTTTTTTACTTTGTTACCAGTACCGTGTGTTCAAGGTTGACTGAATCCACGACAGTAAAATAAGCAGTTCATCTAAACAATTTTACTCACGTATTTGCCGGCTGCTGCAGAGAATTCAGTCTCACCTCACCTGTTGCTCTGTAGGAGGGAGTATAACCCAAACGCTCTGTCATCAACAATAAAAATAACCCTGCAGCATCAAGTCCCTTATACCAAGTTTACACAATGCTCTGGTTGCAAATATAATCCATAGTCAGAGCGGACAACACAAATATAACTGTTTAATTACAGTAACTCAGCACATTCAACCCATTAGTTGGGTTATTAAAATATGACCCAGTATATATGGTTGAAATATTTTACAGATTTTAAATTAATTTAAAGGTAATTGTTAGTTTCTGATCAAAGTATGAAGTCCCAAACCAGTGTTAACTGGGAATCTTTTCCTTTAAACCAAACATAGAGCATCAGAATGTTTATGTTAAACACAACAGACACGGTTGCTTTCTATAAATGATGATCTCTCAATTACAACTGTTAAAGTTCTCAGCATAAACGAGTAAACCCCACTACAATTGTTAGAAAACCTCTAGTTTCCTTTCAGAATCAACATTTTTAATGCGATACTATACTTCTAAATACTCCCACAAATGTGGGCTGTTGTTTGCACACAAAATTCATACAAAATTCTAGATGTAGTAGTTTTTCTTAAGGGGTGTGTCCACTTTTTTTTCAAACATTTTAGTGAAACTGAAGTTTTGTGATTATTAGCCCTAATTTCATATTATGGAGTTAAATAAGTGTCCAGTAAATCTCAGCCTTAAGAAAAGCATATAAGCATATTTTAAAGGGGGTGTATTCATTTATGCTGAGCACTGTATTACCACTGGGTCAAATTTAGAAATTTGTCAAGTTAGAAATTGAAGTAACTGTCAAAGCCCCTTCCCCATTTTCATTTCCTGCCTCTCTTTACTATAATTAAAAAAAAAAATATTTAAAAGGAAAATCAACTAGTTTCTTTTTGAGCATTTTTGAGCTTTGTTAATTTACTATTTCATAATTCAATGCTTTACAATAAAACATTTTGTGAAATTGGAAAATGGATGAATGAAAAATGCATTTCCCTCTAACAGTTTTTTGTGGCAATGCTTGATATTATTTTTTAGTACACCCCCAGCTTCTTATTTTTATAAATATTCATTCATTACATTAGACAGTAATTCCATAACAAACCTGAAATTGTAAAAAATTGAGTATTAATCTGAGTATTGCATTTTGAAGTAAAACTCTTTAAAAGTTTTAGTGTTTTATAACAAAAATCAAAAGCATTAAGTCAAAATAAAAATCATGAAGCCCTCAAAAAGCAAAGACAAAGTCAAAACAATATAAATAAATTCTAACAGGTGAACCTCTCCTAAACCTTATACACTGTTCCAAGCACCTTTTGTTCCATTGTGCTTTGAAAAATACAAGCCACATCACAAGTCTTGTACTTCCAAGAGTTTTCCCTTCTTTTCACCACTAGACGGCACTGGTGGCACAGATTTGAGGTCTGTGAAATGAAACTGAAAGACGATTTCTCACATTTTAATTAGAATTACCTTGCAATTTATGTGTCATAACTCTTCTAATGTACATTTAAAACCAAAACATTATGTTTTGAAACCTAGACATTATATTTGAAATTAGAATTAAACAATAGAGGGGTCACACTGTGATTGGCACATGCACCGGTGCGGGCAGAGACTTCTTGGGGTTAAGAAAGGTTCAAGAACTTGAGATTTGAGTCACTCTCTTCATTTAAAGACTTGAGTGTTGACCTCTGATTGATGGTTTATTAATTTCACACAAAACAAACCTCTCTGTTCAGAGACATGAGATTCCTCATCCAGGAGTGACTGTCAGAGCTTTTACTGTATAATTCATATTCCCCTCATTCCTGTTGTGGAGGGCATGTGGTGACTGACCTCTCTCTGTCCATCTGAGTGTCAAAAACCCACGACTTTCTCACTCTTAATGAAAACGGCGAGTTGCAACAACCTCTGATCTAGTGTTTGAGCCAACAGAAGTCTACGCTTGACTGACAGCTCTGATCTAAAGCATTTAAGAGCAAGTTTTGATCTCTCTGCCTTTGATTAAAACTAATGAGCTCATTTAATTCAAAATGGGAATCTGTGATAAGAGAAATAAGGTTGATGTGATTGGATTAGAGAGGCGAATTAAACTCTTAGAGATGAAGTTTGTGCTTATGTAGTGTATTAAAAATCCGTTGGCATATTCCTGTGTGTTAGATGATGAGAAAAAAATCATAGTAATTCATATTTAATCAGAAGAAATGAAATGACTAAATATAACACGGCTCTGGCTTTTCCCCAGAGTGAGCAAAGACTAGTTAGATTTTAAATGACATTTAATTCATGTTCACAGAAAGAAAGAGAGAGGATACAAAGAAAGAGAGAGAGAGAAAGAGAGATACAGTCATCCAACCAGACCAGCAACCAGATGAGTTTGTCTCTTCACCCCTTTCTTTAATTTTCCATGGGGTTCATTCATTTAGCAGCTGCCTCTGACTCAGTATTGTTACCTCATCTTTTTTTATCCAATTTCATTTAAAATTATTAAAATAATGTATGCAAAAAAATTACAGTTTGATTAAAAAAAATTCCAAACACAGCCACCAATGTAATCCTGAAATGTTTTTTTTCATTGTATTGTTGTTGTTTTTTTACCTGTGATTTACTTATTTTATTTGTGTGTCTCACTATACTGAACACAAACACTCATCCACTCAACTAAACTAATAAACCAGGTTTTCTGTGGGCCACAGGTGAAATGTGAGTGAATATCTGAGAGAATTTGTGTGTTTTGATGGACTGACAACTTGTCCAGGAGGTACCATTGCCTTTCATGCAAAGTGCTCTGGTGCCCCTGTGACCCTTACGGATTGAGCAAGTACAGGAAATGAATAAATGAATTGAACTTTCCCGATGTATTGTAGAGCTGAACGATGAGGCAAACACCAGGCTGTGATGTACATTAACGCTGAAAATGATGCCTTGTCTCCGTGTGCTCCTTGTATTAAACAGACAGTAATGAACAGTGATAGAGTGAGATCACAGAGGCTATAATAGCATCATGTTGGATGTGGACGTGATTAATGTACGGGGGACGTACAGCCCAATGCTATCCTTAAAGTATTTACTAATAACCTGAATCAACCATTAGTTTGTACATGTGAAAATCACCCTTAAGGGCTCGACCAATGGCAAACCAGTCAAATGCTTATTAACATAAACCGGGGAAAGCAAAGCAAGAGTTTTTGTGTAACTCTGTGAATGTCAAGACAAGTTAAAATGTCCAATTAATTCAACTCTAATCAAGCGTGTGATAGCAAATTAGCGAGAAATGCTTTGTTCGTCAGGTGTCCTTGTGATAAGAGGGGATGCTTGAGTCCTTGCCCTGTTAGAAGAGATCTTTAACACAATGAGAGCGGCATTCAGTCATTTATCAGCATGTTTTACGCTTTTAATGTGGTGTTTCAACGTCTGTAACATTTCGACACAACATTAAAGTGTTGTTAGCGATTGCCAAAGATCTTGGTGATATCTGTTAGCCTCCAATTTACTCATGATACCATGTAGAATAAACCAAAACCAAACCAATAAGTAAATACAACTCAAAGACTGATTAGCCTCTCCTTGTGCTGTTTTTCAGCCTGCACACAGAGAGATGATACGAGAGGGTAATAGGCAGCATAGAGTGTAAATAGTCACGGCTTGTGTTTTATCGTGCTAATGATGATTGTTGTTTGTGTAGTGGAGTCGACCAGCCCCAGTCTTCTGTCAGCGGATAACACTCTGGAACGCTCCTTCTTCATCCGGATGAAGTCAACACTTACCAAAAGAGGCGTCCACATCAAGTCCTCTGGGTACAAGGTGAGTTCCTCTACTAAAAAAGAGCCCAGAATGCTGTAACAGAGTAACCCTGAATCTTCTTCAAGACACACCACATGCTTACACATCAGGGGTGTAACTAACCTCATGTTTCGATACGAATCTTGATACAGGGTTCAGGGTACCATTTTGATATTTTAAAAAATTATATAAATAATTTAATTTCAGAAGTATTAAATTAGCATTGTCTCTTTATTAACTGCAGTAAAACTGCTTTCAATTTATAAAATTACTTTAAATATTATGTTGTTTTAAAAATACTAATAATAATAAAATAAAATTAAAATATAAAAATAAAGTTACAGGTTGGCGAGAGAGACACAGTCACACTGGCACTGTTCAAGAACGCATAGGACTTTTATTATAAATGCAGCGCCAAAATATATAATTAAATAGTCACTCGGTGGTGGTAGGAGATGGTGGTGAGCTGGTCAGTCTGGCGTGGGCTCCAGAGAGTGCGCTGGGGGTTCACCGGAGTGCCGGCCAGGGGTATGGGATTCCTTCGTGTTTGGTCTCTTCAGAAATCCCCAGGCTTCAGGCCAGTCCAAACACCTTCGAAATAATTAGGAGCATTAAAATTTTTAGTTCTTAACCCTTGAGAATTCCTTTCAGTCACAAATTAGTTAAAAAAAATATAGAGGGGTACACCCCGAATAGGTCGTGAAGCCATCACAGGACACATATGTGTTAAAATTGTGTTTTATTTCTTAGGTTGACAAACTCTTTTATTTTAAATATATGTATTGTTCTTGATGGCTTAAGTACAGAGGTCCATTAACTTTGGACACACAACTCAAATTGCAACCACATATTGCAAATCAAAAGCACGACTGCAAATCAAAAATGCTACTGCAAATTAAAAACACAAAAGATTTGAATTGGTTTTGTTGATTTGCTGTAGTGTTTTAGTGTTCCAGGCACTGGGTTGATTTGCAGTAATTGTGCACTAATGGGCCACTGATCTTACAGCACAATGCAAATCAAAAACACAATGGAGATTGGGGGGTGGGGGAGTGCTATTGAGTTCAATGGTCTCTGGGTGGCTCATATACACTGGCTGAAGATGAAAACATTGGGAATCTACGGTGACCCATTGCTTCTCTTCATTGCTGCTTTTTTTATTTGAGAGCACAAACACTTAAAGAAAGATCACATTTTTCTAAGAGACAATTCAATTAATTTCTGATTGCAACTAATTGCTTTAAATTTGTATCATCTGCATGCAGCTCTGTGTTTAACAACAAATTGAATTCAATCATATTTTCAAATTTATTAGTCCAGCAAACCTAGATGACAACATGCCTCTTCTATTGCATGTTTATGAGCAACCCACAGATCAAGACAGCCAATCAAAAGCCAAACGTCTATCATCAAAGTGGTTCAGGATTATCCCGGAACTGTCTTGACCGACCTGTTATAGCATGGGATACTGAGGGCATACGTTTGGCAGCATGAGAGAGTTCACGTACCCAGGCTTTTCCAGTGAATGACCAAAACAAACACATAAAACTCAACAAATAAGCAAAACATACTGAAACAAAATACTTAGCTCTCAAAATACAAACAAAGGTATGGCTCGGGAACCAACCGAATAAATGAACTGAACAGCAACTGAACTATCTAAGCTTGTGCCTGCGTCAAGCTCACGGAGCAAAACCTTTTGTCGGTGCATGTATGGCTTTGCGAGTCACGTGACCGATACAGGAACTGTTTCGATCGGACAGTGATGCCCCCAAAACGTGTTTTGCAATGTCTTTTACAATTTTGCGGTGTTCTCACCCTGGCAGCCTCCAATACAATGAGACTTGGCTCTTTTTATAATAGGGGCTTCCCATGGGTTAAATTAGACCAAACCAAGTGCGGGGGAGTCTCCACTTAAAAAAAACCCATAATAAATAAATAAATGTACATAGCTAACGAAAGATGCACACAAAGAAACATGCAATACATACATGACAGTATAAATCATAAATTCAAAAACATTACAAACTGAAAACATATGAAGGATCAAACTCATTTCTCTCTATTAAACAGGAAGTCAAACACTAGCCCAACAATCCTCAAGACCCAGAGTCTTTAATAAAGTTAAGATTCCTCACTCTTTGTGCAGTGAATACATTTAGAACTATTTTATTAAATATCTCCCACATCCAAAAAGAAGTCTTTCATGGACTCAAAATACACATAAATCACACCAGTAGATGAGGTCAGGTAAGTGTCAAACATATGGCCCGATGATTTTGGGGAGAGAGATATGGAGAGAGAGCAGGGAGTTCACTGTGAATAGGATTACAAATGTAGCATTTTAATTAATACTACATTTTTAATAATAAATTGCGAATGAATTTCTTTGACAATAATTAGCTTTTTAACAAGTATTTAGCCTTACGTGTCTCTGCCGCGCAGCAGTGTGTTATTATGACGGGTCTATTTTTTCTTGCGGAAGTCTAGGCGCAGTGAGCAGCGTGGGCTCCGGCCGTCTCTTTGCGCCTCTGACTTAGGTTTCTCTGTTTAATGACAGAGATTTGTTTTACAGGAGGCAAAACCGTTACCAATATCATCGCTGTTGTGCTGCTAAAAGCTTGTCGTTTTTTTAAAGTGGAAACTTTTTGAGGCTGAAGCTAAAGCTAACTCCTTAAATCAGTCAGTTATTTCAAAATATTCATTCATACATTTTCCAATCTGCTTACTCCCTTTCGGGGTCACAGGGGTCTGCTGGTGCCTATCTCCAGTGGTCATTCGGTGAGAGGGTTGGTACACCCTGGACAGGTCGCCAGTCCATCGCAGGGTAGCATTCACATCGAAGGGGAATTTAGATTATTCAATTAACCTGCTGCATGTTTTTGTGATTGTGGGGGAAGCCGGAGTACTCGGAGGAAACCCATGCAAGCACAGGGGGAACATGCAAACTCTGGCACCTGAGCCTCGAACCGACAACCTTCACAATGGAAGGCCACAGTGCTACCCACTGCACCACCATGCCGCATTTAAAAAAATGTAAATAGAAAAAGAAAACATTTATTTTCAATTCATAATAACTTTTTTTTATTAACTTTTAGTTTTCTATTGTACAAACAGGGTGCCCTACGCAGACTGCATACTTTCTGTGTAGATATTATTTCCTGCCATTCATTTACCCTCGCAAAAAACACTTTAACGTCAATTCACTGTCTAGTCAAGTTTCCTTTTGCACTTATGTGAAGAAAGAAAACAAAGCAATTGATGGCAAGTACTACATAATTGTTCCTTTTGTGGAATTTAAAAAGAAAGACTCAACTTTTCTGACAAGTGAATTAAGCAATCCTTCAGACAAAGAAAATCATGGAATACTGTACACTTCGAGTCGACTAAACAAGCAGAGGATTGTTTGTGGGGGTGAAAAACTGAGATTCAAACCCCTGTGCCTCATCCATCTGGACGTAGATTGGATGCTAATAAGCGTAAAGTCGGGGAGTGCACTAACCCATAGCATAAATATTCACACACGCACATTCGCATATATTACCATCCAGACAAGGACACTTCTTATTGTATTATTACTCCAAATCAAGTCAATATTTGTGTTGTTACATAACACAAACATATGAATTTTGCATTTGCTTTCGATAATGACTGAGAGGTGATGGAAGTGAAGCGTGGAGAAAACCATGGCTGTTTAGATCTTCCTTCACTCTGGAGGTCAAATCAAAGTGAGTTCTTTTCCATCTTAAACTAGTCTCCTTCCTTTTTTTCAAGACGTCTCGGCCCAAGGATCATTTAATGCGCTCATGTAAAAGCTCTCAATCATAACGTGTGCTGTATCACATTTCAAAAGCACTCCAGAGAGTCCCTCGGAACAGATGAATCTTATTTCTTATGTATACCTATTCCACATTCATGATGACAGACAGCAGAGAGAGCGTTGTGTGCTGAACCATGAATTATCAAAATTGATCCCTTTGTTAGGTTGGGTTTGTATTAAATTGAGATATGCGATGCGGCTGCCTCTCGCTGCGGCCGTGGTTGCCATGTCAGTTTGCGTTTAGCAGCTTGAGCATATTTCATGTTTTGCCAGAGCTTATGATGTTCTTGCCAAGAGCACTCCTGCAGCAATTCACCAGCCAGTCTCTCTTTATGGCAATTACTTCAAAAGTTGTGTTTTTAACTAACTTTTTGATGCCCCACCCATCCAGATTCAGTGGAATCATTTTCATTTGTACGCGTTTAAACCCTACAAGGGCCTTTTTTGAGAATTTTTACTACTCTAATTTTTACAACTCTAATTTACTCTAATTAAGTATTTTCTAAACCATTTTTGTGGTGATGCTTGATTTATTTTTTAAAATAATACCCAATATATTATTTTTTAACGCCAGATTTTTTACAAATATTTTGTTCATTACAATTCCACAATGTACAATTCTGAGTGGTACATTTTGTCTTTTTTTTACTGCAAAAATCTCTAAAATTTAATTTGTTTTAAAACTGTTTTAATGTTTTAAAAATGTTTTAATGCTTATTTAAAAAGCAAAGAGGAATTTAAAATGTGAAAAAGTATCAAAAAACTAGGCAAACCTCTCCTAAACCTGTTGCAAGCACATTTTGTTCCATTGTGCTTTGTTTTGAGCCAGAATTTTGAAAAACACAAGCCATATCACGTGTCTTGTACGTACAAGGGTTATCCCTTTTTTCACCACTATATGGCACCAATAGCACCGATTTTTGAGTGTAAAAAACTAAATTGAAAGACAGTTGTGAATTTTCTCACGTATTATCTGAATTATCTTACAAATGATGTCATAACTCTAATAACCTTTATGAAACCTACACATTAGGTTCAAAATTAAACAATCGGTGGGTTGGGTCATTCCTACATAATTCAAAACAGATGCTTTGATTGGAAAACACATCAGTTCGTGCAGAGCTTTCTAAGGGTTAATAAAGCTTGGGGTTTGTTGTGTGGTTTGTACAACTGTGTTTCAAAGGACGTTTGATTTGGGCTTTAGCTGGACACCACTTTCTGTTTGCTGTGAAGCCTTACTGGAGCTTGGCAGAAGGTGCTATAAGTGAACAAGCGGATGCCAGGTCATTCCTCTCGTGCTTTTTTGGGAGAAGCAACTACTTTGCCAGCTCTCAATCTTGTTTCTGCCACAATACAACTCAAAGTGACTGCATGGGAGTTTTATCTATTATTTAATCTAATATTTCTGTTCTCTTTTATTTGAATTGCACTTTTAACAGTTAAATGGCATCAAAGCAGCTTTGAGCATTGATATTGTTTAGTTTTGCAATCTTTCCGTTTCCATCCCCATGTAAGTGGCGGGGGGTACTCCATCCATTCCTCTGCTTTACATGATGCCTCATCTGCACGAGCTGCAGACTACGTAAGAAAGCGTTCCATCTCCATGGACACTTCTAAAGCTCTCCCAGTGGCCTTCTTCTGTCTGGAGCACCTCCCTAGAAAGACATCTGAAGTAGATCCCTGGCCTCACATGCAACCAAGAGACTTTCTAAAGCTCAATATTGTCGTCCAATCACAAAAATCCTGTTTAACACCGTACTTTCACTATTCCTTGTCAGGGATCTCCATAACTATGCAAGCCACATGGAGAAAAAGAGACTAGCCCTAGGTTTACCTAGCTTGATTCCCCGTGTGAGGCCACACCTCTTTGTGTATATAGCCACTTCCCTGTATAGCTCCCCAGTTGAATTGGAAATGCTAGTGTGGATTTTCCTCCAGGTGCTCCAGTTTTCCTGCTCGTCTAAAACATGTGCCTTAAGATAATTAATTGTGTTGAAACTTTTTATAGTGAATCAATCATCATTAAACCCTTAAACATCATTTAAATACTGTTTAACTATGGCCACTGCCATAATAGATCTAGCCATTCTTTTCCACAAAGCATGCGCATATTAGAACTAATCTATATTAGGCTCATCCTTCTGTGAAGCTACTTTGAAGCATATGCATGAAAGCGCTATATAAAAACAGATAAAAGATTTTTTATTGTATTTGTTCCTGAGTTTTGGAGCTAAATGTGAGAAGATATTTCTGTCTTAGGACCTACAAGGAGACATGATAGCACATGATAGAACAAGAAATACATCACAACCAGGAAGTTACAGGCTCGTTAAATAAAATAGCTCAGAAGAGAGTCAGCCATTTTTTGTCCTCTCCTTGCCACAGAGAAGATCTGTAACCACCACCATTCCCTTCCCCTCTTCTCCACTTTTCCTATGTCTGTATCTCTTAAATCAGTGCTACGTTTGACTCATGTGTCATGTTTAAGCAACATAAAGTAGCGTTTTTTGTTAAATCTTCTTAAAACCTTGCTTGCTTGGTTTAGAATGCATTTGCTATAATAAGAGCTCAGTTTGTAGAGAGTGAACTGTATTGTAGTGTTTAAAGGCCTCTATACACCAAAGTTTTGTGCAAGATTGCGCTTTGATCGAAAACCATGGGTGGCAACGGGCTCTGCCATGTCGGATTGGGTTTTCGCTAGGAAAATGACCAATGAAAAATGGCTCTTTTGAGCAAAAAAATATAAATGTCAAGTAGTTTAAACTGTAGGTGGCTAGTCACAAAATCTGTTTGACAATCGCCATAAGGATAACAAAAATGTGGAGAAAAGAGATGATTTGTGGGATGCCAAGAGATGTGCATCTATTGTATTGCAACGCCATCTTTATGCAGGGAGGGCCATTGCATACATTTTTCCTTGACCCAAAGAAGAGCACTCAAGCCAAGATTCATGCGAATGGCAATTTGGATTTAGAGTTCATGTATCGGGGCTAAGGAGTGGAAGTGTTTAATAATGGTGATACTTAAGAGGTTGCCTACCTAGTAATGCAATAAACTATGAGCAG
Organism: Danionella cerebrum; assembly: GCA_007224835.1. Lineage (NCBI taxonomy): Eukaryota > Metazoa > Chordata > Actinopteri > Cypriniformes > Danionidae > Danionella > Danionella cerebrum. The sequence goes on from SRMA01025974.1 coordinate 96,144, forward strand.
AACCATATGGAATATTTGAGTGTATATCTACCACAGATATCCAGAGATTTCTGCAGCCCCAGTAATTTTCCAAGCAAACACAATTTGCACATGTCACATATCAGATGGAGCGCTAGGTAGGTCGATGCTTCAATGTAAGGTTATCGTTAAGCTAAACACAGCTTGACAGCATTAAAGCTGCATTTAAACATGTCTCTTTCTCCAGTAGACATCTTTAAAGAATTTATTTGGGTTTGCAGCGCTCTGTGTCAATGAGAACTTGCGTATAGCCACTTCATTGATTTCCACTACTAGTTTTATTACACTTTACTACATAATATTTGTGTATTGAAAATATATATCTTGCATTTTGTTGAAATTTAATTGAAACTTTAAATCTTAATGCAAATTTCCGGGGGCTTACCTGTTTTTTATAGTTGTATTGAATGTGTGTTTAGCAAACCACTTGCTCCTACTTGTTTGTAAATCTTAGAAAAAACTTAAGAACCTAGATATTCCTGTGATATTTAATTTTTTGTACCTTCCCATATAAGCCATCTCGCTGAAGTGCGCAGATTTGAAACAAATTCTTAGCAGAAATCACCTAAAAACATTCATTTGGGATTATGTGTGGGGAAAGATTTCCTATTGCAAATTGATTTTTTTTCTTTCATATGGTACATTTATGCAATGACTTTCACAGCAGTGGTGCAACTTAACCATGTTTTTAAGTGGTTTTCAATGGCTTTAAATTCTGTGAAGTTTAAACAAACTCTCTCAGCGTTAACTCAGGTTTAGTAACTGTAGCTGTCCGTCAATTCTAGGCTACAGCTTTGCTCATCCCTTTGTGGAAAGTTACAAAGCATCAAAGAACATGAGCGGCCCCGTGCTCTGGGGCTGAGACTGTCTGTGTAAATGATGCTAATAGCATCTCACCAATCTCTGAGGTGAACCAATAGAGGGATGATGTCAAAAGTTTAAAACACTACAAAAACAGTCCCCTCCAGGTGTTCTGGGTGATTAAAATAAATGGATCGAATAAAAAAAAAATACAATGACGCTAATGTAGTTAATGCATCCTCTGGGCTAAATGAGCTACAAAAGACTTTAAAGCATTTTAAACTTTAATATGCAGAGAAAAATCATTAAACCCCCACCTCTATCATCTCTCGTTAATTTCACTGGGAAATTCTACTTAGTTTGAGACACATCATAAAGTGGTCTAGAAAACTGGAGAGTGGAGAAAGATGAATTTAAGCATGTGACATTAGTTAGTGATACCTAGATGTTTTGTTTGCATCATTACAAACATTTTTGGTGAAGTGTAAATTAATTCCCCTCAGATGTGAATGTGTGTGGGATGCACCCCTTCCCCCTACAAGCGGGAAAGAAAATAAATGAATGAATAAATATAAAATAGTTTAATATTGTATAAAAATGCCAAATGACAAAAGAGAGATAAGCATACTCAACCCGCCCCAACCGCCTTGAATGTTGATTCACTGTAAAAGAAATTTAAAAAGTCTTAAATCGAATGGTAGATTTATCTTCACATTTAATGGAAATGATGTTGAAAAAGTTATGAACTGAACAGTTCTTTGTGTTGTAATATGTTAACAATTGTTTTCTTGGTGACTATGGTCCCCACTGCAGGGCTTCTATCACTCACTGTACACTGATTGAAGGCAACATTTATATTAATATATTTTTATTACATCATATATTAACACAGAATAGCATTTCAAATGCATATAGTGTGACACACCTAAGGTACATTTTTACCAATATACTAAGTTGCAACTTACCTTTACTTGTGTTTTCTTCAAGGTCATCCACATCACGGGCAGGCTGAGGATAAGAATGGCATTAACACACAGTCGATCAGTACCCAATCAAATCATGGGCATGGTTGTGGTGGCACACGCACTTCCTCCACCAACAATCAATGAGGTTCGGATCGACTGCCAGATGTTTGTTACACGGGTTAATATGGATCTCAACATTGTCTACTGTGAAAACAGGTGAAAGTCTTTTTGTATATATATGTACCACTGTTCCACAGATACTTGATACTGCACTTAGCATTTTTACAATTTCGGAGAGCACAGTACAATCTTATGAAGAGAAAAGTACCAGAATCAGTGGGTGAAAAGAGATGAGGGAACTGAATTTGGTGATAAAAGTGTTTTAGAGTGAAGCAATTTTCTGGTAAAAACATTTTTGTAGACATGTTTTTAATGCATTTAGCAGTACTTTAATCCACAGTGACTTACGTATCAGTAGAAAAACACGACAAGCAGTTTGTAGGTTTGATTCAGAATTGAAATCAGATTATAATACTGTTACGATTGTTAGTTCTCAGAGTAGCAGCTATACAATGCTTTGATTTTGAAAATTTTGATGAAATCTGAAATCTGGTTAATTTTGTAGCATTTTTTACTATATTACAAAAGCAAGAGAGACACGGACACGCTAACACTGTTCCAGGATGCACAGGGCGTTTATTTGATTGCACTAAAATAAACGATTTAAAAGTCACTCAGCTGTGGTAGGAGATAGTCGTGAGCAGGTCAGGCGAGTGCGAGGAGTGCTCCGGGGTGCCTTTACCCTGCTCAGTCCAGTGATGCGTGGGTTTTCCAGACCAGAGGTGTGGGATCACTTTTGTTTGTTTGCTGGACATTTAATCCTAATATCAACCATACAGAACCATACAGAGAGATTAAAGTATTACAACCAAACAATTAAAAATAAAGTGAAGACTTCAAGATCCTCTGTAAATTCACACATAGGTGTATCACACTAGGTTATTACTCAGTATTTTCAATGAGGTTTGTCATGTTTAAACCTCAGATATTTATTTTGGAGTGCTCTTTATTGTTAAAGTGAAAGTGGGCACCATGGTGAGAGCAAAAGAGCTCCGTGAGTCCTTCAGAAAAAAAAATCTTTTAAAAGATTTTAAAATCAGTCATTCCACTTTCCAGAAAATAGTCTACAAATGGAAGGCTTTAAAAAGCAACTACCAACATTCCCAGGCTTCTCTACAAGTTCACCCCAGTTGCCGGCCACAAGATGCCAAAAGAGGTCACCAAAAACCAAGGAGGAAAAAGGGCCAGACTGAAGTTTGCCAGAGGGAGCGTTGACAAAGATCAGGACTTCTGAAATAATGTTCTTTGGACAGCTCAGTGCTCAACCTTTTGGACACTAGAAAAGAGGACATGTCTGACATAATAGAAAAGACAGTTTCTCAGGAAAAAAAACTTTATACTAGCATAGAGGTGGAAGTGTGATGGTTTGGGGCTCCTTTGCTGCAGCAGGTCCTGGCCAACTCAGCATCATAGAATCCACCATGTATTCTACTGTGTATCTGAGGGAACATCTAACATGATAATTACCCAAAAAATACCAATAAATCAATTAAAGAATGGCTTAAAAGGATGATCTTAATCCCATTTTGATGCTGTGGGTGATTTGAAACTTGCAAGAAGGTTTGGCTGTACGTGCAAGAATCCCAGCAAATATCTCAAGCTGAAAGAATTCTGCAGCGAGGAGCTATAGGAAGGATATGAGAAAGACTGGAGTTATTTCAGCCAAACGGTGTAATACTAGCTATTAAGGGTTGAGGTATCCTTTTCCTCAGTTAAAATAAACATTTTGCTGAATTACATTTTCTGAAGATTTTTACAGAATGGCAGATCCATTGTTTTATCATATGAATTTATCTGTACCTTATTTTCACACTGTTGTACTTATATAAACCATCATATGTAATATAATGTAGCTGGATTGTTTATATTTAACATCTAATTTCTCACAACCAGAACTTTCACATCATCTTGAAGCAACAGGAAATAGCATTGAGGAGGAGGTTTACATTTTCCCAACTAGTGGAAGACAGGGAAATGTTCCATATCTACCTCATAAATACACAAAGCACTTTCTTACTTATTAACTGAATGTTTTAAATGAAATGTTACAGACCGCATGAAAGGGATTTTCCATAGTATTCCATTTTCTTAGTTAGTCATATTTATTTCAGGAATAAATGGCCACTCGGCCCATAATTCCATATTATTCATTTTGCATTACCAATAGTCTTTTCTTAAATCTATTACTAGTATTTCATGCTTTCAACAAGGCTCTCTAAATCCAAGAAATGAGATGCCAACCAAACAAAACAGTCTCGTTTTCTTCCCAAAGTTACACCCTTGATTATGTCTTTGCAAAAATTCCCTGACACTCACATGCACAGTTTAGTACAAACCTTATCACTAGAGGACTCCGTAGACAGATTTTCAGATGATTTGACTTCACAGAACGACCTTCTGAATGATCATCAGGAATGTGTTTAGCGAGAGAAGATAATCAGCCACAGTAATGTTCATGGCCAGTTCATTATAGAATTGATAGTGACGAGTCCTGCTTAAACGCAATCCCAGCATGACCTTGTTTCAACATCTAGCGCTTGTTTGAAAAGCCAGCCAAGAGAGGAAAAAGCTCTTGTACTTACAAAACATCTGTGGCTCTGCTGCTGCCTCATAAAATGAGAACATCTTCATTTGGCCAGGCTTGAAAGGAAATATCATATTAGTTTTATTTATATCCCTGGGATTGAAGTCATCCAAGTGTCTGCTAAAATTTTTACCACTCCCTAGCACTTAACATATTTATGAGAGAGTGGAATCCGGCCAAGTCTGTAGCCGTGTTATCGCCACTGCAAACCCTGCTTTAAAATAGAGGTGGATAGAGATCGGGAGGACCTTTTTTCACACTGGTCCATCAAATAATTTCTCCAAATACACTCCTAATGCTATCTGCTCAGCTGAAAGCCATTCAGTTTGCTTTAACCACCTGTTTTTATCACATTTTCAGCACTTCCATTATAATTGCTTTCAGGCAGATGCTAAAGCTGCAGTAGGTCAGAAAATATTAGGTCTGTAATGAAATCAGGCTGACAGCTTGTCATTACAGATGGAAACCTTTCTAATGAATCAAATCTGCTGAAATGTAAGTTTAGCTTTCAGAAATGTCAGGAAGAAACTCTTTATCTACGAGCTTGACTCGAAACCAATCAGGTCTTAATCTGACAGTATGTTAACCATTCATTGAGTGGCAGAAGAACTGATCAGGTTGCATTTAGTGGGATGTTTGGAGTTCTGAATTGATGTTGAAATTGGTTATAGTCGATTGGGAGAGCAGGACTGGTACACTCACATTAAAGTCAATGTTGGCTCTGTCATTATTGACGTGTTGGTAACTAAACTGTCTTTCATTTTTCACAGTTTGTAAAAAAAAAACACAAAGTTTCAAAGTGAAGTTGCATGGTATAAAGTCATGGATCGATTTAAAAATAAACACAATACAACTAAATGTCTATTAAAAACCAAAGCAAAAAAAAGATTAAATAATTGTTTTTTTAATTAGTCAAATTAAATTAAATTCAAATATTTTCCAACCTTTTTTGCACCAGGGCCCATTTTTTTCATTGAAGAAATTTCAAGGATAGAAATTTGTAATAATTAAGTTCAGTAACCAATATTAACAATATAATGTCTTTCTTATTAACCCGTTCAGACCTGAAATGTATTTATAGTATTTTATAGTGTTTTAAGAATTATACAAACATACATTTTTCCTGTTCTTAAGGATTCCAAAAACAAGATAAAATAATAAGAATTACAATTTCTAAATTCTGTAATTGTATAATTTTTCTAGATTCAAACTGCTGTGTTTCACAAACACATCCAACAAATATTTTTGATCTACACTTAAAGTTTATTCCTAAGATAGTAACTGTGAACAGAACATTTTAAATCTACTTTAACAATGTTTGAGTCAACAAATGTATATTTATAAAGAAAAACATTTTGAAATTGAAACAAAACTATAGTTTCAATAATTATATTATTTGTGCTCAATTTTCTAAGGAACTTTTTACTGGCACCAACAAATCGTACATCTTTAATTTGATTGCTAAAGATTCTATAGTGGCTTTTGAACAAACTAAACTTACAAAGTTACAGTTGTGCTCATGAATGTAAACACCCTGGTATAATTGTTCTTTTCATGACATCAGAAAATATGAACGGAAACACAAAAACTTTTTTTTTTTAAAACCATTTTCACCTAACCATGGTAAACAACAGTAAAAATCTCAAATTTTACTTCTTCCCAACAAGAATGGCCACCAACAATCAAGAATGCAGGATCATGTGGTGTTGTGGCTATGTAAGCAAAAAAGGTCATTGAGGCATGAGGAATAAATGAGGGATGGAAATGAAAATTAGGTGCTATATGATTAAAAATTTAAAATCCACCAACTAAAAAACAACAAAAAAACTAAAAATCCACCAACACCAATGTTGTTACTAATGTTCAACATGTTTAAGGCTGTGATAAAGGTAAAAATAATATTTAGGTATTAGGTATTTTTAAAAATAAATGTATTTTAGTTTAGAGCTGAGGTAGATAAAGAGATTTAAATAAAAAAATATTGAACTGAATTTTTACAGCAGTTTAATTCAGTGGCTTTTAACAGACACAAACAACATGAAATGAAATTGTTTTCAAAATGTCAAAATATTTTCCATAAAATATGTGTAAAAATTAGATTTGTCACCAAAAACCACGCCGAAGTGGTTCAAAACATCCTCTAACACATAAGGGTTGAAAATTACCGGTTCACCTGCAGACCGATCGTTTACACCCGATAGTTTCTCATGTGTAGCACGTGTGTTTTTAACTTATTTCGGTTTCAAATCCTTTGCAGAATCAGTGACTACATGGACCTTGCACCTGTGGACATCGTAGGAAAGAGATGTTATCACTTTATTCACGCCGAGGACGTGGAAGGCATTCGGCAAAGCCATTTAGACTGTGAGTATCTCCTCTGAAATCCATTCAATCAATCTGTGCAGCCAACCAACAGAGCCAAAAACTACAGGACGCTTGTTAAGGAGCAAGACTCAATGTCCTTACATGCTTTAGAGGGACTCATTGATCATTGGTCAATGACATCCTGAGAGCACACTATGTTACGTGCCAAAGCTGGTGTAATGTGTCTGCTGCAGCACTTCAGCGTAATGGGACAGCAGTGTGACAGGCAAGATTATCCGAGCTTGCGGTTCTTATAAGTGTCCATGAAGAACTGCTTCTCCCTGCCAGACGGTTAGGCGAGCACATGGCTTCCAAACAAGCCCCGTATCGCTCACGAAGCACAGAATCTCTGTTCCTTTGACAGTCTTACACATTTCATCCTCCTTTCAGCTTAAGTGGCTTCTCTCCATGCACAAGCGCCACATTTGGAGTGCGTTTTCAAGACATGAAGTATTCATCTACTGCTGCAAAGCTTTTTGAAGGTTCCTCAACCTTCACACTCTGCTTTCATCGTGCTCAACAGGAGGGCCGCTGACCCTCCAGAGGAACATTCATGCTTTTCATATATCTTAAATCATCTGTTGAGTGAATTTTGGCAGCACACGTTTTCCTCTCCCCTCCAACACGATGGCAGGAACTCAAAGCATCATTGAGAGCAGCGTAGCGTTTCATACAGTAAATGTGCATCAGGCAGGCAGATTGCCATTATTTAAGTAGTGAGGTTTGAGTCACAGGAAGATGTGGAGGAGGGGGGATAAATCCCTCGTTTTATTAGGTGTTTGCCAAGGAGGGCGGCTGTCCTTGGGGCTGGTCAGGGAATTTGGAGCTGTCTGATTAGATATTGGGAGTTCAACTGAATTAGAGTGCAATTACCACTGTATTGCTCTGTCCCTTTGCCTTAAAAAGCCACCAGATTGGGTCCATTAGACCTTGATTTGAAACCCAGCAGAAGCAGAGGAGAAAGCACTGAAGCCCTGGATTGCACTGATAGGGGAAATAGAGAAAGAGACAGTGTGAGAGAATAGATACAATGAAGCTACTGCACATCCCCCGGCTAGCCTGGGATCTCTAAGCTATTAGCCATTAGCGTAGAAGCAATCAACATAAATCTAGCCGTACTCCAAAGGGGTGGTCATGTCACTGCTGTAAGGGCTGGATAGAGGAACTCTTTACATCTTTTATACTGTACATGTGGTTGAAGCAGTGTAGTGCCGTCTAAGCTTTTAAGAACTATCTGTTGGGAACTATGACGCAAACTTCTAATGCAAGAAACAATGACAAATATGAAATTGTGATAAAAAAAAAAACAACATTTAAGGTCACAATGATGTTTAAAGGCCTCACACACCAATCCGAATTGTGTATCACATGAATCTCCGGATGGCTCTTCGGATGCGTCAAGGAAATATTGATGCTATGACGATCCCTGCCTGAAGATGGCGTTTGCATTACAATGGATGCACTCTGCCCCACATGGTGAAACGGGAAAGATGAAGATGATGACAGAGAAGAAATCCAAGATCACATCAAAAAAAGTCATGGATGTGGAGCGTTTTTTTTTGCTGTTGTTGGCTGATCACAGGGAGTGTCAGTACACGATCTGCAAATTCGCACGATTTGTGAAGTCACGGTTTCCCTGAACAACGTGATATCACAATGGAAACGCTTTATTTCAAATAATGTGTTAAAAAGTATTAAATGTGGTATATATTGTGAATTTAAAAACTGTTACGTCCCTCTATTTATCTGGTCTAGGGGATACCACTAAATAAGGGATTTTTAACATTAAGATTGAAAGTAAATGTAATGAACCAGATGTTTATGGAAATAAAGATGAAAAAGATGGCAAATACACAGAGAATTTATTATCCAATAAACCTAATTACAAGCCCCAAACAAAATAAATGTGCAAACCAGAATCAACCAAACAAAGAAACTCTATCCCTAACTAAACAAGAAATAAGGGTGAAGGTACTTCGTTCCCCTCACCCACTATCTATCCCTAAACAAAAATAAAGACAGCAAATCACAGAACAAAACTAATGAATCAGACACATGCAACTGACTTTTCCTATCTCTCAAACAATAACTGGCTTCCGGCTACTCCCACTAAACTGCCTTCCTCTCCAGACGGGAAGTTGTCCTTTTATAGTCCTCCCCCTCGCACCGATTGGCTAGGAGGCAGACATCTCAATCCTGATTGGTGGGAGTGACCAGGAAGCTGTTTCTCAAAGGAAGGGACCTGGAACACAGAGACAAACAAACAAGCATGCCTGCTAATAGCAGACATATCTTTTTAAAATATGATCAAAAATAAACTAGCAGGGCGTAACAATTTAAAAACAAAAAGGCTTCACTATGTATCTGTTTAATATATATTAGTAATATAAATATATATAATATATATATATATAGTAGGGGTGTAACGGTTCACGGGGATGTATTGAACCGTTTCGGTGCGGCCTGTTACACTTGCGTACCGTTTCGGTATTTTTTTTTTAATTAAATAATATAAATTTATTATTAGCGCGATATTAAGGGCAGCGGAACATTGTTCCTAGGCGAGTTTCCGCACGGACGCTATTGAGTGACGCAGAGTAGAGCTGCACAAGTAGCTGTGTTGCCTGCCACATACCCGATCTCTGTGGAACAATGTCGGCATACAACTTTACATTTATCCACTCGTCTATCCCCGTTATGTATTTTAACAGAGAAGCCAAAGTGTTCCCAAACAGGAGACCGTAGTGAGATGGGAGGGTCTTCAAGCTCTGGCTTCTCTTTTGCTGTTGCCATGATGCCATTTCTCAAGGGTTTTTTCTACTGCTGGAGATATTGTCACTGCATCCAGATCTGTGCTCTCTTCAGAAAATGTGGATAGGTTAGCCAAAAATTTTAAACTTGAATAGTTAGTTTTGCTGATATACAAGCTGAAGCTGTTGCTAGTGTGAAAAGTTTTCAGGTGCAATTTATTTAAAATATAACCCAAATGGGTTGCTTTATTTTTATTTGAAATATTACAAAATGTGTGTAGTTTATTATAAGAGTGCAATTTATTTAAAATATCACCCAAATGTGTCACTTTTATTTATTTTATGCAAGAATTCTATTGTGTATTGGCAGCTTTTCAAAATAAAGATTTTGTAAGTTCTTATTTTTTTTGTACCGAAAATTAACCGAACCGAGCTCTCCAAGACACTGTACCGAACCGAATACGATTTTAGCGTAATGTTACTCCCCTAATAAATAGATATTTATTCGGGGTTTTTTAGCATAGCATACAGGTTTTTTTATTAAAAAAAAAGTATACATGTGGTTGTTTAAAAAAAAAACCGATATCCACACAAAAAGCAAAGCAATGTTTTCCAAACAATCAGAAGTCAATCATCGGACAATCAGAAGCATCCAAATAAGGTTCTTGCAATGAAGTCCTTGTTTCATCCATTATTAGACTGGTCTTTGTAAACAAAGAAGACACTGATCAGTAACGCTAAGCACAGGGCTTGACAGCAATGACAAAACCCACTTCCAACACCCCGAAAAACCTGGCTTATATGGATTTGGGACATTCTAAACTTAATTTTTAAAAGTAAAAAAAACATGCAAATTGTAAAACCAGCCATGATGCTAATATAATCTGTGAGCAGGTGCTTGGAAGGAAGGCAACAGGTTTAAATAAAAAAAATGCAGTTGTTACATGACCACATATTATAGTCAAAGCTTAAATGCTCTATGAGTACCCTTCCTGTAGCTGAGAAAGAGAGTGAGACAGAGGTGAGAAAGGATGTCTCGCAGAAGTGAGGAGAATCCCCAGGAGACTCAAGCTCTGTGCCTGAAGGCAGACTACAAGAGCTGGTCTCTGAAGAGTAGTTCAAACCGACTTTAATGAAAAACTCCCTTCACTCCTTATTGCGCTTGAAGATAGACTCCACAGCTGCGGAAAAATACACCTGCTCGAACACCCATCACATGAGCTTTTGACAATGTTTCTTTAGGTTTCTTCTATAATAGATTCGGAGTAAATAGGAAATGGATGTCGTTTTGGCTCTGTGTAGCTATGTTCACAGATTTTGACGTTTTTTAAATGAAAAAGACAGCAAAGCAATACAACCCCATAGATTCTAGTTTTCAATTCCGCCTGAAAGAAACAATAACGTGCTGGTTACCAGTTACTACAGTCCAAAAAGAAGATACAATCACTTAGCAGCTCTAGAATTAATTAAATGTAGTTATACGCTTGCAATATCTATTAATTAGAAGGGCATGAACAAACGTTGTTGAATATTTATGTTGGGTTTTGTTATTCGTCTTTTACTTTCTAGCCCGTTTAAACTACAGCCACCAAACTTCACCAACTTGTCTAACTTGGGTTGATATATATATATATATATATATATTTTTTTTTTTTTTTTTTTTTTTAAAGCACTGAGAATTCTGGGAAATGGTCCATTGATTTGGGGTCAACTCAAACTGAAAATCTCATAGAAACGTGAAACTCATCACACTTGTTGAGGTTATCTGTCAAGAACATGACAAGCACTGCGCAAAATTATTTGAACCCCAGTCTCTAGGAGGGGTTAAATATTTACCATTAATTTGTAATGACCATTGAAAATAAATGTGAAATTCGCAACAAAATTATCGTAGTTAATCATAGTAACAACTTACATTTTTATGAAATCACTGACAGCTCCCTAGTAACCAAACTATTTACCATAGCAACCAATTATTCTTGTCTCTATCTCAGCTTTGGTAAATTATAAACACTTGGGGTTGGTTTATACAACTTATAGAGACAAAGGGATGTCTACTGACCGCTCCATAGCAACCAGACTATTTGCCTGTAGCATTCAATTGGCATATCTCAGACATGAGGGTTGGTTTATATTACCCATATTGACAATGGGAAATTTGTATGATGTCACTGACTCCTCCATGCCAACCAGAAACTCTCCCATGGCAACCGTTACATTTTTCTAATAGAAATACTTATAAACCTTAGCCATCTAGTTACATCTGAAGTTGCAACCACTGTAGTTGCCTGCACTAATTTAGGGCAAGATGAACAATTTTCTGAATCGTTTTGAGTATCGGCTGATGGAGAATAACCAGTCAGCTTCCATTAGCTGGAGACCAGTGTAATCTGGATTTTACTAAACTAGAACATCTTTAAAACCAGTGGCTAACTGCATCATTCTCCATTCAAAGTGACTTGAAACTCCAATGATGCTTTGAAAATTCTCCTCATTGTGGTAATTTTCTTAAATGCTCCGCACATTTACTGCCCCTGCTGGAGATCTATCGCCATTAGACCTAAAGAATGAAAGTCTCCAATTCACTCATCCACCCAAACCCTGTTGGGATTCTGCAGATCTGCATGTCCGCCCGCTCATTCATAAAAGGCTTGTCTTTACAATAATACCCCGGTGGACTGCAAGGACTTTTCCATAAAGCAATTTCACGGCTGTAAATTACTTACTTTTATATGACAGTGACACCCTCCACCCCTCCTGCTGGAAGTGAGGCCACGCTGGGTAAAGGGTATCTGAAAGGTAGCTGCTATTATGGAAAAGATCCAAGTGATTTAACAGAACTGAAGGACAGAGGCCCTGGCGCAGAGAGAGATAGAATGAGAACGAACGGGAGTAGAGTAGAGGAGAGAGAGAGAGAGAGAGAGAGCGAGAGACCATCCTGCAGGCTTGCCCGAGGCTCCAGGAGAAGGCAGGCAGATTAAAGAGGCCGTATTCCTTTTAAACCTCAAAAAGCAGCCAGCGACTCCTGCACCGGAAAATAAAAAGAAGTATTCTGAAAGAGAGATGGGGGGGGGGTTCATTACGACTAAATCAATAACTCAAGCAGCCCCTGATTGATTTAATGGAGGTGAAACTTTAAGGGGGTTAAAAAAGAAGCCTCACCTGTGCAGCCGTGGTGCCAATCGGAGCCGAGGGGGCCGCACATCAAATGCAGTTTCGATTAGATCAACTCATCTGGTTTAAAGACCGGAGCATACTTCTTCCCCTGGAGAAGAGGAGACGGCTAATGTAATCAAGTGAAACTCATGCCATCCACCGACAGAAGAAGAATAATGTTTACTTTCTCCAAATGAGTCCTTCTGACTTCCACCACTGTTACAAACCGATCCAAACTTTCATGCGAGAACGCGCCTCGATTGAAAACCATGGGCACCAATGGGAGCTCACACATCTGACCGAAAATGTGGTGCCAACGAAAAAAAGTTTGGCCATATCGGGTTGATTTTTCACAAGGAGAACGACCAATGAAATCTGGCTGTTTTCATGTGAGTAGAATGTAAAAGAGCCACTAGACCCACATTTTTATAGCTTAATTTTCAATCTGGCAATGGCTGTTTTTGTGAAAGCAACCTTTGGGCTCTAAATCATCGAAATTTCCTGTGTCTGAAATAGATCAGAAAGTTCTGTGTGAATATAAAACTGCAGGGGATTTGGGAGCCACCATTCTCGGAAACAGAAAAGCCAAGACATTTATATATTTTTTTCATTGATTTCAGAGCTAAACAATGCTTTACATGTAGCTTCAGAGAAAAACACATGAATTGTTTTAATGTCAAGCAAAGTTTATGTACTTTAAGGTTTTGTTTGGTGCATTTCTTTGGATAATCATTTCAAGCTGGTTCACCAGAATACCTTCAGGTAAACTTTTTTCACAGGAGTGAAGGTTAGTCAAGGGTGTGCCCACTGGCCAGAGCGAACAAGTCGGATAAACAACTCTTGGCTCTTTGTCTCAATTTGTGAAGTTACGGCTTAGTTTTACATTTATTGGTACAGAAAGCAGTCGGTGAACTAAAGCCAATTACCAGAGCCTTTGGGACAGCTTCTTAAACAATGCTATTAGTCCATAATGATTTTAATTACAAGACTTATTCTTCTATATAAATCATTCTTCTCAATGGGCTCTTTTTATGGAAATGGCTATTTGTAACTGTAATTAAGCTCAGAATCTGAATTTACGGCTGCGCTTGGATTTTGACTGTTTCTGTTTTGGAGAAAAATGAATAATGCAAATTTTTATTATTTGTGATTGCCATTTAGTGCTTAATTTAGCCAAAATTATGGCAACTGCCTCAGTGTCTTCACATGAGTGGCCTCAGACAAGGGCACGATTACAGAGGCCTTATCAAACAGACACACTGCCCTCTGCTGGGCTTTTGAGATAAAACCTCTCTGATTTAAAACTTTTTGAAAGCATGGTCATTATTGTTATATATTGTAAACTTAGGCATGAATTTCATTGTTTTCTTCTTGTTTCCTCTCTTTCTTTAGTGATGAATAAAGGCCAGTGTGTGACGAAGTATTACCGCTGGATTCAGAAGAATGGAGGTTATATCTGGATCCAGTCTAGTGCCACTATTGCAATCAACGCCAAGAATGCCAACGAAAAAAACATCATCTGGGTCAACTATGTACTCAGGTATCCTTTGATGAAACCGTTCTACCTTTACATTTCACAAGACGCCATTCTTCCCACCGTTCTGTAAGATGATGAGGTCTGCACACACCAATCTTCTCAAACTGCTTTCGGGTCTGTGTAGGGCTTAGCGGTCATTAGTGCACTCTGTAGTTTGAGCTGCAGCAAATCAATCGGGATGTCTGGACCGTTCTAGTGAAGAGAGTGAAGGATGCTTCACGTCCTCTCAGTAGTTAAAGAGAAGCACTTGTGTCTTCTAAATGTGTCTTTCTTTTGTGGTTCTCTTTTAATACAGCAATCCCGAGTACAAAGACACACCCATGGATATCGCACAGCTTCCTAACCTGCCAGAGAAAGCATCGGAGTCCTCAGAAACATCCGATTCTGAATCCGAGTCCAAGGAAAATTCTGGTAAAGTATCGAAGCAATTCTTATGTAATGTTTTCGATAAACGGTGCAGTACATTTTTTAAAACCACTTTTATTCAGTGATAAAGCTCTGACCGTTGCATTCAAATTAACAACACTTGGGTCTATGACACTGATTATTGCCTGGAGCCTCAGTCACAATCACATTATTGGCACTGCTAAAGCATTTTACTGCTGCCAAAAGAATATAACTTGCAGAATATAAGTTTCTGCAAAACTAAATACTGGGGAATACGGTGAATGCAAATACCTTTTGTTACATTCTTATAAAGATGCTGAGCTTAGTAAAAGTATGCAAACATTTGCATATCTTTCAGTTTGATGATGCAATTTCAGAGTAAGCCCTTGAGGTTTGATTGGTGATCATCTAGTTGTGTCTCCCACACATTATGTATTTCTGGTGAGTAAAAAAAGGGCTTGCTAAAGTTTGAAAAAGAGAGCGAAGAAACTTAAAGAGAGTGTGAGGGTGCTGTGGCGTTACAGCATTGCTAATGAAGTTGCGTTTTTTAAAGACCTCTACAAACCAGTCCAAATTGAGATTCGCACGAACACGATGGAGTTATTACACAATTTGCAAAAGGTAATTCAAATTAAAATGTAAGAAAATGTGCAATCGTTTCATTTTACAGACCCCAAATCGGTGGCATCATTGCCACCTAGTGGTGAAAAGAAGGGATAAATCTTGGAAGTACAAGACCTGTGATATGGCTTGTGTTTTTCAAAGTTCTGGCACAAAAAAGAACAAAGGAACAAAAAGTACTTGGAACCATGATAAAGTTTTGGAAAAATTGCCTGTTTTTTTACTTCCTCTTAACTTTTTGGGGGATTTTTGAATTTTTACACTTTTGGTTTTTAGTTATAAAACATAATAACTGCTCATTCTCGTTATTTTTATTTTTGCAATTAAAAAATGATAAAATTACTTGTAATTGTATTTTTCTACAAGTGAACAAAAAAAGTAAAACATGTTTTGTTGTACTGAAAACATTATATCAAGAATTGCCACAAATACTGTTTTAAATGTAATTTATTGGAGCAAACTGTTTCGCAGTAAAAAGCCTCAAAAATGACTTCTGATAAACAAGCAACTGACTTTTGAAATGAGCGATTTGGCCTGAATATGGAGCTAGCAGTCATTACGAATCGGTCTGAGGATAAAAAAAAAGGAATTACATCAAGTAATAATTACTAATCCTGTACTTTTCCAGAACTGACTTCAAATGTTTTTTTTAGGGTGTATTTATCAGGAGCAGCAATCAGGGCTCACCACCAAGTGTTCCCTATGAAACTCATTAGAATCTAAGCCAAGCCCCAACCATGTAACATTTCACTTTGTCTACCCCACACAAAAAAATATATGTTTTGTTTCATTAGCCCTTATTTCTGAAAAAGATAAACACTATCTGATTTCTCAACCACTTTTTAATTCTGGTAATACATTTTTTGTAGAACTTGAAAATTGTCTGTTTGCATTTTTATGGTTAAAGGTTTTATGTTATTAAATTACATTTATTACCGTTATTAAATTGAGTTCCTGTAGTTCCGACACTTCATCCTTGTTCATGAGTACTTGGTGGAATGTGATGCAACATTTGCAATATTCTATAATCCAATGTTTCAGTGTAAAGATACATAAAACGGCATGATGAAGCATTTATCTTGCATTGTCAAAGCTTAATATACGTGATATACCTTGGAAAAATAATAAAATTAAGTATATATAAAGATAAAATGTAAAAATGCAATAGTCCTCAGTTATTACAGCAAAGTGGAAAAAGATTCATTCATTCATTCATTCATTTTCCATTCC
>SRMA01025975.1:0-35140 GCA_007224835.1 Danionella cerebrum
TGCAGAAACTTCTACCCAGAAGTCCTCTGTTTTGTCATCTTCTGCATTGGAACTGCCTGTGTCAAATAATGTTCTGGCATTTGAGAAAGGAGCCGCATTTTTCAGTCGCAGCATGAGCTACCAGATCACCGTGGTGAGCTCTTACTTCACATTTGCAATATTTGCAGAACGCTTTTCTATCATCATTTGGAACACTTCGAATCCACTCCTTTAATCATTTCTCTGTCCCATTCTTTGCGATACTTCTTTCCATACTTTCCCCATTTACCTGACATTTTAAAATGCTGCTTGTTCATCCACAGACAACCAAACAGACGCTTCTGACTACAACGCTCTCATGGAGTGACGTGATGATGATGATGATGCTTGATTGGTTATGTCAAAAACACATGTGGCGCGCGCGCCTATTTGCGTCTCGCAAGAAGCAGCGTTTGTTGCCAAGTATTCATTCCCAGGGATCAACACCCACTAATAAAAGGTTCCCTTTTTATCTTTGTCCACAATTATTATTATTTTTTTTTTTTTTTTGCGGCCGCGGTACATTGTAAATGTAGCCCAAAAAACCGCAACCCGCAACTCTGTATTTTTTCCCGCAACTCCTTTTTTAAAATAGCCCAATTGTGCGGGAAAACCGCTACCCTGGCAACCATGTTTGCATGGCAGCTGCAGCTCAATTATTGGCTCCTATGTCACTGGCTGACGATTTTTTTCTTTTGTACTTGGTTGTGATTTTACACTTCTGCAAGGTTTTTTTGGAGTTTGTGCATTCCAATAGTATCCAGAATGAAAACAGCGGGGTACATGGTGTGTTTTTCTCACACCATGTACAAAAAACAAAATATCCATACGTCTGTTTAGAATAAATTAACTGCATCCACACGGACACTCAAAAACCATGAAATACGGTAATGACTGTACCAAACCAACAGGTGGCAGTCATTTCATGGCGTTTTAAAAATTATTTTTTAAATTGAATATTATGCAAATCAACTTTTCTGACATTCCAAGCATCTTTTAGCGTTCTTCCTTCATCAAAAACATGCCTCAAGTTTTATTCAGAATCTTTCACGTATGTTTCTGAGCTGAAAATGGCTTGATGTTCCTTGCAACGCCCATAATTCCGCCCACTGAACAATCAGATTAATCGCTGGTGCAGCTTCTTTGAACAACTTCATGCCGTTCTATGTGACTTGCAACTGCCGACCATTGTGCACTACGTTACGCATGTTTCCCAAACTCCAAGTCCCAATGGGGGTGTGGCGAAAGCGTGACTCTGGCAGGAACAGGGGTAAACAGTGGGTTTGGCAAAAGATATGAGATGATTCAAAGATGTTTATTACTATTAATATTGCCTTTAGAAAGTTACTAACATTACAGTGCTAGAATAGAGGTCTAAAATATTTATCATAAATGCTTTTAATATTTTATAATATGGGCCCTTTAGGTACTGTGTGTGCAAAAATACTGACGCATCAGTTTGATGATCAAATAGTAAACATTAGGGATGCAACGGTACACAAAGCTCACAGATTTTAACCATGGTTTTCTGTTTGGTCCTGATAACTTGGCAAAGTAGTAATTTTTTTTTTTATTCATCATTTGTATATACTCCATGTGTTTGATATAATTCACTTTTTTATTTTTTGCAAACCCAAACATCAATGCACATCTTCAAAATGTATGCTTTAAATGAACAATAAAACTTAGCAAGTACTGCAGCACAGTATTTAGTATGTACAAGTGAAACATAACTTGCTTAGTTGGGTACGACTGGTTGAATCATTCACCCACGGTCCCCCTGTCTTACTGTGTGTGTGGCACACTCAACAGCGCTTGCAGAGGTGCTGCGTGATGACGGCGCAGAAGAGCGCTGGTGTTTCATGTGTTGCCTTTAGCATAATTACCTCTGGTAAAACAGTGCTGGCACATGGTGACATTTGTTTACCGTTCTTTTTTCCTCTTTGTTGTATTCAACAGCAAAGCCAATATGTAATGCCAATCATAATGAATTAATTTATAATTCATAGAATTAATTCGTAATTTCATAATTTCAGCTAAAACGAACAAAATAAAAAATAAATCACCCTGAAAACAAAAATAATCAAGTAATTATCTTAAAAATCAACATTAATTTTTTAAATGCACTACATTCTATGTTGGTTTCATTTTTAGCTTCAGTTTTGCATCTCAGAGTTTTGATTATGCTCTCAGCATCTTCTCTTTCTGTAAGGTATGCTTGTCATTCTGGCACAAACTTTCCACGGGTGCAGGATTATAAACCCCTTCTCTTTAAAACCAGTTCAGACGCACGGTTTTAGGCCCGATTTTGAGTTCATGCCCAGAATCATATTTAAATCGGGATTCTGTTTTTTTTTTTTTTTTGTCTAAAATCATGCCGCGTGAAATAATCCTCTGTTGCTGATCTCTCATCCAGAGGGAATTTAGCAACGACTGGCTACAAAGTCTGAAGTGACTATTGACTGAAGCAACCTGGCACCTTCGGGAGTACAACTCCGTGTTTTGTTCTCGAGCGCCAAATATTGCTACATATCTAGGCTGAAAACATGTGACCAAACAAGCCAATCACAGCGTTTGACGCACTGCGGGAAAATAATTTCCTAAAATGTACTTTTGCTTGAAAAAAAACTCACAGACCTGACCTTACCAATGTGGTGGCTCAAAACGCGTCACATGACTCTATATCGCAGGTTCAGATATATGTAAAATCGCAGTTACTAACACATTTGTCAAAATGTTTTTGAATTATACTGAATTATTTTGTCTTTCAAGTATTGATTACGATTTCTTGGACCTTCGCTTCCAAAAAATAAAATAAAATCTGAAACTGGATCTAAGTTCCCCTTGCCTAAAGAGCACTGGCGAGCACACTTTTGAGTGTTAATAGATGAACATGATAACCTAAATACGAGTACCAGTATAAGGGCACACGTCATTTGGGACAGTACCATGAAGTGCCTTCGTCAACGTAATCTCACAAGAACTACACCAGGCTGTGATGTAAATACACATGTAACATTTTTAAATTGAACTTCCTTATTTTTCAGCCTGTAGAGGCCTCTGAGGATGTGTTCTGGGACCAGTTTTGGACTGACGTGGACTTGACGGCACAGGATTATTTTGCTCTGGTTCCTGCTGCTGAAATCCGTGCAGTGAGAGAGGAGTCTCCGTCCAATCTGGCAACCATCTGTTACAAGGTACAGCGCGTGTGTGGCTTGAGAGTGGCTCACATCACACGCAGAGGGCTTTTTAAGTGAACAAACTTCGAGTAGTGACCCCTGTGAAAATGAAAGTAAAATAATTTTGAATGGTGTGTGTTGCAGGCTGTGGAAAGGCTGGTGTTGAACGCAGACTCCGGCTGTGCGTCTGAACGAGAGCGGCAGACAGTGCTGAGCTGCACTCGTTTGTTAACGCGCATCCTGCCCTACATCTTTGAAGATCCAGACTGGCGCGGGTTCTTTTGGTCCACTGTGCCAAAAGTGGGCAAGTCCTTGGTAAGGGAAATCTAAAAATTATTGAGAGCTTGGCGGCAAGGAGCTTTGCAAGCTCCATTAATGCTCGTTTAGGTTAAGGGCATGAGTGAGTTTGTTCTTTCTGGAAGTTGTTCACGGCCATAATGACAACATTCAGAGTTTGTTAAATTAAGAAAACAATCAATATTACAGTGCTGCTTTTTTTCCCTCATATATTATGTAAAAAGTGCATTAAAAGTCAACAATACCTGATGACACAACCTTATCCGTATGAACCTGTGTCCTGGATGAGGAAGAGGCTCAGTGTATGATCGGAGCAGGATTCCTCTCAGTTGTAAAGATCCATTACATTAATGGTTTGCCACAATTTTTGAAAGCATGAGGAGATTTTTTTTTGAATGTAATTTAGTTGCACATGTGGAAACTGCAGGATACCAGCTGCTTGGAACTGAGAGTAGGAGAAGCTTTGTTTAAAACACAAATGGATGATGCGTCGGTGGTGGGAGGGCTGTAGTTTTGGTTTTGAGCTAAAGATTCGATTGGCAAAAAAGAACTCTTTCTCAGTGTTTCAGAGTCGACTCTTTACTATTAAAGAGTCATTACACAGAGCACTTTCACATTTAAAATGTAAAACATATGTTCCTCCATCATTTTTCAAAGTTCACAATAGGGCCACTTAAAACAAAATGCTTTAAACCCATGACTCCCACCTATGTATATATTTTTTATTTTGACAAAAATGTAATTGTGATCTATTCTCATGCCAGGTCCCAACGTTGCTAATCATCAGGTGCATTGAAGTCCAGCTGTTCAGTTAAATACAACAGATGAAGCAGCTGGTGCTGCACCGAAGCCGCTTCGCAGACGTTTCACGAATCCGCTTTTCTCTTTGATGACATTCGACTTTGACGCCTGTTCTAACTCCTTGAATCTATCCTTGTTTCAAGTGTATGAATCTGCATCTCTAGTTCTAGTGGTGGTCCGTGTTCTTGTCAGCAATAGAATTTTAAGGACCTACTTCATCTTCACTGAGCTTTCATTAGGTAGAGTAGGCACATACTCAACCATATTATGGACAACAGATGATGGCCACGGCATGGCTTGACAACATTTAAAGCGCCTCACATTCAATGGACTAAAACAGTTTCTACTAAAGAATTATTTTGAAAGATGTTCTTATGACCTATTTAATTGACCACTATTTTTATTTGCAACACTGGAATGTCACATAAAATATTTGCAAATAAAGCACAGTTTTCAATCCAATGAGCCTAAAAGAACCAAATCATCACTTCTGATAAACTGGCGCTAAATGTCAAAAGAAAAAAGGAAGTTGCTGCATTAGGAGAAGCCTTTGTTTTGTATAAAGTAACTTACTCACTGTCACTTAGTCAGTCAGGTCATCTTGCTTTGGGAGACGGGAAACTGAGTTTATGCACATTTTTTCTGTCAGGAAGGTTATGGATTTTCACCAAAATGTGACTGATCTTCTTTTTGCTGGTGGTAAACTAGACACTTTTAAAACTCTTACTGAGAACACAGGTACTGTGATTGAATCTGGGATGTAGGCTTTTTGAAGGAGCTCTGCTGGTGGATCTTCTGTGGATGGAGCTTTCTCACATCCTTCTGTCTCTTCTTGTGAGCCCAGATATAGAGCTCTATGGGGGCCACGCATCACTTCCAGTTCCACTTTTTGTTCTTCTTTACTTCATGAATGGTCTAATGTTTTTTGTTGCGACTGAACAAAAAAAGGTTGGTAGTGTAGCCATTTATCTAAAAAGCCAAATACTGGTCTTATATCCACATTGGGACGGGATTCGATTTCTTAGATGAGCGTGAGTTTGCTGAAAAACTGTTTTTGCACTGGAACAGTCATTGCAGATTCAAACAGGATTAAAAACACAAAGTGCGTTCGAGAAATTTCTCCAATGATCCGAATAGGGCTTTAGCAGGAGTTTGCCAAACATGAGCCACAGTTGAGTCTGATCATCAACGTACTAAACGTTTTGTATGAATGAAATGTATGGCATGGAAGCCTTCTGTGTTCTACTGCGGCATTCTTCGGGATAATAGACCTTCAACAAAAGATGTTTTACACAAGCGAAAGACGTAGCGGCAGAATTTCTTTTAGTTTATTTCTTCCTTGAGCTTTAGCACAAACAGGGAGTTTATTCTCTGGAGCTTTTCTGTGTTCTCTTGTTACCTACTCGAACACTGCACTGATTGTTTTCCTCATGAAAAGGCAGAGTATCAAGTATCCTTCACTTTAAGAGATGAAGGGAAGTGAGCGAATGAATGAACATAGATGTTGGTGTGCTACTGTTCCGATTCCTCGAGAACTGGCCGGATGAGGCTTTTGCACCCTGTTCAAACATCAAATCAATATCTGATTGTTTTCAAACTCATCATGTTTTCAGTTTATATAATGAGTGTTTCATTTGGCACAGGAGGAAAGCGATGACGAGTCCTCACGACCACTGGCTGAGTCTCTGCTGAGTGCCATTTCTGACCTTCTCTTCTGTCCTGGCTTCACTGTGGAGAGCCCCTGTCGGAACATCTTGGTAAAGACCTCTTCCATGCCATTATGCCCTGCTCAGGATTGCTACAGTTATAGATTAGTTGATCAGACCCAGCTGCTTTGTTCACAAAGAGAGCGTAAAAGTGTGTGGTGAGACTACACAACGTCAATGGGTTGTACAGATTTTTTTTTTTTTGGAGTTTGAATATCTGCCAATCTCTATTTTTCCCAATCTGATTACTTTTTGTGCTTTTGAATTTTAACATTTAACAGAGTTCCTCTGTGAGATACATGCCCGCGTTTCTGCTTTGAGCTGCATCCATGTTCTTCTGTTCTGTTTGGCATTTAACCAAAACTTCCGGACCAGACAAATCATAGTCGAATAATCCTAGCTCTTTCATGTAGTACATTCTTTAAAAAGAAACCAACAGTGTTAAATAAACATAACAGAAAATAAACCTTTTTACTGAATCTGCCAATCTACTGTTTTCTGATCTGCCTCCGAATTAATGTGCAAAAGAGACCTGATGTAGCTTTTGCTTTCTGCTGAATAAAGCACTAGCTTTTAGGGTATTGGTACTGTTTTACTTGCTGCATTTCTATCAGCCTAATCATTATCTAATAGAGAAACGGAGTCTGGAACAATACTCATCACATGCACAAATATGTTCGACGACTGTGAATTCTTCTGCAAAACAAGTTTGACCCATCAAGATGGCTGTGAGGCTAAATACTTGCTTAAGTCCATGTCCGCACTCACACCATGTACAAATAGAACCGCGTCTACACGTGTCCGTTTTCAAAAGAAACAAACTTATCTACACAGACACTGAAAAGCTGTTATGACTACGAACTCAACAGGTGGCAGTTGATTCATGGTGTTTTTAAAATGATTATTGAGCACTGCGTGTAAGCCACGATAGCAGAATAAACAGCAACATTCTCTCGCTTCCGCTGCCATTATGCTTCCTGTTTGCAAACACAGAAGTGATGGAGCGTGACGACAATAACACCCCCCCCACACTGAATACATACTACAGTGGTTATTCTGTCTACATTGACATGGAGTGCAGAGCGCTTCACATAAGATTCACTTTTCAAAACAATGGATGGTTACATGAAAATGGTTCCGTGGTTACATTTTCAAAATAATTGTAAATATTGGCAAAACAATTACTGCACGTGTAATTCTTTAAAACATGGAGATTTGTAATACTAGTGATTTCAGTGGCTTAGAGATTGTTTTAAAAGTGCCCCTGACCCAGCTCTGTGCTACTACCACCATATTGTTAGTACCAAAAAAAAGAGACAAATTATCGTTATTGGCATTAAATAATATGCCATTAGCATTTAATTTTCAATTCTGTAAAAAGTTCTTTCCACGGAGTGGCTACTTGATGGGGAATTTTTTTGTGAGTGTGTCTCAGAGGGGCAACATAGGAGACAGACTATACAATAACTCGATGAATTATTTGTATGGTCTGCTCTTAAGTGTCTGGCTGGAGGTGGGGCGGGATGTCAGAGGATTGGACTCTGTTGATGGAGGCACAACTAAACACAAATTCAGTAGTTTTCAACATGTTTTATCTGGGAGACATAAGTATCAAACACATGGAATGTATTTAACATGTGCTTTTTTGAGATTATAAACTTATGTCAAGGTAAAAGCTTGTCGGTTTCACCACGGAAAGCTGATAGCTGAAGCATACATCAGGCTAATATTGTGTTTTTAATGCTGACGTGTCTGACTGAAAGTTTCTAAAGCCGTGGCATGTCTTTCTAGAGTGATGCCCAGTCCATCGACAGCTGTGAGTTCATCTGGGAAGCTGGAGTTGGTTTTGCTCAGGCTCCACCTCTCAACCACGGCCATGACTGCGTCAGGTTGGAGCACACTCACATCTCCTTGAACAGTTCAGTGAACACTTGAGGCCCAATTCATTGACGTTTTGCGGCGAATGTCTTACAGAGCCATTTTATTGTTGTTTTCTTTCTTCTTCAGATCGAACAGCATATAACTCAGGCTCTTTATGCTGTATGTTACAACAGAAAAGTTTTCTGCTTTGTTTATTAGAAACACAAAAAAATTGCTCATAAAAGGATATTTCATGTGGCCTGTATTGTAAGAATAAAAGAGAGGCTTCGGGGGAAGAAACTGCTGTCAAGATATTTATTCAATTGGATTCAAAATGGGGCTGTTTTATTGAAGGCTACATCACCTTTAAAGTAATTTAGAAATTATAGAAAATTACATTATTGTTCAGAAATTGACTGACAGTAAAACATCCTTTGTCTTCATTTTCTTCAATCTGTTTCTGGGTTTCTTGCCACCAGAGTCTCTCTTTCTTAAAATGGTGACCACGTCAAATAGGCGAATATTTTATTATTTTATTTATTAATGTAACTCAATCGTTTTTAATGATATCTGCTAACCTAAGAGTTAAAGGTGTTCTGTGAGTGAGATTTTGTCAAGGGTTTTTGAAAAAAAAAGTGACACAGGAGAATGTGTCTGAGACAGAACATAATCTTGAGGAGGACCCTGATTGTAAGGCATCCTCCTCAGATTAGAATGAGACTCTTAGTGTTAACCCTCCTGTTTTCTCTAAACCAAAAATGTATTATGCTCCCCTCTTGAACGACAGGGTAGACTTAGTAAATTACCAGACACTAACCTTTAAGCAAAACAATCATACACTGAAGTATGTTTTAAATTCCTGGGGTCAAATTGGCTACAGACTAAATAGGGTTTGGCTGATTGTAGGGTAACAGGGGGGTTAAATGACCACTTTAAACATACTGTAGAAAAGCAAGACTACCTTTGCCATAGTAAGTGGCTTGTTGCGAGAAAACATCAAGAGAGAAAAAAAAACATTGCTATGATGGCTTTTAACAAACATGTTCCCTCTGGGATTCTCCATTGTTGCTGGAAATGTGAAAATCTCCTCTTTCTGGGAGCAGTCGTTTCTTTCTTAAAACCTGTAAGGTATTTAGTGTGATATGTCTATGAGACTGTTATAAATATTTTAACTCCTGGGTTACACAACTTTAAAGGGGACCATGTCAAAACACTGCAGACCAGTTGCATATTACGTTAAAGATAAAATCGATTTTCTTTCATTTATACCACAGAATCAAGTTCATCGATTCTATAAGTCTATTTATCCCGGGGAAAATGTGTTCATTCATTTGGATAAAAGTGTCTGCCAAATACATGAATGTAATGTAAATGTTATTGATAAAATTGATTTATTCCGTGAAATGGGACTGGGCAATATGACCAAAAGTTGATTCTATTGGTGTCACTCTGTTTGACTGTATTTTTGTTCTTGTATGACCCTTTTGTTCTTGTTCTTTGTTCTTATAATTTAGAGAAGAGTTAGTGTCGGCTTAGAATGAGCAGACTAGTATTAGCCCAGGTTTCAATGGCCTCACGAACTACTGCTGTTCACAAAGAAAACTCGTCATTGTAATGAAATGAAGAAATCTGAATGCAGGATTGCTGCAGCCAAAATACACGACACTTTATTGTGCAAGTTTTGCCACTTGAAAACATCTTTCTGTTGGCGACAGCATAAACGGCATGTCCCCTGTAAATGTAAACTGAAGACGTCTTTATCCACTGGACTTTCATTAAGACAACAGTAAATAGTGTTGACACCGGTACGTGTAAGCACTTTGTGAAATGTTAGTAATATTGAAGAAAATTTGCTTCAATATAAACATTTTGAAAACACAGGTATTCGTTCTGAAACGGTATACCACCCTGCCCTAGGTGACCACCACAAACATGCTTGATATTGTGCTTTGGCATATCACCAGCATGTAGGTTGGTTTGGATGTGCTTTTTAAAATAAATTCTTCAAAATCCTACAGTGAGATTTCCTTATTTTTTTTGTCTTCATTGTTGGTGTTTGAGCTGTAGTCAGAGAGAATAACGGTTGGTATTGTTCAGCATCACTAAACCAATTCGTTAGCAACACTCACTCAGAGAAGGGAAGTGAAATTTAAACATGACATGTAAGTTCTTTACGAATTGCGATTCAATTTCGATACATGGCATACCCCTAATAAGTTGCATGATTTTATGAATTCAGCTGAACTAGTCTTTGCCAGGTAAATGCATTTATTTAGAATTAGAGTGTTCAGGTGATGTCAATATTAGGTGAAAGATATGTTTGATGATGACGTTTAAAACTCGAAATCAGGTCTGCAGAGTTGTGCAGTTTGGTGAACTCTACAATGAATGCTTCATACCGGAATGTGAGGAAATCTGGTTTAAATGTTTTTTTTTTGTTTTTTTTTTTTTTCCCAGGGCAGAACTCTTGAAACTGTTACTCACCTGCTTTTCTGAAGAAATGTACCAGACCCCCTCTGAAGCACGCACACCCAACCCATGGATCTTGTACTTTTGTTCCAGAGAAAACAGGTCCTTCCATCAGCTCTGCTTCATCGCTTCATTATTTACACTTGAAAACACTGATGACATGTTTCTTCTCAGACACGCTCTTCCACTCTTCACTTCTCTTCTCAATGTGGTGTGTGCCTATGACCCCATTGGCTACGGCATCCCGTACAATCACCTGATGTTCTCTGACCCTCGGGGAGACCTTGCCGAGCTGGCGCTGCAAACGCTTATCGTTTCTCTGGAACAAGAGCTTGTCGACTGCATGACTACACCCCCCGCTACTAAAACAGAGAGAAGCTCGCCCGACCACAACAGCAACACAACCAGTGAAGTAAGTCTGGTAACTCCCAGCTTTTCTGTTGCTTTGCTAGTGTTCTTTGTTATGGTGTACTTTTGGAAAGATGATGGAGTAATGAAATACTTTGTTATTTTGAAAAAACTGAGGGCTTTTTCTTAACAATTGTGTATTAAAGGAACACAAAAACCTTGATATAAACGTTATTTCTAAGACGTGCACGTGTTAAACCTAACTTAAGACAATTTTTAACTTACGACAATATTTCTGACTTGAAAAAGCAGCTTTTCTGGCTTATTCCTGTTTGAGCTTTTAATTATTCATGAGCCGGAGAAGCTGTGCTTGACTTAGCAAGCCTAGATATTAGGGGTGTAAAAACTAATCGTTTCTGCGATGCATTGCAATGCAGACATGGACGATTCAGTATCGGTTCAGGAATAGACCATAACCAATTATAATGTACTGGTGTTTTTCTGACGTCATTTGCCACATACGTGCTTTGTCGTTGTAGAATACGATGACGGAGGGAGGCGAGTCTCGAGTGTGAGTAATTAAAAATGCTCCAAATACTTTGCCGACATTTTGGCTTTCTCTTTCCAGTGCAGTTGTGGTTTTAGGCACAAGCAGAGCCTAAAGCATGGGCATCTGCCCGAGGCACAAATTCAGATATAGTATAGAAATCTGAACAAATTGGTTTAGTATAGAATTTGTTTTTATTAGTATTAAAAACACAACAAAAAGTACAGCTAAGAGTATTGGTATGAATCATGGTATTGATAAAAGTAGTAATGCCTTAACGATGCCCATCTCTACACACGGGTGTCCATCTGACAAATATGCTGTCTCAGGTCTGCAAGGGATGGCAGGTATCGCGTTAAAATGTAGTGCTTGTGACTGATAATGCGTCAAAGATGTTCGCTGCAGCTCAATACACAACATTCTCCGACTTAAAAGGATTTGCACATACATTGAATCTGGTATCTCAGCACGGGATTAAAGTGACCGCGCTTTCCCAACTTTTGGCTAAGGTTCGGGGAAGATTAACATTCGTCCATCGCAGCACCACAGCGAGCCTCTGCCTAAAAGGGAAACAGCAATGTCTTGGCCTGAGAAATCACAAGCTGACAACTGATTTTGCAACAAGATGGAACAGTACATATATGATCAAGAGGTTCTTGGAACAATCTGCAGTTTGTGCAGCCTTGCTGCCACCAGAAGTCAAACAAGGAGAGACAGATCTGTGCACTCTTACTGAAACTGAAAGATGCAACAACACTTCAACATTTGTGACAAATCCAGCCTACATCCCTACCTTTCCCCCCTGGTATAAGCAATTATACAAAGTTAAAAAGAGATCTATAAAAATTCACATTGTATCATTTTCTGACTCTTTGAGGACTATAAACCAGATACTGGACAGTAAATTCTGGACTATAAAGTGCACCTGCATATAAGCCGCATCCGCTCTATTTAAAAAAAATAAAAATAATAAAATAAACAAGCCGACCTGCATACAAGCCACATTTGCGCATTGTAAATCTACATGTATTTGCCTAAATAGATCCTTTCCTAATCTGTATTTTAACACGGCAGCAACTTTGCTGATTAAAACGGGAAAGAACCAAGAGAAAATAACTGGTATTTACAGTATTTATCTTCATTTCTCCTGTGTGTGAAACACGTCACCTTAACCATCTTCACTGAAACCCACGAAGTCTTCTTCTTCAGTGTCGGATTTGAACAAAGTCAGCAGCGCTTCGTCACATCTGTCTCCAGAAGTCTCGCTTTCCGTGTTACAGTCATCTGGTGAGGTCGGCTCTGTAGGTACGCCACTCTCTTCGTGTAGCAGTCCAGCCTTTCTGAACGCTTTGGTGATGGTGGATTCCACGCTGTCAGGATCCACTGACAGACATCAGTAAAGGATGCTTTTCGCATGCGGCCGGTTTTTGTGAATGACTTCTCACCACTTGTCATCCAAGTCTCCCACTCAACCCGGAGTGCAGCTTTAAATGCCCGATTGACACAGATGTCAAGTGGCTGCAAATACTTGGTTGTACCTCCAGGAATCACAGCTGGAATAGAGTTTGTTTTCTTGATCGCTGCTTTTACAGAATCTGTGATGTGGGCCCTCATACTATCCAAAACAAGCAGTGCTTTTTTTCCGGTGAAAAAATCCTCCCGGCCGCTTGTTGTAGCACTCCATTAACCATTCCTTCATCAGGCCTTCCTTCATCAGGCCTTCCTTCATCCACCCTTTGCTAACTTTGACCACTATGCCTTTCGGAAGTTGTTCTTTAGTCATAGTAATGCGCTTAAAAATCACCAGTGGTGGAAGTTTTTGTCTGGATGCAGTGCATGCCAGAACGCAGGTGAAATGCATCCTCTCATGGCCCGTTGTTTTTAGCAGCACGGATAATGTGCCCGTCTTGTTAACGGTCCTGGTCAGAGGCAGATCAAACGTCAAAAGTACCTCATCCATATTTATGATCTCATCTGGTCCGATGCAGTGTTCTTGTGTCTTTGTTTGAACGAATTTGTGTAAGTTTTTAATTTTTTCCTTTATAGTCCGGAGGGAGTTGCTGACAGAGAGTGGTCCGTGATCTGATGGACAGGTTTTTATGCTTCATAAATCTGAAACACCATGACGGCCCTGCTTTGAAATCTTTAATTTCCATTTCGCTGGCAATGGCTTTGGTTTTAAGTCGGATCTGTACAGTGGATACACCACGGCCACCTGCTCTCTGCATGTTCACCCAGTCCTCCAGGAAATTTTCAAGTTCTGGCCACCTACTTTTATGTCTCCTGAAAGCTTTCCTCGACTTTGGGCATTGCATGAGCTCTTCCCTCTGCCTCCTCCAGCGTCTCACCATAGACCCATTGACGCTAAGCTTCCAAGCAGCAGCGCGGTTTCCTTCTTGTATAGCGAGATCGATGGCCTTCAACTTAAAACTTGCATCATACAAACTTCTTCGTGTGGATTCCATGATGAAGGGGTGAGGATTTGAAAAGAGTTTGACAGGATTGGTACTTTGTCATCCCTCTATGTGCTTCTACCGACTTATATCTGCTAAAGAGGAACTAGCGTATTCTTCTTGAACTAGCGTATTCTTCTTTGCATTTATTTTGTCTTAATAACTCAAAACCTATGAAAAATTAGCGGCTTATAGTCCAGAATTTACGATAAAGGAACAACATTATCTTTTCTGATTTAATCAATGACATTCATTGGATCAAATCACCCGGAAATTACTTTATTCCGATAAAAGTAAAACAACTTTCTCTGAATAACTTCCACATCATCTTCTGCTGGATCCCCGTCCATATTGGTCTAGTAGGAAATGAGAAGGCAGACTCTGCTACCAAGAAAAAGATCACAGAGATATCCCAACGATCAATTCCACCATCAGACCTGAAACCAAAAATAACTTCCCTCACCCAGAGAGAATGGCAATCAGAATGGGAGAAACAAGTTACATGAAATTCAGCCTAAAGTTGGAGCACAATATCATAAACCTGAGATCAGTAGAGAACAAGTCATCTTTACTAGAAGCCGAATAGCTCACACTAGACTGACGCACAGCTTTTACTCAAAGGAGAAACTGCCCCAAAATGTAAACAGTGTAAATGCAGACTCTCGGTCAGACATCTGCTGATAGAATGCCCTGTATATGAGGAAACAACATCTGAAATCTGAGTTAACTTAAAAAAATCATCTCAGTTCCTAGCAGACTATTACATTTTATTTTCAAAACTGACTTAACCTTACTTGTTTTAATAGTTGAGAAAATATATATTTTTTAAAAAAGTTTTAAACCTTTTTATACCAAATACAACATATAGCCATGAAATAACCTTTGCTGTTGTCTTGGCTATAAACAAATCAACATTTGTGATAATCGAACCGAATAACCCACACCCCTACTAGATAGAGGCTAGATGTTAGCAAGCTAGTGACTATCTTCAGCTTACAGAAGAATGAGAAGTACTGGAAGTGCTGCATGGCCCCCACAGACCCTTGATCTCTCAGCATCATCCCAAAAAAAAATCTGGAACTAAGTTCTCCTCATTCAGTAAAGAAGGGAAAGGATGGTCACAACTACCGTAAATTCTACAAATAAAATGAAAAATTTATCTTCATTGCTCCTGTGTGTGAAACACGTCACCTTAACCATCTACGAACCATCCAAGCAGCGCTTCGTCACATCTGTCTCCATCAGTCTCCATCAGTCTCGCTTTCCGTGTCACTGTCATCCACCGGTGAGGTTGGCTCTGGAGGTGCACCGCTCTCTTCGCGTAGCAGTCCAGCCTTTCGGAAGGCTTTGGTGATGGAGGATTCTTTCACAGCTCTCCACGATGTCAGGATCTCATTGACGCTAAGCTTCCGAGCAGCAGCGTGGTTTCCTTCTTGTATAGCAAGATCGATGGCTTTCAACTTAAAACTTGCATCATACGAACTTCTTTGTGTGGGTTTCATGATGAAAGGGTGAGGATTTGAAAAGAGTTTGACAGGATTGGTAATTTGTCGTCCTTCTATCCGCTTCTACCGACTTATATCTGCTAAAGAGGAACTAGCGTATTGTTCTTGATCTAGTGTATTTTTCTTTGCATTTATTTTGTCTTAATTTTGATTGTAATTCCGGTTAGAGCGCCCCTAGCGGTGAAAAAATCTGCAGAATAGGCGCACCTTTGCATAAGCCGCATGGTTCAAAACCTATGAAAAAAGTAGCGGCTTATAGTCCAGAATTTACGGGTAATATTGATCTGAATAAACGTTCATGGTTTACAGCATTGTTTTGAACTGTATATATATACATTTTCAAATACCATTTGGAAGGCTTTTAAATAATCGTATACAGATCGCCAAATGACTTTAAACAAAAAACCTAATTAATGAGCTTGCGTCTTTCGGTAACCACAGCAGAGACTCTTCACTTTCAAAAATGTTTATTGTTCTCAACTACTTTGATTTCTAGCGGCTTCCACTGGTAATTTTTACGGTTGGTGAAGAAGACAAAAGTCTGGTTCTTTACTTAACTGTAGCTCTTCACCAGAAACAGACAGAGGTGCATTCATCAGATAGCTTTAAAAAGACCTCAAGCTGAGGACCTGCCTCTATGTGGTCATTCCTAATCCCTGGAGGTTTCTTTTGAAAACAACAGGCATGTAAACCCCGGCACATCCTGGTCAAATTTACAAAGCCTCAGAATAATCTGCCTCTCCTTCAGCAATCACTGATGGATTCACACAGGTCATGGGAGACTCCCCTCAAGTAACGCAAAGCGCTTTGACGGCCCTTAAAGGTGCAAGGTTTATTATTTTTAGATCATGCAAAACTCTCACTCTGTAAAGGGACCCTGTGAAACTTTAGCACATAACTGATGTTTGCACACCTTGCGGGGACCTTCATCAAAATGATCTGAGAAACGGGTTTCTTCTGTTTTAGAGCACAAGGGGAGAAAACCTGTTTGTGAGTTACCTGTCTCGAATTCACAGAGAAGAGGTGAGATGCAGAAACGCACACAGAGAAAACACGGCCGGTTGGGTTAAATGTCTCTCTTTTTATTTTCTGCTTTGTAGGATTTTAATTTCATCTTGCGAGGGGTGAGTCGACTGCTGAACAACCCTCTGCTGCAGACGTACCTGCCTCATTCCTGCAAGAAGATCCAGTTTCACCAGGAGCTGCTGGTGCTCTTCTGGAAACTCTGTGATCTCAACAAGGTATCATCTGATCAAGGATCGGATTTTATGATAACATTTGCATCATTACATTTATTGATGACTATTGTGGAAGTCTTTTCATCGAAAAAGACTCGAAATGATCCCACACTTCTGAGAACTTTTCACGTTTCCCCGGGAATCTTTTCTCTCTCGCTCGATCCCATTTCTTAGTAAGTCAATCCTTCGCTTTCTGGCTCTTCTTCTAAACTTCTGTACGTCAGATTAAAAAACCCGGAAGTGATGCGTTGAATTAGATCAGAGGAATTTTTATCACATAATTTTCTTAATCGTTTAAATTGAATTAGATTTGTGCTCACTGTTTTAGAGCACTGTTTTTTTTTGTTTTTTTTTGATTAACAATTTTTATTTTATTATTCAGGAACTAAAACTCAAATAGGCTTAGCATTTACATAATCAAATAAAAACACACACTTGGGACAATAATATAATAAATGCACATAGTATAGCTGAAATATAAATAAAAACAAAAAATTAAATACTATCTCCACAAAGAGATATCTCTGCATCAACACTTATTATAATCAATTCGCCCTTTTAAAACTACTACTGCTGCTCGCTGCTTCTTTCTTGGTGCAGCGGTACCCAGAGATACGAATGCTTTGAGTTACGAAATGTTCGAGATACGAAAGTTCTCGCGGGAAAGTTTTTGCTTTGAGATGCGAAGAAAAATTTGAGATACGAACAATGACAAACTCTCCCTTTGAAGAAAGTGTGCTTTAAGGGACTGATACGCCTTAAAACACTTTAAATCAGTTTTAATTCGAGCGAAACATTATTTATAGATTACCAATAATGTTCTATTAACAAATGTTAGAGTCAAGGTGTTGTAAAAGAAATAACGTTTATAACGTGGAAAGTGCTGTTCTGTAGCGCTAGTTAGAGAAACCATGTGACTCATGTGAAGCCTCTGTCATCCCTTCTCACACGCTCAGTATTCTCTGCGCTTGTGCTTGAAACCGTGTTGGTGTCAGTAATTCATGAAATATCTTGAGAAAGTTAACTTTCATACGTGGTGCTGTAATGTTTTCTGCCATCCTTTCCACCTCCTCCGACACATCGCCTCACTCTCACATTTGAGTACATATTACGTATTTTCATGTGTTTTATTCTGTTTTATTATCATTTATTACATTAACAATGTGTAAATTTAAGGATTAAAGAAACTCGATTTTTCTCTGGTTTTCCATTATTTCATCTACTTCTACTGTTGTTTCTTAGAGCCGTTGCACGGATTAGGTGTTTTACATGTAACACTTGCTTCGAGAGACGAATTGTTTGACATACAAACGTCACCCTGGAACGGATTAGTTTCGCATCTCCGGGTACATCCCGCCGCAGGCGCGTGTGAGTGAAACGCTGCAACAGCTGGCTGACGAGATCATGAATGTGGAGCAGCGTTTTCCAAACTCTGTCTGTGTTATCCTTGGGGACTTCAATAAAGCCAATTTAAGAAAAGAACTGCCAAAGTTCCAACAGCATATAGAGTGCCCCACCAGAGAGGGGAAAACTCTGGATCATTGTTACACATCGATCAAGGGTGCCTACCACGCCGTCCCCACGCTTTAGGACTCTCCGACCATTGCCTGGTCCACCTTATTCCAGCATATAAGCAACAGCTCATCGTCCCTGACTCCACCTGCGAGTGGATCACAAGCTTCCTGACATACAGACAGCAGTCTGTGAGGATGGGGAAATTCACATCATGCACCCGAACCACCAGCACTGGAGCCCCCCAAGGATGAGTTCTTTCTCCACTTCTCTCTCTACACCAACGACTACACCTCGCACAACTCCTCTGTAAAGCTCCTCAAGTTTGCAGACGACACCACCATCATTGGTCTCATCCAGGATGGTGAGGAGACTTTGTATAGACAGGAAGTGGAGCAGCTGGATCTCCGGTGCAGTCTAAACAACCTTGAGCTCAACACCCTCAAAACAGTGGAGAGGGTAGTGAACTTCAGGAGAAGCCCCCCTGCACACACCCCCCCTTACCATCTTGAATACCACCGTGACACCAGTGGAGTCATTCAGGTTCCTGGGTACCATCATCTCTCTGGACTTGAAGTGGGGCACACACATTGACTACATTGTGCGTTCAAATGTTTACATTTCATCAAGCCTAATGTTCTTTTTCATCCTGCCTTATTTATGCTTATTGTGTTGCACTTTATTGTACGTTTGTGGTTTGTATTGTACTTTGTTGTTTGCACTGACGGCTCCTTTGTACCAAAAGGAATTCCTTGTGTGTGTGCACACACACACACATGGCAATAAAGCTGCTTCTGGTTCTTCTGATTCTGATTCTGATGTCTGTGTTTCAGAAATTCCTGTTCTATGTGCTGAAAAGCAGCGACGTACTGGATGTCCTTGTCCCAGTGCTCTTCTATCTGAATGATGCTCGAGCGAATCAGTGTGAGGATTCCAAGCATTCAGAAGCTGCAGCTGGGGATGATCAGTATCTCATCTCCAAACAAGCCAACTGCTGATGAAATCTTAGCCGTGTTTGTCTGTGTTGACAGCACGCGTGGGGCTGGTGCACATCGGTGTGTTCATTCTGCTGCTCTTAAGCGGGGAGAGGAATTTTGGGGTACGCCTGAATAAACCATACTGCGTTCGAGTGCCAATGGACATTTCAGTGTTTGCTGGGACTCACGCCGACCTCCTCATTGTGGTGAGATAAACATAGTCTTCACGTCTTCTCTATATGTTGGAACAGACATGAAAAAGCATGCGTTGATCCTTCAAATCACCTGGACATCTGTTCATGGCATGCTTGATCCTCCAAACCAATGACGTGAACTCCAGCCTGGTGCTGTGAGAAGAGCCACCAGTGAAACAGGTCCAGCTGAGACGTTAATGGAATTACATCAAAGTGATAACGGTGTAACAGAACCGAGTGAGGTCAGCAGTCAATCACTGGTTTCAAAGAGGTGCTTTCAGAAATAATGCTCAGAATGTTGTTCCTGCATCTGGGAACTGAATGAGAACGTTCTGGCTCTTTGAGATGGAAGAACTAGACACTGATCATTCTCTGAAAGCAGGTTTGAGAACTTGGGAAAAGGTTAAGAAGGTGTTATGTTCTGCAATCAAGCATCAGTGTCTGGAACTTAACCTCTTAAGCCCGAGAGTCCCCGGTACCGGGGACTTGCCCCCTTGTGCGTTACATTTTCACTCATAGCTCACGAACCCTGAGAATAACCCACACAAATTAAATACTGTTGTGTTCAGCGGAAACTCCTCTAAAAACGTATCTAATTCAATTTCATATTCGTTAACCACAGCTCGAACGCCATGCAAATAAACAACAACATGTCCGGAGTATAATTCATGACCACGTTTTTGTTTATGTGCGATATGTATCCACAATATAAACGGAAACACCCAAACCATTACATTAAATGAAAGCTAACAACCAGCTGAATCCAGTGATATGCAACTCATTAACATTGCATGAAGTATTTCAGAGCAGGGAGCGAAAGTTCCACGAAAAAACGCCAGCGAAAACCAAGCAAGCATGTAAATCTTGTCTTACCTTTGCCGTTTTTTCAACAAAAAGTTATTTCCATAGCGATAAAAGTCCGTTTGTTGTTATGTCCGGTCGATAGCTTCGCGCAAACGCCATTTTGGATTATTTCTTTAGCTTTGTGGCGTCATTACGTCACCAAATATGGAATGACTCCCCGTGCGTAAGAGGTGGTCTCTCCACGCTGCGCGTCGTGTGATTCGTCGGCGATCCCGTCAGTCTCAAAATGGTTGAGCTGATTGGTTTCCATAGAATCAGAGCTTTCCGTCGATAT
Source organism: Danionella cerebrum (assembly GCA_007224835.1). Taxonomy (NCBI): domain Eukaryota; kingdom Metazoa; phylum Chordata; class Actinopteri; order Cypriniformes; family Danionidae; genus Danionella; species Danionella cerebrum. Next base: position 20,243 of record SRMA01025975.1, read on the forward strand.
ATAGATCTCCTGGATTGGACAGATGGTCGGGGGGGTAGGGACACGCAGAAGCTCGACGTCAAAGCGTTTGTGAGTGAAACGTTCCCAAAAGCGCAGCAAGATGGCGTAAATGAGCTTCTACCCCCCTTTTACAGCGTTTCTTTAGGAGTTTTTTGCTGAAATCATGTCCCATAAGCAAGAAAAGAAGACTATGAACGTAGCTGAAGCTTTGGACAAGTTATTGTGCCAAATTGTGCCAAACTGTGCCAACATGGATTACGCCTGAACTTTGTTCAATCAAAACCTTTACAGAATATTAGTTTCTTGTAGTATGAACACCAAACTTGCTACAGATGTCCTTGACATGTAGTGGTTACAATTGATTGTGTTTATTTGCTTCGTTATAAGTAAAATAAGGAGATATTGGAGGAAACATGTGTTTTTTTTTAGGCGGAGTTCATTTTTTGGCCATTCCAACATCAATTACTCTTACCCAGTGTTCTTGACTGTCAAATTAACTCATCCACACCACTCCCCAAGAACCTATCTTCATTTTGATACCAAGATTTGCAGTTTAGGCCTTGTAAAAGCTGAGAAATGCCTTAAAAAGTAAAAGTATAGGATTTTCGGAAAATAGGCCTCAGGGCTTAAGAGGTTAAAAAACATTATGTACACAACTTATTTTAACCTCTTAAGCCCGAGAGTCCACGGTACCGGGGACTTGCCCCCTTGTGCGTTACATTTTCACTCATAGCTCACGAACCCTGAGAATAACCCACACATATTAAATACTGTTGTGTTCAGCGGAAACTCCTCTAAAAACGTATCTAATTCACTTTCATATCCGTTAACCACAGCTCGAACGCCATGCAAATAAACAACAACATGTCCGGAGTATAATTCATGACCACGTTTTTGTTTATGTGCGATATGTATCCACAATATAAACGGAAACACCCAAACCATTACATTAAATGAAAGCTAACAACCAGCTGAATCCAGTGATATGCAACTCATTAACATTGCATGAAGTATTTCAGAGCAGGGAGCGAAAGTTCCCCGAAAAAACGCCAGCGAAAACCAAGCAAGCATGTAAATCTTGTCTTACCTTTGCCGTTTTTTCAACAAAAAGTTATTTCCATAGCGATAAAGTCCGTTTGTTGTTATGTCCGGTCGATAGCTTCGCGAAAACTCCATTTTGGATTATTTCTTTAGCTTTGTGGCGTCATTACGTCACCAAATATGGAATGACTCCCCGTGCGTAAGAGGTGGTCTCTCCACGCTGCGCGTCGTGTGATTCGTCGGCGATCCCGTCAGTCTCAAAATGGTTGAGCTGATTGGTTTCCATAGAATCAGAGCTTTCCATCGATATATAGATCTTCCGGATTGGACAGATGGTCGGGGGGTAGGGACACGCAGAAGCTCGACGTCGAAAGCGTTTGTGAATGAAAGGTTCCCAAAAGCGCAGCAAGATGGCGTAAATGAGCTTTACCCCCCTTTTACAGCGTTTCTTTAGGAGTTTTTTTTGCTGAAATCATGTCCCATAAGCAAGAAAAGAAGACTATGAACGTAGCTAAAGCTTTGGACAAGATTTTTTCCATATTTCAATTATTGTGCCAAACTGTGCCAACATGGATTACGCCTGAACTTTGTTCAATCAAAACCTTTACAGAATATTAGTTTCTTGTAGTATGAACACCAAACTTGCTACAGATGTTCTTGACATGTAGTGGTTACAATTGATTGTGTTTATTTGCTTCGTTATAAGTAAAATAAGGAGATATTGGAGGAAACATGTGTTTTTTTTTTAGGCGGAGTTCATTTTTTGGCCATTCCAACATCAATTACTCTTACCCTGTGTTCTTGACTGTCAAATTAACTCATCCACACCACTCCCCAAGAACCTATCTTCATTTTGATACCAAGATTTGCAGTTTAGGCCTTGTAAAAGCTGAGAAATGCCTTAAAAAGTAAAAGTATAGGATTTTCGGAAAATAGGCCTCAGGGCTTAAGAGGTTAAGCTTGTTTTATTTACTCTGTAAACAAAAGTTTATCGAATCCATCTGTGTCTCAACAAATATTTTCATAATCACTCAACATGTTACAAAATAACTTATAAATCTCAAAGTATGTTATTACATCCCCTGTTGGAACCTTGTACCACAAATACTTTCTCTCCAAATATATGCTCTCTCTCTCTCTCTCTCTCTCTCTCTCTATTAATTTTCCTGCCTGCTTATTCACTTTTTGGGGTCACAGAGGTCTGCTGATCTCCAGCTCACATCTGTCACACCTCAGGGGAATTTAGATTATTCATTTAACCTAATCGCATGTTTTGGGGATACCGGAGTACCCAAAGTGAACTCCTCCTTTCAGGAAGCCTTGAACTGGTAACCCTCTAACTGGAAGGCCACAGTGCTACCCACTGCGCCACCTGGCTTCGTGTAAAGCTTAAAAATCCTCAATCTGGTAAATTAACAACCAGCTCTCTAGCCTGGGAAATGTCTCTCTGTCATCACACACTCAAAGACAGCAAGAGAAATATTGTCAGAATAACAGAAGCTTTCAGACAATATAAGAAGTAATGAAATGTTACTTGTGGTGCGGTTCAAGCCAAGCATCAGAATTGAAAAGAAAGGGGACTTAAGTGACTGGTTGTTGAATCTCCTGATCTACTGGGATTTTAACACACAACCAACTCTAGGGTTTACAGAGAATGGTCCGAAAAAAATAAGCCATATTTATGCTAGAGGTCCGAGGTGAATGGCCAGACTGGATGGAGCTGATGGAAAGGAAGCTCAAATAACCTATGAGCAAAAATTCATATCGCTGTATTTCTTGGAGAATTGACGGTATACAATATATTACTGCTAGAGTCAAAGCCTTTATTAAACATTACAAACAAAAAGGGGTTTACAAATAAACAGTAGCACAAAATGTTTGTTAATTTGAATAAAAAAACACATGTACTGTATTCTATTCATCAAAGTAAACAGAACCACAGAAAACATGGCTACATTGTCAGATCAAAAAAGAAACAAACTTGAATAGTAACACAACAAAAAGTAATGTAGGGCACCCTCATACAGAGTTTCGTTGATGGGGGTGAAGGAGGAAATGGCAAATGTACAATCTATCATCAACTTTGAAGTGTTGACAATTGTCAACACCTTTAATTGTCTTTTCATGTCGCCGAAACATCATTTGAAAGATGTGAAAACGCGTGCATTGAATAGATCCAAAGATGCTGTTCACTCACTTTATCTCCCGCAAATCTTGTGGCTGTCTGTGGAAGGCAGACAGTTGTGAGACTCTTTTCTGCAGAACACTCTTCATATCAATATAAAAATGTATTGGATAATACTGGAAAAAACCGATCGATATATGAGTAATGCGACCTTGTAACTGCTTCTGTTTGCTTATGATATGTGTCTGCTAAATACATACATTTTATATCCCCAGAACTCAAAATACTGCCCAGCCCCTAGTTACAATCGAGGTCAGCGGAAGAGCATCTTGTTCATGAATGAAATGATCATCTCCGTTTAAAGCAATGGATGCTTTTGGATTGAGGCACACAGTAGAGAACTGCGCTTTTATTTGTTTCACTTATTTGTCTAGAAATTTAAATTTAATTGAATTGGAAAACATAAATTTTTTTTATTAACATTTAATTACATTAATATTAGACTAAAATATAAGGACAAGAACAGTGAGCTTTTCCAGAACATAGAACTATTGAGAAACATCATGGTCTGGGCTCTTTCTCCGGCTGCTAGTAATTTCTCTGTTTCCTGCGCTCGAAGTGTGTGATTTTTAATCTGCTCTGATGAGAAGACGTTAATCTTATTGTTGGGGAGCTCCTTCTCAAAAAGAAGATTCTTCCAGACGGTTTCTTGAGGTTACTACTACTATTGTAGAGCTGCGAGGGTTCACTGGACTGCAAAACTGCAGAAGTTGTATTCGCAAAATAGGTGGAAACTAGATTTTAAAGTTTGCACGCAAACTTCGATGTTGGCTTGCGTTGGTGCCGTTTATACCTATTTTTTATGTTGTCAATCCCGCAACAATAACGTAATCCAAACCCCATGTCTCTGACATTCCTAAGCTGAGCTAGAGATGCGCCACATTGGTTGCTATGGTAAACAGTCTGGTTGCTATGGAGGGGTCGGTGTCCTATCATATTGTTCCCCATGTCAATATGAGTAAAATACATCAACCCCCATGTCTCTCTGACTTTCCTTAGCTGAGCTAGAGATGCGCCATATTGGTTGCTATGGTAACCAGTCTGGTTGCTATGGAGTGGTAGCTGACCTAACATATTGTTCCCCATATGAATACGAGTAAAATACAGCAACCCCTATGTCTCTATGATTTTCCTAAGCTGAGAGAGACATACCATATTGGTTGCTATGGTAACCAGTCTGGTTGATATGGAGGTGTCACTATATTTCCACTGTTGATATTTCCACTGTCACTATGGGTGAAGCTTGCCAAGCCCCAAGTCTCTAGCATTTTCCTAAGCCAAGATAGAGATATGGCAATTTAGTTGCTGTGGTAAACAATTTGGTTGCTATGGAGGAGTCAGTGACATCATTTTGTAATCTAGTTTCGATTTAGAATAATATAAAGCAACCCCCATTTCTGTACGGTGTTCCTTTTAGAAGATATTTGACATTGAAAGTTATGTCAAAAGTGGGTGTGGCTTAATGCTTTTATGTTAATTCACAAGCAATGGTTGGCTTGATAAGTGATTTGCTTCCTTAATACTAGTATGACTTTCCAGTGTCAATCAATTACAGAAGCTCTTTCACAATAGGATCTATAGGATTCATGCTCCATTCATTTTAATGGGCCATTGAAAGTCAATGAGACACCTTTGACCTACTTATTAGTAATCAACTGCACCTGGAGTTTCAACTGTCAGATTTTCAAATGATGGCAAATCTGCTGGAGAAAATCCAATTACCATGCCTCAAACAAATAAAGATTATAGAAGAACCGTAAGAAATATCGAAATGATTCTTTCTTTGTCAGAAGTTGAAGACCCTAACGAAGAGAATGGTGTAAATTTTGTGAAGGTTTGATAAAGTTTCAATGATTTATGGCGAGTTAGAAATAGGCTTCAATTCAGATTTTAAACAGAGTCCACCAGAATTTTTGAATGGAGGTGAATGGAGCAATTATGTGCACTCCTTGTGGTTTAGGCCACCTGGAGTAAAAACCGTGTGTTTTTTAAAAATGAAAACAGCACCGACTGAAAGAGGACAAAAATCTCTACCATTTAGATGCAAGTAGCAACAAGACTGAGCTTGCTCAAAGTTAGAGTGAGCGATGACATCACCACTCTAGGGCCCCCATAGAGAATGACTTGGCTGATTTTTGGGCCAAACTTCGCGATTTTTACGGAAACCGCTGGTCCAATTGGTCCGAAAAGACATAGCAACTCGAGTGGGAACAGTTTGGACGACTGTGGAAAGTTTCGTGTCTGTAGCTTGAACGCAAGCAAGCCAACATAATAAAGGGGTCTATTTTGTCTCGTGTAAGAATTTGGACATTGAGCAGCTGTTGCACATCTCTGGTATAATATTTTCATACGCGGGAGCAGATTATGTTTTTCTCCTAAAATGATGAGATGCAGCCGAAGTGGGCAAAACAGTGACAGTGATTTTCATCAAATAGTAACCCATGAGGATATACCGGTCACTGTACAGTGTAAAAGGAAAATACGAAGACCATACATTTAAGTTGGTTTTATTTATTTATTTTTATTATTATTTTTTTTGCTGTATCGAAGATGTACCGAATCGTGACACCAGTGTTTTGTATCGAACTGAACCTGATTGAAGTATTTTTCTGAAATACTCTGGAGTAATCCAATACAATGATCTCTGCTATGCCACAAGTGCAGTTAATGATAAAAAAACTGAATTTGCTTGAGCATATGTCTACTAGGGGTGTAACGGTACGCTAAATTCGTATTCGGTTCAGTACAGTGTCTTGAAGAGCTCAGTTCGGTTAATTTTTGGTACAAAACAATAAGAACTTACATAATCTTTATTTTGAAAAGCTGCCAATACACAATAGAATTCTTGCATAAAATAAATAAAAGTGACACTTTTGGGTGATATTTTAAATAAATTGCACTCTATAAAGAAATTTAAAATAATTTAAAATTTTTAAAATAAAAAATTAAATACTGCAACTTAGGGCTGGGTGATATAGCAAAATATATCGAGATATATTTTTTGCTTCATATCTCGATATACGATATATATCGCGATATCTTAACAGGATTTATAACCCCCCCACTCAAAAAAAACACCTACTGCAAAAACAAATATTACAAATTTCAAAGTCGTTCTTTATTGACGCTCAGAGGTGCTTCTGCAAATTTTCTTTCAGAAATCCTTGTATACAATAAACAATAAAGAACAACAAATAAAGAAATACATATTGCCTTTTCATTCAAAAATAAAACAACTCAACTCAAGCTCATCTTTGCAGGACCTCAAGTAACCTTTTCCAATTCAGCAGCAAGCCGCGCTCTCTCTGTAGTGTACAGTCGCGGGAGTTCCTGTCTCGAAAAGTAATGGCGACTAGGTAAACTGTATCTGACTGGGATCAAGTGTTTTTAGCATACGTTTAAAGCCACGTTGTTCAACGACGGATATGGGTGCCATGTCCACCGCTATGTGAAATGCCACGGACTCTGTGATGCTACACCACCTTGCGCTCTGTCTTTCATATTCTACACTCCGCGTTATAGAATTGTGGAGATTAGTTGAGCTTTGGTTGGCAGCAACTTTCACGGCATTCACGGCAGTAGACATCTGTCTGTTGCTCGTCTGACGACTTAAAACCAAAGTATTTCCAGCTGTTCTTTTTTTGCAACAAGTTCTGTAGCCTCCGGGCTGGTTCGGGCACCGCCATGTCGATTGAGACGACAGGCAAGGGGAGGGGAAACAAAAGCAAGGAGGCGGGGACGAGCACAGCACAGAAAAGGCAATCAAGAAAAGTGGCGAAAATTAAATATAGACATTATATCGATATATACGATATGCCAGAATTCAAAGCGAGTTTAAAAAATATCTCGATATATTTTAAATATCGAGATATCGCCCACCCCTACTGCAACTAGGTAGGACCTTTTAACACTAGCAACAGCTTCAGCTTATATATCAACAAAACTAACTATTCACGTTTTAAGTTTTAGGCTAAAAAGATTAACCTATCCACAGTTTCTGAAGAGAGCACAGATCTGGTTGCAGTGACAATATCTCCTGCAGTAGAAAATGTTAGATGTGTTGCCTGCCTGATCTCCGTGGAACAATGTCGCCATACAACTTTAAATTTATCCACTCGTCTATCCCCGTTATGTATTTTAACAGAGAAGCCAAAGTGTTCTCAAACAGGAGAGCGTAGTGAGGTGGGAGGTGTCTTCAAGCTCTGACTTCTTTCGCTGTTGCCATTTCTCACAGCTACCCGTGCAGCACAACTGTGCGTCACTCAATAGCGTCTGTGCGGAAACTCGCCTAGGAACATTGTTCCGCTGCGCTTAATATCGCGCTAATAATAAATTTATATATTTTATAAAAAAATTATACCGAAACGCTACGCAAGTGTACCGAACCGAACAGGCCGCACCGAAACGGTTCAATACATCCCCGTGAACCGTTACACCCCTAATGTCTACTGTAATTGTGTATGGTTGTGACTGCTGCTGCAGTTGCAGTAAAGAAAGCCTGTGTTCTCATCGATCAGATCGAAGGTGTCGAGGTTCTGAGGCACGTTCCAAGTAGTCGATAGATGCAGAACCCTGTAAGGAAGTGCTTACATTAAAGAGAAGTTTTCATTATGAGATTAATTTATTTGAGTCATCACATCAGCATTCATTGGAGCTTGAAAATTCTTTTTCAATTCAGCTTCCTCTCTGAACTCTCGTGAGGTGAAGGCGAGTCCAGGATGACCCTGTATTAGCAATATAGACTCTTTATTAGCTGGATTATGTGTGGCTTAAATAGGACTGTGACCGATCAGGGGCTCATGATCAGGTAAGGTGCTGATGCGTTCTAGATCCATGCAGAACCTCTTTGACACTGCTGAAACAGGTGCCAGGTGAGCCCAAAGCCTTTTCTTGAAATTTATGGATCAAATTGGAGGTCAAGGACATATTGATTCTAAAGATAATGGAAGGGCACCAGCTACAACTTTGTTTTTCAAATTTTAATAATGTTACGTCTGGTTTTATGTTCCTAGGGGAAAGCATACATACAGTTAAAAGAGAGGATACAGCTTATTGATTGGTTTTCTCAAAATGTAAATATTGTTCAGTGGTTATTTGCATTTATGGTCATATTTTTGTTGCTTATAATATAATTCAAAAGGAATTCATACTTGTCAATAAGATTGTAAATAAAAAAACAGGATGAAGGTCTAGTTTGTAGGGTTTTGGTGAACCTGGGCTTAAACCTTTCAGACCTCACTAGTTCAAAGTAAATGCTTAAGGATATTCCTCATGTTCTTAAGGCTTTCATAAATAAAAACAAGTAATACTAATTAGCCATGCGATGATGAACGGTTTCAAGGTTTGAAAAAATGTTCAACAATTTCAAAACCACAAACTAAAACATTTTTGATATTACCTCAATATTGAACTATGGGTGCCACCGGGACATCACAAATCAGGCCAATACAAACGGTTTTAATGAAAGGGGTTTTGGAGTGACTTATCGTATTCGGTTTACGCAGTACAGTGACCAATGAAAGCTGGCTCTTTTGATGATGTTAAAGAGCTGCTTGGTGGAACTAATCTCACATTTTCTTAGCGACTTTGAACAAGAATGAAATGGCTCATCATAAATCCTCCCTTTTCTCCACATTTTTGACAAAAAACTCCCTGTGTTCAGTCACCAACAGTATAAACGGTGTACTTTGAATTCTCCTTTGTTGACGTCTTCTTGCTCTTCCCTCGCATTTCTCCGTTTGGTGCAGTGAGCGTCTGCCGGAGCATATCCACCATCTTCAGGCAAGAAACATCATTGCAGTAATATTTCATTGACTCAGACGTAAAGCACCGTGCTGAGAAGCCTATGCCTAATTCTAATACAAATATCGACCTTTAAAAAGGGCCCATCTGAAAGGAACTATACATCTGAAGGGGTTACAAGTTCAGAAGGTCTGATCTTGAATAGACAAATATTAGAGCAATGATTAACACTTTTGGTAATACAGTGGTACCCCGAGTTACGAATGCTTCGAGTTATGACGTCTGACATCGCATTGCGCTTCCGGGTCCTGGTGCTCCATTCTCCCATTCTCCACAGTGCTAAAGGGGCTGATATGCTTCAAAACACTTTAAATCAGTTTTTAATCGAGCGAAACATTATGTATAAATTACCAATAATGTGCCATAACAAATGTTAGTCAAGGTGTCGTTAAGGAAATAACATTTATGATGTGGAAAGTGCTGTTCTGTAGTGCAACTTAGAGAAACCCTATGTTGCGTTCTCAGAAGCTCTCTCCCGTACACTCGGTACTGTCTGCGCGTGTTGTTGTTCGTAATTCGTGAAATATCTCGAGAAAGTTAACTTTCATACGTTGTGCCGTAATGTTTTCTGCATTCATTCCACCTCCTCCACCACATCGCTTCACTCTCAAGGTAAGGTTTCACATTTCTGTACGTATTACGTATTTTGCTTGTGTTTTATTCTGTTTTATTATCATTTATTACATTAACAATGTGAAGATTTAAGGATTGAAGAAACGTTACTTCATTTTTCTGTTTTTCTATTTTTTATCAATTCTGAGAGCCATTGCACGGATTAGGCGTTTTACATGTAAAACTTCGAGATACGAATTGTTCGAGATACAAAAGCCACCCTGGAACGGATTAATTTGGTATCTCTGTGTACCACTGCATAATGACCCACTTAAAGAGGAAAAATGTTGTTTTGTGACCTGGAAAGTGCACTGCATTATGCTTTTGTTGAAACGTAATGTATTCTTGAACAGTGAGATGGTTTATGTCGCGATATATTGGCGTGATTGGTACGTCCGCTCTTGCTTTTGAGAATTAGGTGAATGATGTGATTAATGCATGTTTTCTTCATCTGCGCTTGCTCAGAGATGTAGGAGCTTTCCTTGATGAGTAGGGTAGGGTATTGTTAAGGTTTTAATGGTCTTACTACTTTAATCGATCCAATACTTTAACGGTTCTCTTATTGATAATTATTGTCTATACTAAAATGATTCACCTTCTTGTTGGGGACCGTATCGTTTTGTATTTCAAATTATGGATTTTTTTACGTGTGGATTTTATCAGCCTGTTAAAATATTATAGTGGACGCTGCTTCAGGCAGTACAGTTCTCATGTGCGGGATTCAAAAGAATCCAACTATTCGCAGGACTCTCGTAAAAATGTAAATATCTAATTATTTTATTAAAAGCAAACACTGTTATTTATCAACAATAACTAAAATAGAAAGTTTTTACAGGAGCAAGATCACAGTGAATTCCCTTGCAGAAGGAAGGAATGCTTAACACTACTGACATTTGTTCATTATTAAAGCAAGGAAAATCTAAAACATTATTTTTTTTAGGTTTATTTCCTTTTATTTTTATTCAAAGAGAAACAAGTTAAAGAAATAAAAGGGCATGTGGTGATGAAGCAGTGAAACCTCCATAGACTGATAGAGCGGGCGCCTCCTCTGAATTTGTGGCCGTACTTTAGGCACTAAGCTCCTGGATTGGACAGACGGTCGAGGGGTGGGCACACGGGGAAGTTACAAGGTTGGAAGCGGTATAAATAGGAGCTTACGCATGGCGCATGGAGACAGTGTAAAGATGCGTCAACCCCCCTTTTCCAGCGTTTCTTTAGGAGTTTTTTTTGCTGAAATCATGTCCCGTAAGCAAGAAATGAAGACCATGAACGTAGCGGAAGCTTTGGACAAGATTTTTTCCATATTTCAATTATTGTGCCAAATTGTGCCAAACTATGCCAACATGGATTACGCCTGAACTTTGTTCAATCAAAACCTGTACAGAATATTATGTTGTGTTTATTTTTCTTCGTTATAAGTAAAATAAGGAGATTTTAGAGGAAACATGTAGGTTTTTTTAGGCGGAGTTCATTTTTTGGCCATTTACTTCTTCATTTTGATACCAAGATTTGCAGTTTAGACCTTTTAAAAGCTGAGAAATGCCTTATAAAGTGAAGGTATAGGGTTTTCGTAAAATAGGCCTTAGGGTTTAAGAGGTAAAGAAATGACGAACATCCCGACATTTAGATGTTTTAGTATCCAAGAGAGGCGCCACATTGCCTTAAAATCCAAGCGCATGCTTTAATTGTTGCGTAGCAGAGACAAAGAATTACCAGCAGCTGTAGAAAGAGACACATAGACTGTGAGAATTATTTTGTTTAAATTAAAACTATTAGCTTGTTCTTATATTTCTATATTTTTGAAAAGCTCATTATTTGTGCCAAGTTCATTTATTTAAACACATTCTGAGCACTGTAAAACAGCTTCTTGACAAAGAGAAAGTAAGAGAAAGTAAGAATTACTAAAAACACAGACTGTGACAATTTTGTCTTTGTATTTCAAATTATTACCTTGTTTTTGCAATATTTCAATGTTCTGGAAAAGCTCATCAATACTAATTCCTGCACATTTAATTTAATTAAATGCAAATGTTTTCCATTTTTTATTTATATGAAAAAGAAACGAGTGACACAAAAAAAAGCGCAGATCTCTGTGTGTCTCTGGCAAAGACAATCCATCACATTAAATGGTGGAGGAATCACATCAAATCATTTTTTATGATGCATTTTCATTATTAAAAATAATCATTTTGTTTATAGTCATTGGTAGCAGGAGGTACCCCATTGCAAAAAGTTTGGGAACCACTGATTTAGGCTGCAGAAAACCCCTAATCTTTTTAACTTACCTGAATGTGTTTATTACATTCTGAACATTCTAATACTGATTCGCTGTTGATGGGCATGGACACTCATCACCTCGTGCATCGATTATTGTAATGCGCAGAAAGCTGCCATCAGCAGGTCTCTGATGCTCAGACTAGGGGCGCTGCTGGATTCACGATGCGCTTAAAGAGGCATCTCACATCCTGTCCTTCCTTCATTGGTGGCCGCAAGCTTTCTGTGCTGCTTTAGAAAGAACCATTGATTGAGGAGCAATTTGTAAAAATTAATTAAAAGTTAGTTTTGTTCCTCTCAAGTGGTCCTGAACTCGATCGCAAACAATATCTAGTGAGTTGCTTGTTTGCTTGGAGGCTTCTGTTGAGGTGGAGAAGTATTCCTATGATGTGAAAGTGTCTCTGTGTATTTGGGTCAGCAGAAGTGTTGGTCAGCAGATTTTCTTTTAGCCGGATTTGTTTTGACGCGCTGAATCAACGTTGTCCCTGGATTACACCAGTGTGACATTGAGAATGGCTCGATGTGTATTTGCTGGTCTTTCTCTGAGCTCCTGAAACACCAGACTCCTCTGAAGCCACTTAGTGAACCATACAAAGGCGCTTGATGAATGAACTGATAAATCCGGCAGCCTTGGGTGTTTTCTCTGATTAAAACTTTGTTTATACATGTTCTGAAGAATGCAGAATTCAACTTACTTTTTATTTCATTCCAATTCATTTTTTGCAGAAAGTTTTTACATTGTTTGTCACTGCTCTGTGAAATGAATGAAGAATTAGCCAATTTTGCTAATTGCAAGCTTAGGAAATAGTTTTTTTTAAATCATTTTTGTATAGATCACGTGAACAGATAAATAATGGGTGTTCATTAGGGGTGTAACGGTACGCTAAAATCGTATTCGGTTCGGTACAGTGTCTTGGAGAGTTCGGTTCGGTTAATTCGGTTCGGTACAAAAAAATAAAAACTTACATAATCTTTATTTTGAAAAGCTGCCAATACACAATAGAATTCTTGCATAAAATAAATAAAAGTGACACATTTGGGTGATATTTTAAATAAATTGCACTCTTTATAAAGTAAAACACATTTTATTAAATAAAAAATGAAATACTGCAACTAGTTAGGACCTGAAAACTTTTAACACTAGCAACAGCTTCAGCTTGTAGATCAACAAAACTAACTTTTTAAGTTTTAAGCCAAAAGATGAACCTATTCACATTTTCTGAAGAGAGCGCAGATCTGGTTGCAGTGACAATATCTCCAGCAGTAGAAAATGTTAGATGTGTTGCCTGCCCGATCTCCGTGGAACAATGTCGGCATACAACTTTAAATTTATCCACTCGTCTATCCCCGTTATGTATTTTAACAGGGAAGCCAAAGGCGATTTTCCGCACGGACGCTATTGAGTGTCGCACAGTACAGCTGCACGTCCCTCAATAGCGTCCGTGCGGAAACTCGCCTAGGACCATGGTTCCGCTGCGCTTAATATCGCGCTAATAATACATTTATATCATTTAATACAAATACCGAAACGGTACGCAAGTGTCCCGAACCGAACAGGCCGTACCGAAACGGTTCAATACATACCGTGAACCGTTACACCCCTAGTGTTCATAGAATTCACTTTGTTTTGCCAAATGAAACATCAATGTACCGTATTTTTCGGCTCATAAGACGCACCGGAACATAAGACGCACCCAATTTTAAATGAGGAAGATCTAGAAAAAAAGATTCTGAACCAAATACTGTTGTAAAATATTTTATATCAACTGTGTAAAAGTTAACAGCCAAACATGTAACATGAACAGTAAACAGTAAAAGTAACAAAAAAAAGGCTGTAATGTTTTTCTTTGCCCCCAGTCATCACTCTAAAGTCCACCATTCGTTATCACCATCACTGTTCCGGTGCAACATTGCCCCCACATTAGTAATACCGTAATAGCCAGTAACATTGTCACTACATTACTAATAATAGCCAGTAACATTGTCACTACATTACTAATAATAGCCAGTAACATTGTCACCACATTACTAATAATAGCCAGTAACATTGTCACCACATTACCAATAATAGCCAGTAACATTGTCACCACATTACTAATAATAGCCAGTAGCATTGTCACCACATTACTAATAATAGCTAGTAACATTGTCACTACATTACTAATAATAGCTAGTAACATTGTCACTACATTACTAATAATAGCCAGTAACATTGTCACTACATTACTAATAATAGCCAGTAACATTGTCACTACATTACTAATAATAGCTAGTAACATTGTCACTACATTACTAATAATAGGTAGTAACATTGTCACTACATTACTAATAATAGCCAGTAACATTGTCACTACATTACTAATAATGGCCAGTAACGTTGTCACCACATTACTAATAATAGCCAGTAACATTGTCACCACATTACTAATAATAGCCAGTAACATTGTCACCACATTACTAATAATAGCCAGTAACATTGTCACTACATTACTACTAATAGCCAGTAACATTGTCACTACATTACTAATAATAGCCAGTAACATTGCCCCCACATTAGTAATACCGTAATAGCCAGTAACATTGTCACTACATTACTAATAATAGCTAGTAACATTGTCACTACATTACTAATAATAGCCAGTAACATTGTCACTACATTACTAATAATAGCCAGTAACATTGTCACTACATTACTAATAATAGCCAGTAACATTGTCACTACATTTCTAATAATAGCCAGTAACATTGTCACTACATTTCTAATAATAGCCAGTAACATTGTCACTACATTACTAATAATAGCCAGTAACATTGTAACCACATTACTAATAATAGCCAGTAACATTGTCACCACATTACTAATAATAGCCAGTAACATTGTCACTATGTTGCTAATAATAGCTAGTAACATTGTCACTACATTACTAATAATAGCCAGTAACATTGTCACCACATTACTAATAATAGCTAGTAACATTGTCACT
>SRMA01025975.1:35160-84446 GCA_007224835.1 Danionella cerebrum
TTACTGGCTATTATTAGTAATGTAGTGACAATGTTACTGGCTATTACGGTATTACTAATGTGGGGCAATGTTCTACTGGAACAGTGATGGTGATAACGAATGGTGGACTTTAGAGTGATGAGTGGGGGCAAAGAAAAACATTACAGCCTTTTTTTGTTACTTTTACTGTTTACTGTATGTTCATGTTACATGTTTGGCTGTTAACTTTTACACAGTTGATATAAAATATTTTACAACAGTATTTGGTTCAGAATCTTTTTTTCTAGATTTTTTTTCTTCTTTCGCGTCTTATGAGCCGCACAAATACGGTGTATGTGTGTGTGTATATATGTATGTTTGTATGTGTGTGTGTACATGAGAGAGAGATATAGATATAGATTTCTGTGTCAATGAGAAAAGTTTTTCAGGAAGAGTATTTTTAGCTTGTTTAATTGTTTATTTTGATATCAAATTTGGCCATGCATGAAGCTATTTAAAACAATCCATGTAAACTGTGGTAATCATAATTAATAATCGACAATTATGATTTGTCATAATCGTGCAAACCTAAGGCGAATCACTTCTAATTTATCTGCACTAACCAAGTGATCACAGCAGGGTGAGCTTTAAACTGAAAATGATGTGTGAGCACTCCCTAAAAACCAAAACAACAGGAGCCCTATTCCCTGTATCTATGCTTTGAGCAGT
The DNA here is from genome assembly GCA_007224835.1 of Danionella cerebrum. Taxonomy (NCBI): domain Eukaryota; kingdom Metazoa; phylum Chordata; class Actinopteri; order Cypriniformes; family Danionidae; genus Danionella; species Danionella cerebrum. Next base: position 35,848 of record SRMA01025975.1, read on the forward strand.
GCATGTGTTGGAGGTGTTGCGTGCGTGTGTGCGCTGGACAGCTGAGGGTTTGCACTAGCTGTACATCTCTGTTCCTAAGCAACCCTCCCATTAGCACTCAAAGTCGTCTTCTCGCAGCATGGCCAGTGGTATATAACTATAGCCCTGTCTGATCACAGCTGTACGTACGTGTGTGTGTGTTCGCGTGTACGTGTGGGTGTGGGTGTGTGCGTGCGTGGATCGATGTATGTCTGATTGATTTGGGCAGGTTTTTTCCGTTCGCACATTGGTGGCTGTTATTCACAAAGCATGTAAGGAAAAGCAGTCAATATTTGATTACAAATGTATTCATCAATTTTATCAAATGAATAAATTTCGAAACATTCAGTGTGTTTGAGGCTTTTGTAATTTGAAAGTTTGCATCTTTATCTGCATTACCTGAAGGTCATGTGCCTGTGCTGTTACACACTACATATTCAAATAGCTGGTTTCCAGAACAAATAACAAAGGGTACAATACAAAAAAAAATCTAAATGAATAATTATAGCTAGCTGTTCAGAAAATGTTTGCTCACACACTGCCTCCTGAAACGTATGTCCCCTTTGGCTCCTCCCCCTCAGCCCATACCACTACAAGCCATTTTAAAGCAGAAAAAGAATTATAAAATTAAGCAGAATTGTTACCATAGCTGCTTTTAGCACCCAGAAAGGCAATCAACATAGCTCATGATTTGCTTTTCGGTTCGGTTTTGGCGGCTTAGCACATTTTTAAATCATTCTTTGTGTAGATCACATGAACAGATGAATTATCAGTGTTTTTGTTTACCATTCTTTTTCCATCTTTGTCTGCAAAGCCAGCACAAACGCCGTCTCCTCATAGTGTTCTTCACAAGTCCCACCCTCCTAAAGCTCGCTGATTGGATATATGCTTGTGGACATGTGTTTCTTTTCCTGCCATCACACACGTAAACGAATACATACAGGAGTTATTAAAACGTGACAAACCGTGATCACAAGCACAAACCTAGGAGAGTGTACCGAATCATCCCTAGTCTACACGTGTGCGCAGAAGAGGACCTGATGTTGCTAGTAATGCGCTGCTGTGGATGTAAAACTCTCTGCTAATGGTTATGTTGAAAATAGTGTCTGATCTGATGGTGAATTCTGATGGACAAGGTTTGGGAGTCGAAATTTTAAATATAATTCATCTAAAAAGAAAAGAAAATCAAAAAACGGTTGCTGTACCAAAAGTAAAAGTTCCCTGTTCCGCTTGCTCTGATGCGTATTTTACACTAATAGCACAAATACTACATAGCTTTTCAGGTTTCACTCTAAAGCTGGGACTGGATCAAAATTCCAAGGAGTGTTTGTTTAAAACCTGGTTATGATTCCAGTCGATCATATGACATTAGTCATACAGAATAGTCTGTAATAAGAGGCATCCTCCCTCGGATAGTAAAACATGTGATCCTGATCTGTTTCGCAGTTCTTCCACAGTGCTTTTTATGGTGGGAAAGTGTCTTATTGCTGTTGTAGAAGCACAAGCTGTATCTCTCAAAAGGAGGCTTTGCTCCTGTAGAAACACTGTTTTAGTTCCTGTGGATGTAGAGCAGGGGTCTGTCAGTTCCTGGAGGGCCGCAGCCCTGCACGGTTTAGCTCCAACCTCAACTAAACGTACCTGACGCAGCTCGTTAGGTGCTTGTAAGCTTCAGGTGTGGGTCTCTCTGAGCAGGAGGTTGGAAGTAAACTGTGCAGGGCTGCGGTCCTCGAACTGACTTTGAGACCCCTGATGTTTTCGCATCAATCCGTCAAATGTTTCTTTGAGATTGCGGTTTCATTCAGTAAGCGCACTAACTTTGTGTGCCCTCTCGTTTCGTGCACACCGTGGAACAGCTGCCTAAACCTAAACAGTACTGCAGAATCACGTGCTACTGACTTTGAGTTGTGTTTTTATTGACAAAACGCAAACACCAGAACAGTCATGTGCAGCCGAGACTCGAGATCAGAGACAACCGAGACGATGGCAAGATCACAGAGAGTCAAGACTGAGATCGTTGGTTCCGTGACAATAACGAGATTGGTCTCGGACGGCTTGACTGCGTGATCGAGAGACACGCCTCACTTGAACCATTATTATTATAAGGGTAATAATTATAACAGGTTTATATGTAATACATTATAGTGTTTTTGTTCTGACTTGCTTTTACTTCCTTTATACTTCCTCAATGTGCTGTCCAAGAGCTCATCACTTCTTGTGAACTGTGGCTTGTAAAATTTAAATGTGTTTGAAGAGAGGAGGCCTGAATAAAATAAAAATAAAACTGTTTACAAAAGGAACATGCCTTCATTTAAATGAAAAGTTTTATTTCTAATACAGTGGTACCCCGAGATACGACAGTAATCCGTTCCAGGGTGACATTTCGTATCTCGAAGCAAGCTTTACGTGTAAAACGCCTAATCCGTGCAACAGCTCTCAGAAACAACAGAATAAGTAGATGAAAAAACAAAGTAACGTTTGTTCAATCCTTAAATCTACACATTGTTAATGTAATAAATGATAATAAAACAGAATAAAACACAAGCAAAATACGTAATACATACACAAATGTGAAACCTTACCTTGAGAGTAGGGCTGGGCGATATGGACCAAAAGTCATATCCCGATATATTTAGGCTGAATATCGATATACGATATATATCCCGATATTTTTATCAAAAAGTGAGAGTAATTGTTTAGTCACAGTCAAACCCAAATATGACATTTCACAAGTAGTTTTTAAACTGGCCGGATGAAACAATACTCAGCTGTTCCCTTGTTTTTGGGAATAAAATATAAATATATTTGAATACGCAAATAAAATATAAAAATCTAAAGTTTGTATAATGCTGTACATTCATAAATTATTAAAATATTCAATGCTGTAAGCAACTTTTTAAACAATATTTATAGTTTTACAATGTGTTACAAGTAAATTTGACAGCTACGCGGCATATAAGCAAAATAAAAATTAAAACTTTTTCACGAGTAAACATTTTATGTGAACTCTCATTGGCTTAGTCTGTGTAATCACGTGATTGAATGCGCGTTCACGCATGAGGGGAGTCGTAATCTGCCGGGGAGTCGAAATATGGCACAACAACGGTACACCGTGGGAAAATGAAGGTGAAGGGAGCTTTGTGTCGGGGCTGGAGCTTTTGCGGGTTGCGGTTGGCTTGCAGCTGGGGCCTCGGCAGCGCGCAGTTTCACACACTCTTCATACTGAAGTTTGTGCCACTGTTTTAAATGGTGAAAAAGATTTGTAGTGCTTCCACCCCTGGCTGTAACTTCTTTATGGCACTCCCTACATATGACATGGTTTTGTTTCTCATCAGAAACTTTGAATCCGAACCATCTCCATATTACTGAGCCGCTACTTTTTTGTTTACCAACTAATTTCTCCGCATGCTCAGCAGATGTTGTTGCTTCCTCCATGTTTGTTGAAGAGTGCCGGCGGATTGTCTGCTCCAGAATCCAGCCCCTCCCCTCTCTGTGCCTGAAAGAGGAGGGGCGTGGCCAGGGGCGCGCGAAGTAGTGCTGAGAGCTCCAGGTTAAAGCAGTTTGCTGGAGCAAGGCTCACAGCGCAGTTTGAACTACGCAGCCTATATCGATATATGCGATATGGTCAAATTTCATATCTCGTTTAAAAATATATCGATATATTTTTAATATCGATATATCACCCAGCCCTACTTGAGAGTGAGGCGATGTGTCGGAGGAGGTGGAACGGATGAAGAAAACATTACGGCACAACGTATGAAAGTTATGAAAGCAACACGAGAGAGCGCTTCTGAACGCGTCACACGGCTTCTTTAAGTTGTGCTACAGAACAGCACTTTCCAAGTTACAAAGGTTATTTCTTTTGCAACACCTTGACTCTAACATTTGTTATAGCAGATTATTGGTGTTTTGAAGCGGAGCGTAAGAACCTGGAAGCGCATGCAGCACGACGTCATACAAACAAGCGGAAAATACAGCAGAACAGCTTGTGTTTGGTCGTATCTCAAAATTTTCTTCGCATCTCGAAGCCAAGAATTTCCTGCAAGACTACCTCGAACATTTCGTAACTCGAATCATTCGTATCTCGGGGAACCACTGTATTTGATCAAATGATTTGAGTTTTATTTTTTGACTGTGCCAAGAGAGCAACTGCTTACGGTCATCCAGTTTTATGCACACCGGTGAGCAGAGAGCGCACTGCAAAACCTTTTTTTACAGAGAAAAAGGCATGTTTCTCTGATATTGTTAGTAACACAATGGCATCTAAGAAGATTTTTGATCGTTTTGAGGATATTTTAGAGGAGATTCAGATTGTTTTAATGAATGGCTGCACAAATCACATTGTGTTACATATATATATTTAATTTTTTTCATTGTTTGCATTTTCTTTAAAAATAAATTTTTTATTGAGTAGTTTATCTAGTGGTATTGATTTGTATTTAAAAAAATGCAAATTGACATCAATTTGTTCATTTGGTTACCAAGTGCCAATTTGGTGCCAATGGTGCCCGCCTGGACATTGTCTTAAAAAAACTTAAAGCGTATGTTCGCAGACAATAGAAGTGTGATGGCTGAGGATCAGGAGACTTACCTGAAATAAAATGGGCGCTGCAGATCCAACCATTTTTTTTATCATGTCTTTGGTCACCTGTAGCCAAAAATGCCTTCAATTTCGCCGCGGCCCTATAGGAACATTAGCAGAAATATTTCTTTTACACTTTTCTTGTTGGGGTGCTTGCCAGTCTTAAAGTTGCGCGAGCCTCCTTTTTAAACGCTAGGGGAAAGGTGACTATTTTATTAAATTTGAAATGTGTTGATTGAAATGATTACATTACAACGGTGAATCCAGAAAGTGCTTTTATTGAAGGCAAGGGAGCATCCATTGGATTTAAAGCATGCTCTACTGACTGAGTTTGAGGATCTCTAATGAACTCTTTGCTGTGTGTTTCAGATCCGAGTGTGCGTCAGCAGGTGGACGGAGTGAAGCTTTTCGTCTAGCAGAAGAAAATGAGTGAGCTTGACCAGTTACGCCAGGAGGCTGAGCAGCTAAAAAACCAGATCCGAGTGAGTCTTGACATTTTTATACTTTTTCAGTGCATTTTGAATAAAAGTTGAATTTTTCACGTTTTCCATCTCCCCCAAACATGCTGTTTACCCCTGTTGTGCTCACGGCTATGATTTGGCCACACCCCCCTCTGAGATTCTTCATCACCTAATGGATGTGCACTAGGCACATGGAGAACGCTCAGTTCACTGTTACAAACTCTTAAAGAAAGTGACGGCTGACGTACGGCAGGTTGTTGTGTTTAAGAGATCTTTGTTGACAGGCATGAGCCAGCATCTGCTCTCGTTTCCTGTGATTACTCTATTTATACATATTTAACACTTGTACTGGAACTGCTTGAGCAACAAGCACACGCCTTTCTATGTATTTCTTATTCGATTGCTTTGGAATGCTTTGATTGGCCAGATCGCCTGACCTGATCGCTCCAGGAGGCAGTTTCCTGTATCAATACAATGTAATTCATGCAAATACAAATAATAATCCGAAATGCATGCGTGTTTGTAAGCTGTGGAAGCTAAGTTATAAAATAGCTGTCTGTCTGCGTCTGAAGAGAATCTATTTTATTAACTAGCTGAGTTCTAAAGTAGCTGTTTGTCTGTGCCTGAAGAAAGTTATTAAATTAATAAATAGTGTAGTTAACAGGTAGAGAGAAAGAGGTGTAAGGGAGTTTGTGATGGGAGCGGTGGAAACGCTAAAAGTGCAAAAGATAATATAAATAGTGAAATAAACTAAATGAGAACAAATACAGAAACGAAAATTGTGAATTCATTTTTCAGACACCAACAGATCTTACCTGTGTAAACATAGAGCTGTGAGTGCGATATTTTTATTATTAATAATATCATTAGATTCTGATCACCTGTAATTAGTAGAACCTGTTTGTCCACGCTGATGACCGCTCTGCAACCTTCATCCAGGAACCGCCTTCTCCGTGGGGATCTCCTGGGGAATAGGTCGTTGACTCTGAAGTTTGTTCCTTTCAGCTCCCAGCCATGACTCTTCAGCACCTCCTTCTGTTTGTACTCTGTGAACTTCGCCATGATGGCCAGTGGTTGCTGGATGTCCGGTCATTTTCGTCCCTAGCGAGGAGCGCGGTGGATTTCTAAGTGAATCATTTTTCTTCTTCTTTTGAGAGAGAAAGTACCTGCTGCTGACTGAACTCCAAGGATTCGTAGAGCGCTGAAAACGTTAAAGTACAGGCATCGAAGCTTGCAAGTCACTGCTCGATTGACTCCAGTATGTCCCTCAATCCTCCGTCAGTGTAGAATCTGATGGACACAGTCGCTTGTTTGATGAAGTGGGACTCGATTTCTCCTTGGATCTCCCCATGGTTATCCTGTCGAAGCACTCATCGATAGAACTCTCTGAGTGATCCAGAATGATGACATGAGTGTCTCCGAATTTTACGCACCCTTTTGCTGATTTTTTTATTTTAGTTGTGTTTCCCCATTTTAAAACTCAGCACCGTTCTCCTACTCTGCTTGGTTCCTCAATAAAGAGCTAAAATCTTCAATTAATCGAGAGTTTGATTTTAGGTCAAATCAGCCAGCCCTAATCAGCAGATAGATGAAATAGAAAATTGAGTTTGTCCTAGAAATAAACTACATTTGGCCACATAACCATGTTTCAAAAAATACTGTACACATAAAAAACGCAAAACACACTGAAGTTCTGCTGAGAGCAAGCCATTCCATTAGCCGGCAGTAATCTTAAAATGCTATCTAGCATATCTAAAGCTTTTTTGCTATCTAGTTTGAAATGTGAACGTGCTTAGTGTAATTTGTTGGATGTCTTTTAAAAAGGTATCTATTCATTTCATTTTTGAAAGATTTCTTTATTAAAACCATGGCTTCATAATCAGCGAAATCGATGTGTAATTCAGGGAAAAAATTGTACTGGAATGATGCTGTGGGAAATAATAATCCATGTTCTGGCTAGAGGCTATGTTTGTCCTGGAGCTGCGCGTTCAATCCTCAAGGATTCTCATCAATGAGGTCCTCACTTGGACGTTACACCACATGACTGGTCAAGAAGGCATAACGGTGAAATATCTGTTGCGCATGAATTACGTTCGGAGATTATTCTTGACTACACAAATGACTAATCTGATGTTGATGATAAAAAAAAAACGTCTTTTTATTTAAATAACAAGCAAGCATACAGTGAATCCGGACGACGTCAACTCTTTCACTGTTTTTAGTAAAGGCTAAAATCCAGAGTCTCCTAATGTTTCTTCATATTTCAAAATAATGCTTATTTTTTTAGCTGAGCAGGGCTCTAGACTAACTTTTTGCACTGGTTGCACTGGTGCGCCTAAATTTTTTCCTTAGGTGCACCAGCACAAAAGTTAGGTGCACCCAAATTTTCAACCGCATCACATTTAACACCCCATTGTCACAAGTTCACTTTTTTTAGTTATCTATTCATTTATTTTTTTTAAATCACTGTCCATATAGACAATATTGACTTGTAAATGATTAACTAACAACCTGGTCAAAATAAAGTTCTTTATTTGAAGCACAATTCTACAAGAAAGGTAACTAAAACTTACTGAAAAGGTGTTTAAAGTGCTTTACTGAGCTGAAATTTAAACTTTAAACTGATTTTGGTCCCTAAGAGCAGCAAATACAAATAAAAACGATAATACCATTTACTACCCAGATCAAGAGTTTATAATGCAGCCTATTTATTTATTTTTTCATTTTTAAGTGTCAGAATATTATGGTTAATGCAGTAACGAGACGGTAGGCATATTATTGACATAGGCTCCATAACATGACATGGTTTACCTTGGGCATGAGCATGCTCGACCTCACTGTGTTCAATAATATATTCATCGGTCTTCCTTTCCGCAAGATACGACCGTACACAATGATGCATTCCTTTGTGGCGATATATGTGTCTCCGTCGATCAGGAATTCCACGTACGCACTGTTCACAATTTGCACAGACGTCTTTTTTTTCAATGTATCTGCGATGACTCCTATAAATTGGGTGCGCGCGACATCATTGCTGTACATCGGGTTAACGTTCAAGCCATTTTTCTTCATAAGAATTTTTTCGGACTTGAATTTAGTGAAGGGGAGTTCTTCTTTTGCAATATTGTAGGCAATGTTAAACTTAATTATCATCTCGGCCTCGTCTGATGATCTGTTTGCAGCTGCCTGCCGTTGAAAGGCAGCGGGGAGAGGGGACACTTGAGCAGTGCATTTATCGTGGCATGTTGTGTTTTATAGAAAAATTCTGAAGTTTATAGTTTCAATTCTAAATGTATTAGAGCCAGTCACAGGGGAGGTTGATGGCTCCGTGTCAGAGCATTGGTTATGATTTTCACGATCAACTTATCTTTCTTAATGAAAAATCTGTCAATCCTTCTTTTCATCTTCTTTCGTAATCCACGGCTACATCCACTGTTTACCTGATGGACTCACCTCTCTCTGTCTGACTGCATCACATGCATTTTCAAACGTACGTTCACACACATACAGGAATATCTGGACCACGGCCAATCAGAGGGGGGGGGGATACGCTCTTCACTATCTCTGATTGGTTTAGACCACGATATGGGCCTAATGTGTGTCTGTTGTTGAACAACAGGGAGACTCACAGAGTTTTGTTTTTTTTCCCCTCGAACGACGGGTCGCACCGGTGCAACCTTTGATTTTTTTTTAGTCGCACCACTGAGAAATTAGGTCGCATATGCGACCAAATTGGTCGCACTCTAGAGCCCTGCTGAGTGAAAGTAAGTATGCACAGCCTTTGATCTCCGGTGCTTCCTGTTTTCACCAACCAAAACAAAAAAAGATCCAGTTGATGAGACATGACTTGGAAAGGCTCACATCTGCGCTGTAGATAATGATTGTCTCTAGCCATCTGAGGCCATCGGGTCTGAATATTGCTGCTTTGAATATTCAAGTGATCACTGATGATGTCACAATACTCGGTTTTCTCCAGAACTGTTCAATACACCCTCTTTACTCGGTACGGTTTTTCTGTTCCTCATTTGAATAACTCCTGTATGGGTTAATATGAGTTTCATTCACACTTGAAATTAATGTCCAGGAACAAATATCCCATCAGGAAGTGGAAAGTTAGAGGAGGGTGGGACGCCAAAGAAGAGCAGTCAGCTCTGAGATGGCATTCGCTTTTTTGCTGGCTTTGCAGAAGAATACGGCAAAGATGGAAAAAGAACAGTAAACAAAGACATCTCTGTGTGCCAGTAATGTTTTATCAGATGTTGTTATGCAAAAGGAAACATATGAAAAGGCAGCTCTTCTGCGCTGTCTTCAGGACCTCTACGCACCGTAACTTTTGCCTGCTTTAAATCTCTACCGCTCGTTGCTGAAGAAGCTTGCGTCCACCTGGCTACGATTGTTTATTTTATTGTTTTATTATAAAGTGAATTTTTTTTTGTTGATGTGTTTTGATATTTGATTTAGCAAAATAAAGTGAATTCTATGAACGCTCATCATTTATCTGTTCATACGATCCATAAAATGAATTATTTAAAAAAAAAATTGCAATTTGGGAAGCCAACACAACCAAAAACCATGTAAAAAAAAAAGTGGTACGTATAGAACAGTGGCCTTGGACATCCATGAATAGAAATTGGAACTGCAAGGACCCTGCCTTGAGCTGCCTAGAGCGATTTCAATCAGAACTCTTGTGTTCCTCTGTGCAGAGAGAAGAACCTTCCAGAAGGAAGGGGACCAGGTCCTAATCAGAGCTTTTCATAGCACAACTGCACCTGAACAAAAATCCTTTCTTTTGCAGAGACAAAGAAAACAGATCATAAATGTTTGGTCAAGAAAATCAAAGAGATGATGCACAAAATGAAACACAAATTTAATGTTGAGGAAATGAATCTTTTTTTATTTAAATGCTCTTTGTGTGACTAAATCACGTGATGTTTTCTATTCATTGATGTAAGAAAAGATCCTTGTGTTTTCTGTCATGCTTCGCTTTGATTGTGGGTTAATATAATTTGTGATTCTTTTTCAAGGATGCACGGAAAGCCTGTGCTGATGCCACCCTCTCGCAGGTATTTAAACAATTCAGTTTTATTAATAATCTCAATAGGGCTGAAACAATGAATGATGTTAATGATGATCAAAAATCTCATCAGTTATTTCAAGGAGTTTCAGTAAAAATAACCATAATTCACAACCATTGGAAATAAAGAGGAGATTAGAGCAGTTTGAATACATCTGCGCAATTTATCAATGGTATCCACAAGAAGGGCTCCTCGGGACACTCAGAACAGAAAACTGAATCCAGTAATGGTAAAGATTCTCAAATAATAATGCCTAGACACTCAAAAATGCTTCAGCGGTTTCAGAACATTATTCATTCATTCCACATTCACACACTGGTGCTGATGAGCAACCTTGGTAGCCCTTGGCTGCCATTTTAGCGCCTACTGCCTCCTGCCCATCACCAAACACACCCCACCAGTCACCAACATCCATACAGGGCAATGTGTGAAGTGGCTTGTCTAAGGCCACAACGGCAGAATGGTTGCAGAACAGACAACCTTCTGGTTATAGGACGAAGCATTCTGTGAGCATTCTGTTAAACAAGTGGAGACTGAACCGGGGTAAAATGGTGTACTGTAATGTGCGCTATGTTTTAAAAACATGTCCTACCTATTATGTTACATAAATGCTACCTATTTAAATAAATCAAATCCTCCACAAAGGGTCAGTGACAAACGATTATAGGAATTGTAATGAGTTGCAGCTCTAAATCTCTCTTGATTGGATGTGATTTCTTCTGTGGTGTTTGTGGCAGATCACAGCCAATATTGAGCCTGTGGGTCGGATCCAGATGCGCACCCGACGGACACTGAGAGGGCATTTGGCAAAGATCTACGCCATGCACTGGGGCACGGACTCAAGGTGGTAATCCATGTATAAATAGTTAATTTTCAATCTATCAAGTTGATCAGAAATTGCTCACCTGTGTCAAACGGGTTTGTTAAAGGTTTTAACAAAGTCTTGGACGTCAACAACCGCGTATGTTTGAAACTTGTTACTTGTGCTACACAATCATAAAAAAGAGAAAGACGTTCTGGTGAGAAACTAGACTAACCAATCTAGGTAGTGCTGGTGATCCGAAGCCAGGGGTGTTAAACTCAGTTCCTGGAGTGCTGCATCCCTGTACAGTTTAGCTCCAACCTCAATACACCTGATGCAACTCGTTAGGTCCTTCAGGCTGTTTGTAAACTTCAGGTCTGGGTCTCTCTGAGCAGTGTTGAAAGTAAACTCTGCAGGGCTGCGGCCCCCCAGGAACGTATCCCGACACCCCTGTCCTAAGAGGAACAACGCATGGACTTCATTTGTATAAAAGGCATGTCGATAATAACATTTTTGTTCATGAAAAAAATATTGAAATTAAATTAAAAACACAACACATTAATGGTTGCCAATCAGAGGGTGAAGAAGCTGCTCTGTAGAGCTTTTTACTCATTTTATTCCAATATACGAAATCTCAAGAAACAATCCAAACCAGGCAATTGCAATCAGAATTTTAAGAGGAGTAAAGAAAACCACAAATTAACAAACTATATAGTACATACAAAAAATCTGAGATGTTCATTGGACGGTGTAAACTACTTCAGGTTGGCTAACTATTGAAGTACAATTTGAGAGACTCCAAAACAAGAATCATTTCTTTGAAATATTTATTACCTGGGAGGAGACTGACGGGGGAGGGGGGGGGGCTGCTCCATAGGGTTTGTATGTGTGTTATTCTATCTTACTGTGTTTGAACCAAAACTCGAAAGTTGTTGGGTTCAGAAGCTCCTTGCATTCAAACAAGTAAAAGCAGCTGGACATCTTCTAAAGTGGTAGAAAGTGTTTAATTAACCTCTTACGCCCTAAGGCCTATTTTCCCAAAAGAGGTTAAACCCGAGAGTCCCTGGTACCGGGGACTTGCCCCCTTTGCATTACATTGTCGCTCATAGCGCACTAACCCTGAGAGTAACCCACACATATTACATACCGTTGTGCTCTGCGGAAATTAGTTGGATGAGGTGATTGAGAGTGTTCCCAGAGAAGAGAGAGTAGTGGTGAGGGCAGATTTCAACGGGCATGTTGGCGAGGGTAACAGAGGTGATGAGGAGGTGATGGGCAGGTTCGGTGTTAAGGAAAGGAACCTAGGACAGATGGTGGTGGACTTTGCCAAGAGGATGGAAATGGCTGTAGTTAATACTTATTTCCAGAAGAGGGAGGTACATAGAGTTACCTTCAAGAGTGGAGGTAGGAGTACGCAGGTAAACTACATCCTATGTAGACAAGCCAATCTGAGAGAGATCAGAGACTGTAAAGTAGTGGTAGGAGAGAGTGTAGCCAGACAGCATCGGATGGACATGTGTAGGATGTTTCTGGTGGTCAGGAAGAAAAGGGGAGGAAAGATTGAAAAGAAGACCAAGTGGTGGAAGATTGTGAAGAATTCAGACAGAAGCTGAGACAGGCTTTGGGTGGTCAGGAAGAGCTTCCAGATGACTGGGAAACTACAGCAGAAGTGATCAGGGAGACAGGAAGAAAGGTGCTAGGTATGTCAGCTGGAAGGAGGAATGAAGATAAAGAAACGTGGTGGAATGAGGAAGTACAGGACATCATCCAGAAGAAGAGGCTAGCTAAAAAGAAGTGGGACATCGAAAGGACTGAAGAAAGTAGACAGGACTACAAGGAATCGCAGCGCAGACTGAAGAGGGAGGTGGAAAAGGTAAAACAGAAAGCATATGACGAGTTGTATGCCAGGTTAGACACGAGGGAAGGCGAGAAGGAATTGTATAGATTAGCGAGACAGAGAGACAGAGATGGGAAGGTTGTACAACATATAAGGGTGATTAAAGATAGAGATGGAAAGGTGCTAAAAAGTGAGGAAGTGTGCTGAGATGATGGAAGGAGTATTTTGAGGAGTTGATGAATGAGGAGAATGAAAGGGAAAGAAGGGGGGAAGAGGTGAATATTGTAGAGCAGGAAGTTGAAAAGATTAAAAAGGATGAGGTGAGGAAGGCCCTGGGGAGAATGAAGAGTGGAAAGGCTGTTGGTCCAGATGACATACCTGTGGAGGTGTCTAGGAGAGACAGCAGTAGAGTTCCTGTCTAGGTTATTCAACAGGATTTTAGAGAGTGAGAGGATGCCTGAGGAATGGAGAAGTGTCTTAGTGCCAATCTTTAAGAACAAGGGTGATGTGCAGAGTTGTAACAACTACAGAGGCATAAAGTTAAAGAGCCACACAATGAAACTTTGGGAAAGAGTAGTGGAAGCTAGGTTAAGAAGGGACGTGGATATTTGTGAGCAGCAGTATGGCTTCATGCCCAGGAAGAGCACTACTGATGCAATTTTTGCTCTGAGATTGTTAATGGAGAAATACAGAGATGGTCAGAAGGAGCTGCACTGCGTCTTTGTGGATTTAGAAAAAGCGTATGACAGGGTGCTGAGAGAGGAGCTATGGTCCTGTATGAGGAGGTCAGGAGTGGCAGAGAAGTACGTCAGAGTAGTTCAGGATATGTTTGAGAGAAGTATGACAACAGTGAGATGTGCTGTTGGTCAGACAAAGGAGTTCAAGGTGGAGGTAGGGCTACATCAAGGATCAGCTTTGAGCCCCTTCTTATTTGCTATGGTGATGGACAGGTTGACAGATTGAGGTCAGGCAGGAATCTCCGTGGACAATGATGTTTGCAGATGACATTGTGATCTGTAGTGAGAGCAGAGAGCAGGTGGAGGAACACCTGGAAAGTTGGAGGTCAGCTCTAGAAAGAAGAGGAATGAAAGTCAGTCGCAGTAAGACAGAATACATGTGTTTGAACGAGAGAGGGAAATAGAACAGTGAGGTTACAGGGGGCTGAGGTCAAGAAGGTGCAGGAGTTTAGGTATTTGAGGTCAACAGTCCAGTGTGACGGGGAGTGTGGAAAAGAGGTGAAGAGACGAGTGCAGGCAGGTTGGAGTGGGTGGAGAAAAGTGTCAGGGGTGTTGTGTGACAGAAGAGTGTCAGCAAGAATCAAGGGAAAGATGTACAGAACTGTAGTGAGACCAGCTATGATGTATGGGTTGGAGACTGTAGCAGTGAGGAAGAGACAAGAGGCAGAGATGGAAGTAGCAGAGATGAGGATGTTGAGGTTCAGTTTAGGAGTGACGAGGATGGACAAGATTAGGAACTAGCACATCAGAGGGACAGCTCAGGCTGGTTGTTTTGGAGACAAAGTCAGAGAGGCCAGGTTGAGATGGGTTGGACATGTGCAGTGGAGGGATAGTGGCAGAGGAGGGATAGTGGTTATACTGGTAGAAGGATGTTCGAGATGGAGATGCCAGGCAGGAAGTCAAGAGGAAGGCCAAAGACGAGATATATGGATGTGCTGAAAGAGGACATGAAGGTAGTTGGTGGAAGAGTGGAGGATACTGAGGACAGAGTTAGGTGGAAAAGGATGATTCACTGTGGCGACCCCTAAACTGGGAACAAGCCAAAAGGAAAAGGAGAAGTGCTCAGCGGAAACTCCTCTAAAAAAAAAACGTATCTTATTCAATTTCATATCCGTTAACCACAGCTCTAACGCCATGCAAATAAACAACAACATATCCGGAGTATAATTCATGACCAAGTTTTTGTTCATGTGCGATATGCATCCACAATATAAACGGAAACACCAAAACTATGGCATCAAATGAAAGCTAACAACCAGCTGAATCCAGCGATATGCAACTCATTTGCCGTTTTTTCAACAAAAGTTATTTTCATAGCGATAAAAGTCCGTTTGTTGTTATATCCGGTCGATAACTTTGCGAAAACTCCATTTTGGGTCTCTTCCCTATCTCTTTTCTAAGCATAACATGACCAAATATGGAAACACTCCCCTTGCATAAAAGCAGCCCTGTTCATGTTCCGTGTCCTGTGAAAGGGTGGATATCATTGGATTCTATAGATTCTAAGCTTTCCAACGATGTAAAGAGCTCCCGCTTGGACAGACGGTCGAGGGCTGTGCACACGGGGAAGTTTCAGGACAGCGTAAAGAGTAAACCACTTTTGCAGAGTTTCTTTATTATTTTTTTTATTTTTTATTTTTTCTGAGATTTTTTGGCCATTCCAACATCAATTACTCTTACCCCAGTGTTCTTGACTGTCAAATTAACTCATCCACACCACTCCCCAAGAACCTATCTTCATTTTGATACCAAGATTTGCAGTTTAGGCCTTGTAAAAGCTTAGAAATGCCTTATAAAGTGAAGGTATAGGATTTTCGGAAAATAGACCTTAGGGCTTAAGAGGTTAAGCAAAAGACGAGAGGGAAGCCAAGATGCAAATCTTATTTTCTTTTCCAGATGATCCATTAATCATTGTTGATCAAATTTAGAAAAAGAACCATTTTACTCTGTATCATGTTAATTAAAAATCTTTTAAAACCCTCAATTAAAGGGTTAGCTAGCCCAAAACTAAGCATTGTTTGATACTTGAAGCCTCTGCACAACTAACCTGTATGTTTTTCTGTATTCTCAGGCTTCTTGTTAGTGCTTCCCAGGATGGAAAACTCATTATTTGGGACAGCTATACTACAAACAAGGTAATGAAATACTTCCTTTTTTCATTATTATGACCAACCTGACCCTGTCTGCATTCAAGCCATGTGAAGGAGCTGGGGATCAAACCTTGCTTGTGATCACCAGTCAATGGTCCTAATGACCAACTTGGATTTGTTAACAGACCCAACATGGTATGGTTATGCTAACCAACCCAGCATTGCACAAAACACCTGAGATCAGTAAATGATGTCAGCGAAACAGCCTGAAGAAAGAATAACCGAAAGAATAGTGTGTTGTTATTTCTACACGTGATTCTTCTTTTATATTAATGGATTCTTACTGGAAACTTTGAAACGTTTGATTGCAGGTACACGCAATCCCTTTGCGCTCCTCGTGGGTAATGACCTGTGCATACGCTCCATCTGGAAATTATGTGGCTTGTGGTGGTCTGGACAACATCTGCTCTATTTACAACCTGAAGACCCGTGAGGGGAACGTCCGCGTCAGCCGTGAGCTTGCCGGACACACAGGTCAGTAGTGACTGGTGACTGCTGAATCCATTAGCCGCGAGTTGCTACCAGTATCAAAGAGTTGCATGATGGGAGCTCACCAATTGTGAGTGCAAATTGAGATATTTTCAAGTAGGGCTGGGCGATTTGACCTAAAATCTAAATTTCAATGAATTGAAGATTTTAGCTCGCCATATATTCCATATATGCTTAAATTTTAATACAAGCACTAAACGTACAGGAAATGAATACATCAACTGATTTAAAGAGAGTTGATGGCCTGCAGTGGCATCGAGAACACTTTAATTTTAGACTAAATAACATCTAGACCAAAGATATTATTTTTATTATTATTACATATTATAATATTAATAACATATTATATATTATTATTATTATAATCATTAATATCGCCCAGCTCTAGGTTTTTGCAATTAATTTTGCATTTGGAAAGTTACTAACGTATGTAGCGTCAGGCTCAAATATTTCTTGTAAAGGCTTTAAAATGGAATAATACGGCCCTTTTAATGATCTTTGTACAAGAACACTGATTACGTAAAACTCTGGTTGTATGGTATTTGCATGTGTTGCTTGTATTCTGCTGCTCAACCGCGGCTCTTCTTCACACAGGATATCTGTCGTGCTGCAGGTTCGTGGATGACAATCAGATTGTGACGAGCTCTGGCGACACCACCTGGTGAGTAGGAAAACTGACATCTAGCCAAGATGTGGTTCGCTGGGATTCTTTTCATATTGTTTTCACAGGTTTTCTCTAAAAATCTGATGATATGATAATGATATGAAATTTCTTTAATTGCATCGTTTTGATTCAATTCATAATTAAAAAAAAAGAATTTCTGTTTTCAGTGATTCTTAGGAAATGATTTTATCATGGTAATTTTCTCTTACTTGTTGGTAACATTTGTGTTCATTAATAAATAAATACTATAAAAGGACAGGATGTATTTAACACATAAAATAATTTGCATTCCATTATTTTAACACCCAGATTGAAAGCATTTATAGAAGATTTTAAAGATTGCTGAGTGATGGCTGAGTGATGGCTTGCATCATAGAAACTCAGTGTTTCCCTTACCATTATATTAGGGGGGCGCCCCGCCCCCCCAACGGCACCCCCCGCCCCCCTTGAAGGTCAAGTTAATTTTATTTTATTTTCGTCGAATAACGACAGAAGTAATTTATATATAACAGGTCTTTGCTTTTTTCTTTTAAACTAAATAGCATTATGTTATTTATACGATGGCATGTAATTTCTGTCTCAACGTTTGCGCGTTTACAATTGTCCTCCATATCGCGCACGGCGGAGTTCCGCTCCGATGCGCGCACACACACACACACCCATCAGCGGACAGAGGCCGCGCGTCGGAGAGTATGTTGCAGCAGCCAAAAATATCCGCGTTTTTTAAACGCTCCCAAGGTGGTGACGATGACAGCACCTGTTCTGCTGCGAGCAGCAGCCGGTGTAGCTCTCCTACTCCGAAACAAAGTACAGAAAAGAGCCCAAGTGCTGCATGTCTTGCCCCTGACAAGCAGCAAAAGTCTAGCCACCACAGAACGACAGGTTTTGACCCAGCTTGGCTGTCAGAGGGGAAATACTCCCCCTGGCTGTACAAGACTGATCTTAGTAAGTAAGTAAATACACACAAGCATGAATGAACGAATTGATAAATAAATTGCTTAATTAATAGCTAGCTAGTTAGTTATACAATGGCATTTCCTGTTTTAAACTATCACTATGTTAAGTTGATTTTTACTGTTGTTACTATCAGTTATCACTTTTAAAGCCTAACAGTTAATGTATTTACAGGTCAAAACAGACATTCGCAATAGGCTGCAAGGGGACCATCTTGCAGCCTGCATGCGGATCTCAATAAATGGGCCAGAAGTTTCAGACTATCCATACCAAGATGCTCTGGAAATGTTCTTTCAGAAGCCCAGAAAGATACACTGCAGTGACAAAAGCTGCACACTTTGTGAATAATTAACATATTAAAATAAATCTGATGTTTAGTTCAGTGTATAGTTGTTTAGTTATTGTACAGTAATTGTTCAGACATTATAATATATTGGTATACTGCAATTAAAAGAAACATATAAACACTATTAAGTGTTTGTGTGAGTGTTTTGCCGCACCACCCATAACACCACAACCCCCCCCCCCCCAGGCCAAGATCCTAGGGGAAACACTGGAAACTCCTTTGCAATTTATAACAAAACTGAAATCCAGTTTCTTGTTCTGTTATTGATGGAGACGATGGGAACAGGAGACGTTTTCAAGAATTAAAATAAGGGGAAATAAAAGCGTCTGAGCCCACTGGCACACGATGGGCCATCCTTACAAACAGCAGAATCCAGCGATATGTAACTCATTTACATTGTACGAATTATTTCAGAGCAGGGAGCGAAAGTTCCCCTAAAAAACCGCCAGCAAAAACAAAGCAAGCATGTAAATCTACTCTTACCTTTGCCGTTTTTTCAACAAAAAGTTATTTCCATAGCGATAAAAGTCTGTTTGTTGTTATGTCCGGTCGATAGCTTCGCTGAAACTCCATTTTGGCTCTTTTCTGTAGCTCTGTGCTCTCATAGCATCACCAAATATGGAAACACTCCCCGTGCGTAAGAGCATATCTCTCCACGCTGGGCGTCATGTGATTCGTTGGGGGTCCTGTCAGTCTCAAAATGGCGGATATCATTGGCTTCTTCAGATTCAAAGCATTTGAACGATGTATAGAGCTCCCGGATTGGACAGATGGTTGGGGGGTAGTGACACGTGGAAGCTTGAACGTCGAAAGCGCCTGTGAATGGGAGGTTATGCAAAACGCGCACAGATTGCGTAAATGGGCTTCCACCCCCCTTTTACAGCGTTTCTTTAGGTTTTTTTTTTTTGCTGAAATCATGTCCCAAAAGCAAGAAAAGAAGACCATGAACGTAGCGGAAGTTTTGGACAAGATTTTTTCCATATTTCAATTATTGTGCCAAACTGTGCCACATGGATTACTCCTGAACTTTGTTCAATCAAAACCTGTACAGAATATTAGTTTCTTGTAGTATGGACACCAAACTTGCTACAGATGTCCTTCACATGTAGTGGTTACAATTGATTGTGTTTATTTGCTTCGTTACAAGTAAAATAAGGAGATATTAGAGGAAACATGTAGGTTTTTTTTAGGCGGAGTTCATTTTTTGGCCATTCCAACATCATTTACTCTCACCCAGTGTTCTTGACTGTCAAATTAACTCATCCACAGCACTCCCCAAGAACCTATCTTCATTTTAATACCAAGATTTGCAGTTTAGACCTTGTAAAAGCTGAGAAATGCCTTATAAAGTAAAAGTATAGGATTTTCGGAAAAAAGGCCTCAGGGCTTATGAGGTTAAGAAATATATTGTGATATAAATTTTTGTCATATGGTCCAGCCCTAACACAGCGTGAAAACAAAGAAAAATTCCCCCGTCCGGGCACATATCCTGTCGACACAGACCCCGGGTGTGTAGTGGATCAAATTCACTTTGCACAAGCAAAAATACACGTTTTGAAAATATCCCAGTACGTGTGGAGCTATGTGAGTCTTGTGTGGTGTTAGTCCCGCATTCCTCCAAGATGATTGGATTGAATGAATAAAGAATGAATAAAATTAATTCTTTAATTTTTCAATCTGCTTATTGCTTTTCGGGGTCACGGGGGTCTCCAGCGCACAATGGGCGGGCGAGAGGAGGGGGTACACCCTGAACAGGTCACCAGTCTATTGCAGGGGATATCAAATAATATTATGTTTTATTTAAAGTAAATAAAAAATGTCCTTTTTCCTTAAAACCACAAGGTTTTGTCAATTGTACGTTGTTTGTCACTGTTCATGATTAATTGGTTGGTCTCCCTCTTAGTGGTATATCTTTGAGTAAATTATAGGCTCCCAAAAGCAAATAATGAATCTTCACCGTCATGTTAGAGCTCTTTAATGTACTTGATATCTGTACAAGCTTAATGCTGAATATTCACTATAACTTAAGAAATTCCAAACCTTCTAGCCCCAGTGCTCTGTGGGACATCGAGACCGGTCAGCAGACGACCACATTTGCAGGTCACACGGGTGATGTCATGTCTCTCTCTTTGGCCCCTGACACTCGTCTCTTCGTGTCTGGTGCATGCGATGCCTCTGCAAAACTCTGGGATGTGAGGGAAGGAATGTGCAGACAGACCTTCACTGGCCACGAGTCTGACATCAATGCCATCTGTGTAAGCTCATGACCATTTTTGATCAAGCATTTAAGTTGATATGCAGCGTTTATTCTGTTTTTTCCACTTCTCTACTCAGTTCTTCCCCAATGGCAACGCGTTTGCGACAGGCTCAGACGACGCCACCTGCAGGCTGTTTGACCTGCGTGCAGACCAAGAGCTGATGGTTTACTCTCATGATAACATCATCTGTGGCATCACCTCGGTGGCCTTCTCCAAGAGTGGACGGCTGCTCCTTGCTGGATATGACGACTTCAACTGCAATGTCTGGGACGCCCTCAAAGCCGACCGCGCAGGTCAGTCTGGAGGAAGTTGCATAGTTGCCAGATTCTTTTAAAGGTTTAAAGGTGGGCTCGACCAAAAAAGTTTGAGAACCACTGGATTAACGTAACGCTTTTTGAGCGATAGACGGGTGTTGCAATGATGAAGAGCTAAACATATTTAAGAAAAAAAGTGTTCATTCATTCACAATGTTAGTCGCTTTGGATAAAATGCGTAAATATAAATGTAAACCATAAACACTAAAAAGACATGTACAGTTGTGCTCAAAGGTTTACACACCCTGGCAAAATATGATTTTTTTTGGCCATTTTTCAGAAAATATGAATGATGACACAAAAACTCATGCTTAGCGGTTTAGTGATTGTCAAAACTGTTGCTTTTAATATTTTGTATTCCTCTTTATCAGCTTGTAGTCTCTTGAGGTAGTTCTGGATGAGGTTCTTCATCTTCTCTGTTGGTAAAGCAGCTCATTCTTCTTGGCAAAAACTCTTGTATATTCTTGTCATTTTGAGTTCTCCCCAGAGTGCTTAACCTCTTAAACCCGAGAGTCTCCGGTACCTTACATTACATTTTTGCTCATAGCTCACTAACCCTGAGAATAACCCAGACATATTAAATACTGTTGTGCTCAGCGGAAACTCCTCTAAAAACGTATCTAATTCAATTTCATATCCGTGAACCACAGCTCGAACGCCATGCGAATAAACAACAACATATCCGGAGTATAATTCATGACCAAGTTTTTGTTTATGTGCGATATGTATCCACAATATAAACGCAAACACCAAAACCATGGCATCAAATGAAAGCTAACAACCAGCTGAATCCAGCGATATGTAACTCATTTTCATTGTAAATGCAGGGAGCGAAAGTTTCCCTAAAAAAACGCCAGCAAAAACCAAGCAAGCATGTAAATCTTGTCTTAACTTTGCCGTTTTTTCAACAAAAAGTTATTTCCATAGCAATAAAAGTCTGTTTTTGTTATGTCCGGTCGATAGAACTCCATTTTGGCTCTTTTCTGTAGCTCTGCGCTCGTAATAACATGACCAAATACGGAAACACTCCTTGTGTGTAAAAGCAGCCCTCTCCACGCTCCGTGTCCTGTGATTCGTCTGGGATCCTGTCCGTCTCAAAAGAGTGGATATCATTGGATTCTACAGATTCAAAGCTTTCCAGTGAGGTATAGAGCTCCTGTATTGGACAGATGGTTGGGGGGTAGGGACACGCGGAAGTTCCAACCTTGGAAGCACTATGAATGGAACGTTACGCAAAGCGCAGGAAGACACCGTAAAGGGGCGTCAACCCCCCTTTTACAGCGTTTCTTTAAGAGTTTTTTTTTTTGCTGAAATCATGTCCCGTAAGCAAGAAAAGAAGTTTGGAGCTGGTCAATTTTACAAATAAAATTAAATTGAATGAATGAAATTATTTGTCCTTCTGTAGTTTATATATCGATGACATCTGCATTGCTTATAAAGGGAAAGACCTAAATCACATCGAGGAGAAACTCGAAACATACATAAACAAAATCAAACGGCTGCAGATTCTCTGAAAGGAAAAACAGTTTGCATCCACTTCTGCCAACTTCGATCTCTCCACCCCGACCCAAAACTATTCCTTGATGACATAATCATTCAAGTAGAAAAAGACGTCAAATTCCTAGGCGTCATATGGGACCACAAGATGAATTTCATTCCTCATATTAAGGCAGTTTGAAGCAAATGTATGAAAACTCTAAATATTATAAAAATTCTGGCAGGAACAAAATGGAGCGTCGACTTCACAGTTCTCATAAGATTGTACAGAATGACAGTGAGATCTAAACTGGGAGTATGGAGGCATCGTTTTTGGTGCTGCAAGGAAATCTTACCTTAAACTCCTGGATGTCATTCACCACACTGGCCTAAGGCTTTGCTTGGGAGCATTTAGGACCTCTCCCATAGAAAGCCTTTACGTAGAAGCAAATGAACCTCCATTACACATCAGCACCACAAAACTAATCCTCCAATACGCCACCAAACCAGACAGACCTGGTACACACAACAATACAAAGTTAAAAAGAGATTTATAAAACCACTTGATTTGCATTTATTACTTTTTGACGTGCTGAAAATTAAAGATCAGATGCTACAGCAGATTTCCACACGGAATTAGCACATTTCTGAAGAAAATGACACCCATCCCAACTTCTTCAAACAGCTATTTGACAGTAGGGCTGCAACAAACGATTATTTTGGTAATCGATTAATCTATCGATTATTGGATCGATTATTCGATTAGTCATCAATTATTTCAATGATTAATCAGTAGCCTTTGAGCGATTATTCTGCTTTTCAATAGTTAAAACAATGAGTTACAAATATTATAACTAATAAATAAAATAAGAAAATCACTTCAGCTTTTGAAATAGTTGTTTATTGAACTTTGAGCCAACTAAACATGTCATTCTCTTTAAGTTTTTTGCTGAACAACTTAAACTCCAATATAAATCTCACACAAATGCTCTCTAAGCATTGTTTAAATATATTGTTTCCTTTAAAAAAAGTTTAATGTAAAGCAGTAATTTTGTCTGAATTAAAGAGAAGAAAGGTCAGCATATCAACATGTTCACGTGACAAGCTTGCTTTTTTTTGTGAGCAAATGTTTCCTGCAGCAGAGAAGATCCTTTCTGCTGGAGTGGATGTGGCAGGAATGCAAAGAAAAGATCTTGCAAGCTTTGATAGATTAGGGAAACGTCCCTCATTTTCCTTCCACCAAACTAGAGGATCTTCTTGTTTGGCTATTTGTGATTCCGAGAAGAACATCTGTACTTCCTTTCTGACCACCTGAATCTTTTGGTCCTCTAGTGACTCCTCCTCTTCACTGAGACTGTCTGTGTCGGACTGAAGGAGGTTTTCTAGCACTGACACCCTTATGCTGTCCTTCTTCTGTCGGTTTCCAGGACTCTTTTCCTACTTTAATAACAAGGACTTCGACAGTGCTTTGAACCTCTATCTTCTGTTCAGTGGGCATAAACTTGAGCTTTAGAAATCCTGGATCTAGTGCTGCTGACAGAAGAACTGTGTTCTCCTTCTCCTTGAAGAAAGTGCTGATATCCCCCCACCTCTCTGTTAAATCTTTAGAAGCTTTTGCTAAAAATGCTTTACCAGGTGTTGTTTCAAAGCTAAGGGACTGTTTCACAGACCTTTGTAGCCCTTTTGCAAGCTGAGGAAGGCATGACAGTGTTGCATACTCTTGACCACTCAGAAACTCAGTGGCACATTGAAAAGGCTGCAGGCCTTGGTCAGTTCTTCAAGCAATGACCACTGATCAGGCTTCAAATCAAAGTAATGTTTGCCCCTTGGTGTCACTTCAGGATCAGAAAGAGTAGCAGTAATGGGCCAGCGTTGCTCCAGAAGTCTCTCCAGCATAAAGTAGGTGCTATTCCACCGGGTACTGATGTCTTGTATCAGCTTATGCTCCGGTGTATTCATCTGATGCTGCTTTTGTTTCAGCTTAGTATAGGCCAGTTCACTTCTCCTAAAATGTTCAACCAAGGTCCTTGCAGCTCCCAAAGCTTTGCTGATGCTGGTCTCTTTAACCTCTTAAGCCCTGAGGCCTATTTTCCGAAAATCCTATACTTTTACTTTTTAAGGCATTTCTCAGCTTTTACAAGGCCTAAACTGCAAATCTTGGTATTAAAATGAAGATAGGTTCTTGGGGAGTGGTGTGGATGAGTTAATTTGACAGTCAAGAACACTGGGTAAGAGTAATTGATGTTGGAATGGCCAAAAAATGAACTCCGCCTAAAAAAAAAACACATGTTTCCTCCAATATCTCCTTATTTTACTTATAACGAAGCAAATAAACACAATCAATTGTAACCACTACATGTCAAGAACATCTGTAGCAAGTTTGGTGTTCATACTACAAGAAACTAATATTCTGTAAAGGTTTTGATTGAACAAAGTTCAGGCGTAATCCATGTTGGCACAGTTTGGCACAATTTGGCACAATAATTGAAATATGGAAAAAATCTTGTCCAAAGCTTCAGCTACGTTCATAGTCTTCTTTTGTTGCTTATGGGACATGATTTCAGCAAAAAAAACTCCTAAAGAAACGCTGTAAAAGGGGGGTAGAAGCTCATTTACACCATCTTGCTGCGCTTTTGGGAACGTTTCACTCACAAACGCTTTGACGTCGAGCTTCTGCGTGTCCCTACCCCCCCGACCATCTGTCCAATCCGGGAGATCTATACATCGCTGGAAAGCTCTGATTCTATGGAAACCAATCAGCTCAACCATTTTGTGACTGACGGGATCGCCGACGAATCACACGACGCGCAGCGTGGAGAGACCACCTCTTACGCACGGGGAGTCATTCCATATTTGGTGACGTAATGACGCCACAAAGCTACAGAAATAATCCAAAATGGAGTTTCCGCGAAGCTATCGACCGGACATAACAACAAACGGACTTTTATCGCTATGGAAATAACTTTTTGTTGAAAAAACGGCAAAGGTAAGACAAGATTTACATGCTTGCTTGGTTTTCGCTGGCGTTTTTTCGTGGAACTTTCGCTCCCTGCTCTGAAATACTTCATGCAATGTTAATGAGTTGCATATCACTGGATTCAGCTGGTTGTTAGCTTTCATTTAATGTAATGGTTTTGGTGTTTCCGTTTATATTGTGGATACATATCGCACATAAACAAAAACGTGGTCATGAATTATACTCCGGACATGTTGTTGTTTATTTGCATGGCGTTCGAGCTGTGGTTAACGGATATGAAATTGAATTAGATACGTTTTTAGAGGATTTTCCGCTGAACACAACAGTATTTAATATGTGTGGGTTATTCTCAGGGTTTGTGAGCTATGAGTGAAAATGTAACGCACAAGGGGGCAAGTCCCCGGTACCGGGGACTCTCGGGCTTAAGAGGTTAAGGGAGTTGTTAACAACAAGCTGAAGTGTTTGTCCAGTACCGCGGACAGAAACCCAATTATGTTTTTCGGACAGCAATTTCACTGCAGCCACAACATTTGATCCATTGTCATGAACGACTGCTTTAATGTGGTCTACAGATATGTTGAATTTTGTGACAACCTCTTCCAGCCATGTTGCGATGTTGGCCCCAGTATGTCTTTCATCAAGAGGCATGGTTGCAAGAGTTAGACTCTTCATTTCCCAGTCCTCAGTGATAAAGTGACATGTGACACCAAGGCATGCTTCTGTTGCAAGGCTTGTCCAGATGTCAATGGTCAGTGCAATGAAGCTTCTTCCTTCCTGAAAAGTTTTCTTAACCTTTAAAACAAACATCAGAATATTTTAGTTGAACTCTCTTAGTGGTTAAACTGTTGTTAGTCATCTTTACTCTGTGTTTAGTTTGAAATCTAGATCAAGATTTTACACTAATGCATTAACTAAACTGATCTAACAATGAGCAGTACATTTGTAACTGTATATTTTTGTTCACATAGTCAACAAATGTATTGGTAAATGTTGAAATTAAGATTAAAATAAAGATTAATAAATGCTGTGGAAGTACAGTTCATTATTAGTTCATGTTTACTAATGTTGTTAACTAGTACTAACTATTGAACCTTATTTTAAAGTGTTACCATAGTTCATAAAACATGCATTTGCAATTCTGCATTAGGTGTTTACCTTTTGACAGTTTTTTTTCATATTTTTGCTCCATTAAACTTGTAAAGTAGGTTCTTGATGGAAGGATATATCCAGGATTGAATGCAGAAACCATTTCACGAAAGCCTTCTCCATCCATCCACCTCATGTCTTTAACTCTAGTGTTCAGAATTGAATCTGTCAGAGCAGTGGCTTGCTGGGGAGTACAGGAATTCCTCCTCAGAAAAAAAGTCATCAATAGTAGGCCCACTGCTTTTCTTAGAACTGAAACAGTAAAAGGCAAATTTACTTAATGACAAAAAAGAATAGTACAATATTATTATGCAAACAATTATTTAAAGTATAAAATTACAGTAATTACTTTTTTAAGACCACAAATGAGTTGACAGGCAGGGATGCATTCTTGTTCACTATTTAATTAATAGTTTGAAAAAGTAACTGACATGATATCACTCTTCCTAACATCTCCTCTTTTAAGTCTTCATGAATATAGAACAAAATACATGCAAAGGATAAGAATGCTATCATCAGCACCTCTTCTATAATCACTTTCCTCTCGTAAAATACCTAATTGCGTTGACAATTAAAACAGTCCTAGCTCCTAAGCTCGATCAAGCTTTGTTCTATGCACACCAAATCATCACATTACTTAGAATTATATTATTGTTGTTCATTATTTATTAACCGTAACACTCACCTCTCACCGGGTGCTCTTGTGCCGGGATGCTTCTTCTTTAAGTGATCCAACATACACGTTGTGCTCCTGTGAAAAGCAAGTTCCGCCTCGCATGTATTGCACACGACGGCATTTTTTAAGTTTAGTAAAACTTTCCCACACCTTACTCGTTCGGATTCGTTTCATTCGTTTTCTTCTACCGCAGTAGCATTCGTGAGGGCTGCATCACACTCTAGCGCTACAGCGGCGTAGCGCTCAAATCGTGACACGTGACCCTTACATTAGGTCACATGACATCAAACGTCTACTCGACAACACAAATATTTGTCGACAATTTTTTATTGTCGATGTTGTCGACAACGTCAACTAATCATTTCAGCCCTATTTGACATCAGAACTTTTTACCCAAACCATTCCCCAATATCCACCAGAAATGAGAGAGCAGACTCTGGATGAAGAAAAAGAAGTTTTCTTCAAAATCAGCTTCTGATTCAAGGCGCAGAGACATGAACTAGCTTTAGCTTCGTTCTGAAACTTACTTGGTGTTAGCACCACTATAGAGATTATATCTGCGTTTTTTTTTTATCAGTTTTTTTCATCACAACTCGACGCAAGTTCTTCTGCCAAACAAAATAAACCAGTCATTGTAACAGCGATACTTAAGCGATGCTTAAACACTATAAGCAGGTAAATGTTCCTTAAAATGCTGTGTTGGATCAACTACACACAAAATGAACTCTTTCAATCTTTCTTCTGAGCTCAACGTTACGTATTGCAGATGAAACCATAGTGGGCAAACCTAAAATAACTAGCATAGAGAGAAACCAAACCAGATCACGCTAACGACGGACCCTTTACCACACCCTAACAATCACCTAAAGTAATAATTGTTACGACAGAATTCAGGTGAACAAACTTATGTTGTAGACACAAATGTTTAGTTATTCTTCTGAAGTTATTTTGATAAACAATATGTATATAGATATATAACTGCTTGATGAATAATTTGGTTACATCACAGTTCACATTTCCGTTCATATTCTAAAGTGGGGCAAAATAATATTCAAGTGCATTTCAATAACAATTCAGTGGTTTTTTTTTAAATCTGATTTAATTGGACATTTATTGTGTGTGTATTGGTTCAGGGGTTCTGGCAGGGCATGATAACCGTGTGAGCTGTTTGGGTGTCACTGATGATGGCATGGCTGTGGCCACTGGCTCCTGGGACAGTTTCCTCAAGATCTGGAACTGAAGCACTCGGGTGAGAATGGTCAGTTCTCTTCAGTTTTGAAATAAAATCTGTTTTTTCTTCCACACACGAGAAATCGTGCTTATAATCTTAAGATGCACTAGTCCATGGAACCTCTGAAAAAAATGACAGCTATGGTTCATTAATGCTAACACACCTACTACAGAGTAGTGTCTCCTCAACATCTTACTGGAATTTAAAACTTTAATTCATTTATTTTCCTTCCCGTTTAATCTCTTTCGGGATCATGGGGGTCTGCTGCGCACATCGACCCTGTTACATTTTGCCAATCCATCACAGAATAAAGTTATTTATTGTTTTCATTGTTTTTTTTCTTTTTTCTCCACATAGAAAGTACCACTAGAGACTCTCTTATGGTTTGGTCACAAATCCAAAGCAGACTTTGTGAGTGGAGTGGAGTTTTTTTCACTTGCTTTTTCCTCCTCCACACTTGCTCCCCGCTCCATACTCCGTACCCTTTTTCCCCCTCCTTGATTTCCAAAATATTTAGGGACATGAATAACCAACTGTATTGATTTTATTACTTTTATCATATTTATATTTAGAGATTTCATCCAACACAAAGAAACAAAAAATCTGACCTTTTTGAATGTTGTGAACACGCACGAAACACACGAGCCTTTATTACCAGACCGTCACAATGACATGAAAGAACTTTTGCAAAAGTTAACAGAGGTATATAGAGGCACACAGCACTGCGGTCTCTCTAGATCAGGGGTCACCAACACAGTGCCCGCGAGCACCTGGTCGCCTGTGAGGACAAGTAAAGTGTACTGGATCAGTAACGGAGCTTTGGACTGAACAAACTTTTTGAAAGCTACATTATCTCCCATTGGTTTTGTGAATTCTAGCGGTCACTTTACTCTGAGTCTTTTCTCTCGTTCTCTTCAGATGGAATCAAGAAGCTTCACTGGAGGACCATTCCCATTGGGGGAAGACAAAAAAGTTTGGTTTTTATTCTCCTACTGAAACACAACAGAACTGACCCCGACATCTATAAACCCGTCTCTGAGCTACCATTTCTCCTTCGGAAAACGATCGTTTCACTCGGATAGATTGATGCTAGTGGATCGAGACGATGATTGTGCATCCTCCGAGGACTGTTTTCTGACCATCTCAGAAAGACATGCATTCCATTCCTAATCGCATTATCCTCTAAAACAAACACGCTAGTCACTTTCTGAGCCTCTCCTGTCCCTTTTGTTCCAGGGTTCAGACATTTCTGGGATCAAATTTGTTAAATAAAGCCCTTGAGTCTCAGCACAGGTATCAATGGGGGTTTTATATACCCCTGAGCAGATTGGTTTAATGAACAATTTTTATTTACACCTGCATTTTAACCACACATCTTCCTCACGTGCTTTTTGGAGAATCGTAGATTAATTCAATGAAGAAGAATCTATTTTAAAGCGAAAGCTCATCCTGGAAATAACTTGTTCGTCACGTCTTTGGTTCGTTCTCGGGACTCACCTCAAGTTGTCTGAACTAAAGTGATTCCAAAGCCTAAGAAAGTCAGAGAAAAGATCACAGAGTTGGTTCATGTGACTCGAGTGAATCGGCAGGGGTATTGGCAATTTTCTGCTCAGAGTGATCCACGGGGGTCACATGGACCAAATGAATTCGATACGGTTGGTGATGTTCAGAGGAGAAACGAAAGACTTTGTGGTTGAAATAAGTTCCCTTTTTGGTGGGCAGTCCCTTTAAAACTTTGTAGAAGGAGGGGTGGGTCGTTCTTGTTTTTGTGTTCTTGGTTTGGACAGAGGTGCCCATTCTGTGCTTGGAAAACAGTTACTACTCTGTGAATGACATGTACAAATCAATGTTTGAAAATAATGATGATGAAACTTTTTAAGTTAAAAAAATGAAACAAAAATACTCTTATTTGGGTTGTCTGCCACGAGTGGGAAACTCGTAGATTTGCATGCTGTAGAATTGCTTAAAAGCAGTGCATATTGAAATAAGTCCTTGATGGTTTTTTTTCTTCCTTTTTTTAGACAATAACCTGTTCAGCAGCTCACTGTATTTATTTCAGTTCTTCTTTTTTTTCTGCTACTCTGTGCATACACCAATTTAGTTGAACCCAAGCTATGCACTTACAAAAACAGAGCTGCCATGAGTCGATCCGTCCGTCCACACTCCGGTTAAACCCAGAACAAACCTTCTAGACCTCTATACTTAATGAATTGATTGTTTTTTTCTTTTCGAAAAATGAATAGGCTTCAGGTTCATTGAAACCACAACGTTGTCTGTTGTTCCTTTGGACATGAATCAAAAATGTGCTCTTTTCTTACCTTTGGTGGCATTTCTTCCATTCTCTTATTTCTCTGCATTAAAATACAAATGGTCGTTGTGTTAGGCCTGGATTTGGCAGCAAAATACAAATAAAACTAAAGTAAAGTTGCTTTTCTTTCTATTCTCTCTCTCCATATGAATAACTCTGCATCCCCCTCTCTCCCCTTGTTCATTTTTTGTATTTAATTTTAGTCAGTGTACAACAGAAAGCTGGATGCAAGATAGAAACTATATTAAAATACTGTACTGTTATTTAAGATGAAATAAAACGGTTTGAGACAATTTCTGGATCTCTTTTGTCATAATTTATTCGTAGCTTATCTAGGATTATGATTGTTTCTCCTTGTTTACCATTTTTTTTTTATTTAAAAAAATTTCTGACATCTACTGCAAGGCCTGTTCCACCTGCAACCACCCAACCTTGCACAGACCGTCAGGGTGTTCCGAGTCGAGTTTTAACTTTTCAGACTGGAACCACTAGAAAGGGTTAAAATTTACTGTAGAGAAATGGGGTTTGGTTGTTAATCAAAACTAGGGATGCCACAATACTCTGTTTTATACCAAACTGAATGTTATGCTCACCTTGGTTCAATTTGCGCTTTTGAACTGCGGTTGCCCATTTGAATAACTCCTGTATGTTTTATTATTTCAAAACTCCTGGCGAACTATTTGACTACTGTAAGATGGGTCCATAAGTTAATCCAAAAACGTGTTTCAACCATGGATGAAGCTTTCAGATGTGTTTTGTCTTTCAGAGCTTGCAGTAACTTTAATTAGGGGCCAAGCTGCGAAGGCACCTATTGTGTTTGTTCTGTTTCTTCCTATTGTTCTTGTCAATGGCAGCCGTATGAATCGTTTGCGGGAAAGTTATGAAATTTGGCCCACTCACTGCCAAGCCTCTGACCTACAATCTGACCAAATTTGAACTCTCCAAACAAAACCGTCTAGCGCCACCAATAGGCCAAAGTTACACCCACATTTATGCTTTTGAACTTTTGAACCGTTAGTCGTATAAACAAAATTCCACTTCCCACTGATTCCTTGGCTCAAGACGAATCGACCTGACCCTATGACGTCATTTTCCGCCATGCAAATTTTTCTGCCATTTTGAATTTTATGTAAAACCTACTTTTGCTAACTCCTCTGTGGCCGTTTGTCCAAACTTCATGAAATTCGCTCCATATCATCTACTGACTATGCCGAACAAAAGTTATTTCTTGGGTTTTTGAATCGTCAAACCGTTATTGAATTATTATTAGCGAATGATCCTTACGCAAAACTCACAAAAATAATTGTAAGGCTAAAACTTCGCAACGCTTTAGCCTATGTACACCAAACTTTGTCTATGTTGTAACACCTATGAGCTGAGGCTGCTTGCAGTGTTTCGTCACTCTGCATTTCAAACATGCTTTAATGTACAAATCTGAAAGTTGTTGTGCATGTTTGCCCCCATGCTCTGAAGGGACTCAACAAATTTTACGCCAGCGCCACCTTGTGGTCAAAAGATATAAACTAATTTAGAAAAATGCGAATAACTTTTGCTAGCTTTAGCCAATTGTCAAAAATCCCATCCAGTTTTGTTCCTTAGGTTGAGCTGAGAACATCGATATAAAATTTATCATAGTTGATTGAACTTCCTTTTCTGCCATGTTGCCTACTGGATGCTTGGCCCTGCATTACTGCTTGCAGTTATATTTATTGAATATAACTCTTATCTGACTCCATATTTTTATAAGCCACCACATGGAGGAGTAGGTGCTTCGTTTGAGTTAGACAGTTTTGTTATCTCTAGGGAAGTGAACACCTGGTGTGGTGTTTCCTTTTCTGGATGGAAGCAGTGAATTTATGAAGTTATTTATTTATTATTTTTCCCACGGACCAGTTTGCATTAATTACATCAGGACAGGAGGATGTTAAAGGAAAGGGGGGGTTGCTGAGAGATGTAGGTGAGGGGAAAAGATATGGGTAGTAGGAATGTAGTATGAAGTGCCAAGGACAGGAAACCTAATCGATAAGCAGCAAACCGATGTCCCATGTGTCATCTCTGGTCTTCTGTGACCCAGGTGTGATGTGAGCTCTACCTCAAACCAGGCCCTACAAACACCCAAGAGCTACTTGAGGGCCAGTCCATCCCCCATGAGTCGACACGACCAGGGGCCTGGACCTACCCCACCCGGGGAGTGGAACACAAAGCCCCACGGGGGGAGCAGGGCGGATGGAGACTGCAAAAGGTACAGCGGAGCCCCCCTCCAGCCATATACCCCAGCTTTGGGCCCACGACCACCTAGGCATCACCCGCGCCTAGTGTAGTGTATCCTTGAAGGTGATGTATGGGGCACATGGGGTGGCCAGCTTCTGAAGCGTGTCAGTGGTAGATGTTATTGACCTGATCGCTCCAGGAGGCAGGCCCCATCTCCACTGGAGATGTTCAGTGTCTAATAGAATTAAAACTGAGGGTAGGACCATCATTTTAAGAAGTTCCCACCAGGCTGTTAGTGAAGTAAATTTCGGCCTTAAAGGTGGATGAACAGATGAACTGTTTAAGAGCTTTGACAGGCAAAAAGTTAACATCACAGCAAAAGAACAAAGAAAAATACAATAACTCAACTGCAGAAAAAGCGAACCTAAAAAGTACCTTGGTGGAACAGGCCCTTATTCAAGGAGAAGTATCCTGAGGCTGACAGGACTTAAAGCAAAGGAAGGTGAGGACACAAGAGAACTGGTCATCGAGGTTCTCACAAGAATTGTGCCTATGTCTGTGGACCGTCTGCGAAACACAGTGGACTCTATGCGTCATCTTGGGAGATCATTTCCGAGACCAATCATTTTCCAATTTGGGATGAAAATGGTCAGAAACAACGTATGGAAAATATCAAAGGATGCGAGAGTTTGTAAGGAATTGCATATCATCTTCAAAGAAGATTTTTTTAAAGAAAACAGAGGCTTGCGCTAAATTGTGGCCGTTAGTTCAAGAAGTCTTCACTGCAGCCGACTGAATGACTACGTAACAAACGTTATCGCATGTGTAATGCATGTTGAAACGAAATATTAAAAAGTTTAATTTGGTAAATTAATTTTGTTTGCTAAACGGTTGTCGTTCTGTTTCTTATTTAAACGTATTTGTCATTTTTACTGATCGGTTTGTTTAATAAATAATATGATGCACAGCAACAAAGGAATTTTTGAAAAGGAACGTGACATAATTGTGAATACAGTGTACAATGTACAGTGAATAGAGTGAACCATTATGTATAGATTACCAATAATGTACTATAACAAATGTTAGTCAAGGTGTTGTAAAAGAAATAATGTTTATAACGTGGAAAGTGCTGTTCTGTAGCACAGCTTAGAGAAACCTGTGACGTGTTTTCAGAAGCATCTCTCCAGTTCGCTCGGTACTGACTAGCGCTTGTGCTTGAAATCGTATGTTGTCAGTAATTCGGGAAATATTTTGAAAAAGTTAACTTTCATATGTAGTGCAGTAATGTTTTCTGCCACCGTTCCACCTCCTCCGTTTCACATTTTACGTATTATGTATTTTGCTTGTGTATTATCATTTATTACATTAACTGTAGACTTAAGGATTGAAGAAACGTTACTTGATTTTTCTCTGGTTTTCCATTTTTTTTCATCTACTTTTACTATTGTTTCTGAGAGCCGCTGCACAGATTAGTCGTTTTACATGTAATACTTGCTTCGAGATACGAAATGTTCGAGAAACGAGCACATACCACTGTATGTGATAATTCTATTCTATTAATACTATATTAATTATGTTAATACATTGTATTGATATAAAACTTTTATAAAAGTAAACAATTACAATTTGGTGAAAATAAATACATGAGTTTATGCCTGTATACATTTATATTATAAGATTCATAAAAATAAGTACAAACATTCTCACGCCCAGTTGATGTGTAATAACTATAAATACATAGGGAAATAAATATATATAAAAAAAATACAAATTCACACGTGTATACATGTACTGGTCATCAACAATATTGACATTCATAACGTTGCTAATTATAACATAGAACAAAGTAATCAACGATATAATTCAAATGTATTTAAAATAAAGGGTTAAATAGCAATAGAACGACAACAATAATAATATGAATATTATGCGATACAATAACCTAAATTCAAATTTCACAAACTGCTCTATATCTGCAATTCCAAAACAAGTGATCAAACGAATCGGGTTCATCAGAGGAAAAGCCGTATTTCGTGTCAGTATAATTTTTATATCTTTTCAAAGAACACTTGTCTAAGTATAACATATCTATGGTTTCTTCAACCATAGACTACAATGTAATCGCAGGGTAGGCGCGTCAAAATCCATCACAGCGCATGCACCTATGAACTCAATGAAAATACTCAACGGCATTGACTACGTCATGGCGCATGCGTGTTTCAACATTCATTACCGCGCATGCGTAAGAGCATTTGCTACGTACTCAATGCCATTGAGTACGTAGTCGCGCTGTCGGCTGCAGTGAGGACTTCTTGGTTATTTTTGGAAACAGCAATGGGGCGGCACTGCCCTCTTCAGTCACGGAACTGCACCTTCAGCTGGAGTCATGGTTCTGTTCAACAGCTTTACTGAAACCGTGATCAGCCAGGCGAAATATGAAAATAGTCACTGGCTAATGATTCTTTCTAATTGAAGTTAGTTGGAGCAAATTCATTTTATTATGCATTTATGGGTTCAACAAAAAAATCACAGAACAAAATGCTTTATTCTTCTTTAAGTGAATGGAATGGAAAAAAGACTATTTGAAACTGATAAGGTTATAATAGGAGGCGATTTCAACTTGGTTCCTGATCAACGGATTGATCGGTATCCTGCAAAAGGACAGTCCCATCATTATTTCCAATTTTTTTGCTGACTGGGATCTATTGGAGAAGCAATAATTTAGACTCATATACATGATATACACCAATATACATGGTTTAACTCCGCTATCAATGGTTAATGGTCAATGGGTACCAGACCCAATTATTGGTTAATTTCCACCAACCTAATGAGTGAAGTAGGGTCATGTTTTATATCAGCGTCTCTTTATATCTTCATTTTTCTTCAGGTGATTGATTGACTCTCTACAAAATAAAAATACTCTGTGGAAATTCAATAGTATTTTACTTAATAACGATTGGCTTTGTGAGGAAACTAAAAACCTTTTAAAGGAAATAAAGACCTTAGTTTTTTTTGTCATTAATCAAATGTGAGTAGTTTAAACTTAAAATAAAATAAATTGCTATAAAGTCCAGCAAAATAATTGCTAATAGAAAAAAAATATATCAGGAGATAATAAAAATGTATGCCAAAACCTGAACTTGCTTGAAGAAGATTTACTCAAACTAAACATTCCTCGTGTTTTTTATTAAAGTTCCTACTAAAATGCGACTTTATTATAAATGTATCCCTTTAAAGTTATCGGAATTTCATAAACAGGTTCTGCTTCATTGGAAAAAAGACTTTCGAGCGTAATTTTTCTCCTCAAAACCGTTTTTATGGAACAACCCAGGGGTTACAAACAATAGAATTATATTAGTAACTGACCTGATGAACCCAAAAGGGTTTTTCCTAGACTTTGTTTAATGACAAATTTATTATCAATTGTCTAGCAATAGTTTTTTTAATCAATAGTTTAGCAGTATCATACCTCCACAGTATTCAATAGTTCAATGTCAATGCTAAGTAAAATTTAAAGTGAGGAATGTGCTCTTATGGATGGTAGATGAGACAATACGTTAATTGCCAGAGTACTTAAATCGAAATTATTTTATGATTATGAAAAAAATCACTGTGATTAACAATTTAACCCCAGAAATTATAAAAAAAATTCATTCCTTACATTAACATTCCTTAAATGCCAAGTATTAAAGAAACTCATTTCAAAACCCTAAATAAATTTTACTAGTTAGCGGAATTAAAAACAAAAAACGATCCAAATGTGAAGATCGCTGAACAGAGGAAACCCTTGAACATTTTTTGTCCTGTTTCTGCTAAATTTTAGTTAAAGCTTTGAAATTGGATACTTATGATGACTAGCCCACATTTTGAATTATACTACATTTTAATACACATAAATAAAGTAGATCCAAAACATTCTGACATTGTGAATATTTTGATACTCAGTAAACGTTCACTTTTGTAAATGGAGAAACAACAAACCCTCCTTAGCTGCTTTTATCATTGATTTTATTCAATCTCTCAAAGTTTTAAAAGTTAAAATATCAATCTCTTTATGCCAAATATTGATAGATATTTATTGATTTAATTTCCTAAAGCTAGCATTGACTTTTGTACTGGCCTCAGTCTCCTTTTTGTAATGGCCATCTTTTCCTCTTATTTCTCTCATTGCTTGTTTGTATTGCTTCATTCTATGTCTCCTTTTAAAATGTGTCAAATACACAGATACTTTTGTTTTATTTTGAATTTGCTGATTGTATATTGTGTATTGTTGTGCCCTCATTGAGATTCTTTAATGTTTTGTAATTGTCAATGAAAAAGAAAAATGATGATGATGATGATGATGATGATGATGATGATGATGATGATGATGATGATGATGATGATGATGATGATGAAAAAGAAATGCTCTGAAGATAGATAAGCTCTGATCACTTGAACAACCTTAAACAGACAAAGCAATCAAGTTAAGTAAATCAGAAATCAGAATTGGACATTACATAGTGGATTGTTTAAAACAAGGAAACGTGAAGATGTATAATGTGACAGATGTGGAGACTTTGAAACAGAAGAACTTGTTTTAATGAAATGTCCAGCATATGAAAGAGAAACCAAAGATAATACATTTCTCTAAAAGGTATATTTAGAAGGAATCGGTCAAAAACATTACGTTCGCTATTTGATTATCTCAAGAAAACAAGGCTAATGCAGCGAATTTAAATATAGTACGTTGTTTTTTTGTTAAAAAAAGTATATAATTAAAGAACATTACATGAGCACCCCACACTCCAGCCCAGTCGGTGGCGGAAATGCACCTTAAACCGCCAAAAAAACACCATAATAATAAGAAAAAGTAGAATCGAATCCGCACGATTCAGAATGCGAAGATCCGACTCTTCTTCAGGTACTCGAGTCCCAACCGTTTCTCCAGAGGATAATATCTATCTGCTGCCTCGTCTTCTCCCGCCCGGTGCTATCGAGTATCGAGGGGGGAGATGAGCGGAAGAATCTTTCCTCGATAATGGAGAAATAAAACAATGAAACAAGTCCTCTGCCCTCAAATACACCGAGCCTTCGACCGCTTATGTGCAGGAATACATCAGCGATCGCCAAAATGCCACAGCTTCGTGGGAACCGCAAAGTGAGACCGAGTGTCGAATAAAGATGACCGCGGAGGAACACCGCGTCTGGAGTCGGGCGGAGGTTGAACGTCTGTCCCGTGAGCTCGCCGAAACAACCGAAGAAAAGATCCAGGCGGCAGAGTACGGGCTTGCGGTTCTGGAAGAGAAACAACGGCTCCAGAACCGATACGACGAGCTCGAGTCAGAGCACGACATCGTCCGCCAGGAGCTAGAGCTGCTCCGCGAGGTAAGTACATAACTTAACGATAAAATAACTGACGTTAACAGTCACTCGTCAGTTTTTCGGGCATATATAAACGTTATTGGTTATTTTGTACACGATTTTAATGTTGTATTATCCTAAAATGTGTAGCTAAGCTACTGTGTTGAACGCTGTAGA
Source organism: Danionella cerebrum (assembly GCA_007224835.1). Taxonomy (NCBI): domain Eukaryota; kingdom Metazoa; phylum Chordata; class Actinopteri; order Cypriniformes; family Danionidae; genus Danionella; species Danionella cerebrum. The sequence continues at coordinate 74,080 of SRMA01025975.1, forward strand.
TATGTCAAGCTTAAAAAAACACGGCAATATTTATACGGTAACGTAAACCGTAACCGCACCATTAAACGAACCGCTTCATTTAGAAAGAAAAGAAGATTTGCTTATTAAAGATTATTAAAGAGTAGTTCGTATTCGTGCTGAATGGACGCCATTGGGGTGCAGTGGATATGATGGCGTGAGATCAAGAAAGGAGACCGTTATTTGACCCACATCCCTTCTTTTCTCCTTTAACAAGCCCCAAGAACTCACAGCTGAACATTATTCATTCAGAAATTATTTATGTTTATTTATGTTTGTATGTATGTATCGCACACACGCACGCACGCACACACGCACACACACGCACACACACACACACATACCAGTGTTTCCCCTAGGATCATGGCCTTGGGGGGGGGGGGGGGGTTATGGGTGGTGCGGCAAAACACTCACACAAACACTTAATAGTGTTTATATGTTTCTTTTAATTGCAGTATACCAATATATTATAATGTCTGAACAATTACTGTACAATAACTAAACAACTGTACACTGAACTAAACACTAAACATCAGATTTATTTTAATATGTTAATTATTCACAAAGTGTGCAGCTTTTGTCACTGCAGTGCATCTTTCTGGGCTTCTGAAAGAACATTTCCAGAGCATCTTGGTATGGATAGTCTGAAACTTCTGGCCCATTTATTGAGATCCGCATGCAGGCTGCAAGATGGTCCCCTTGCAGCCTATTGCGAATGTCTGTTTTGACCTGTAAATACATTAACTGTTAGGCTTTAAAAGTGATAACTGATAGTAACAACAGTAAAAATCAACTTAACATAGTGATAGTTTAAAGCAGGAAATGCCATTGTATAACTAACTAGCTAGCTATTAATTAAGCAATTTATTTATCAATTCGTTCATTCATGCATGTGTGTATTTACTTACTTACTAAGATCAGTCTTGTACAGCCAGGGGGAGTATTTCCCCTCTGACAGCCAAGCTGGGTCAAAACCTGTCGTTCTGTGGTGGCTATGCAGCACTTGGGCTCTTTTCTGTACTTTGATTCGGAGTAGGAAAGCTACACCGGCTGCTGCTCGCAGCAGAACACATGTTGTCCTTGTCACCACCTTGAGAGCGTTTAAAGCGCGGTGTCTGTCCGCTGATGGGTGTGTGTGTGTGCGCGCATCGGAGCGGAACTCAGCGGTCCGCGCGCATCAGGGGCGGAACTCCACCGTGCGCGATACGGAGGACAATTGTAAACGCGCAAACATTGAGACAGAAATTACATGCCATCATATAAATAACATAATGCTATTTAGTTTAATAAAAGAAAAAAGCAAAGACCTGTTGTATATAAATTACTTCTGTCGTTTTTCGACGAAAATAAAATAAAATTAACTTGACCTTCAAGGGGGGCGGGGGGTGCCGATGGGGGGGCGGGGCGCCCCCCTAATATAATGGTAAGGGAAACACTGAATAGCCAGTAACATTGTCACCACATTACTAATAATAGCCAGTAACATTATCACCACATTACTAATAATAGCCAGTAACATTGTCACTACATTACTAATAATAGCCAGTAACTGTGTCACTACATTACTAATAATAGCCAGTAACATTGTCACTACATTACTAATAATAGCCAGTAACATTGTCACCACATTACTAATATTAGCCAGTAACATTGTCACTACATTACTAATAATAGCCAGTAACATTGTCACCACATTACTAATAATAGCCAGTAACATTGTCCCCACATTACTAATAATAGCTAGTAACATTGTCACTACATTACTAATAATAGCCAGTAACATTGTCACCACATTACTAATAATAGCTAGTAATATTGTCACCACATTACTAATAATAGCCAGTAACATTGTCACCACATTACTAATAATAGCCAGTAACATTGTCAATACATCCCTAATAATAGCCAGTAACATTGTCACTACATTACTAATAATAGCCAGTAATATTGTCACCACATTACTAATAATAGCCAGTAACATTGTCACTACATTACTAATAATAGCTAGTAACATTGTCACTACATTACTAATAATAGCTATTAATATTGTCACTACATTACTAATAATAGCCAGTAACATTGTCACCACATTACTAATAATAGCCAGTAACATTGTCACCACATTACTAATAATAGCCAGTAACATTGTCACCACATTACTAATAATAGCCAGTAACATTATCACCACATTACTAATAATAGCCAGTAACATTATCACCACATTACTAATAATAGCCAGTAACTTTGTCACCACATTACTAATAATAGCTAGTAACATTGTCACTACATTACTAATAATAGCTAGTAACATTGTCACTACATTACTAATAATAGCTAGTAACATTGTCACTACATTACTACTAATAGCCAGTAACATTGTCACTACATTACTAATAATAGCCGGTAACATTGTCACTACATTACTAATAATAGCTAGTAACATTGTCACTACATTACTAATAATACCTAGTAACATTGTCACTACATTACTAATAATAGCTAGTAACATTGTCACCACATTACTAATAATAGCTAGTAACATTGTCACCGCATTACTAATAATAGCTAGTAACATTGTCACTACATTACTAATAATAGCCAGTAACATTGTCACTACATTACTAATAATAGCCAGTAACATTGTCACTACATTAGTAATAATAGCCAGTAACATTGTCACTACATTACTAATAGCCAGTAACATTGTCACTACATTACTAATAATAGCTAGTAACATTGTCACTACATTACTAATAATAGCCAGTAACATTGTCACCACATTACTAATAATAGCTAGTAACATTGTCACTACATTACTAATAATGGCTAGTAATATTGTCACTACATTACTAATAATAGCCAGTAACATTGTCACTACATTACTAATAATAGCCAGTAACATTGTCACTACATTACTAATAATAGCTAGTAACATTGTCACTTCATTACTAATAATGGCTAGTAACATTGTCACTACATTACTAATAATAGCCAGTAACATTGTCACTACATTACTAATAATAGCTAGTAACAGTCACCACATTACTAATAATAGCCAGTAACATTGTCACTACATTACTAATAATAGCCAGTAACATTGTCACTGCATTACTAATAATAGCTAGTAACATTGTCACCACATTACTAATAATAGCAGTAACCTTGTCACTACATTACTAATAATAGCTAGTAACATTGTCACTACATTACTAATAATAGCTAGTAACATTGTCACCACATTACTAATAATAGCCAGTAACATTGTCACCACATTACTAATAATAGCTAGTAACATTGTCACCACATTACTAATAATAGCCAGTAACATTGTCACTACATTACTAATAATAGCCAGTAACATTGTCACCACATTACTAATAATAGCCAGTAACATTGTCACCACATTACTAATAATAGCCAGTAACATTGTCACTACATTACTAATAATAGCTAGTAACATTGCCCCCACATTAGTAATAATACAGTGGTTCTCAAACGTTTTTAGTCGAGCCCCCCTTTAAACCTTTAAAAGATTCTGGGCACCCCCAGATGTAAAATAATAATTATTTAATAATTAATAATTATTTTAATGTAAAATAAATGTAACTACTCCTTAATGTAAGTTTAACGTCCACTGCTAGGTCTATGTACTACATTGTATTTGTATGTTGCCCTTTAAGAGCTGCGCCCCAAACCCTCAGTGTGTGCGAGGAGAGGGTGTGTGCGAGGAGAGGGAGAGACGAGTATGTGCGAGGAGAGGGAGAGACGAAAAGGGTCCCTCACCAAAGGGTATACCTTCCAAGCTATCAGAAAAAATCAGGGTTGTTTCCGACTGCTCAGCGAAGTATCATTGCACTCTTTCCAGCCATCATGATAGTGTCAAGCTGTTCAGATGTGTGCTGAAGAAAAGTTCAGACTAGGGCTGGGCGATATGAAGCAAAAAATATATCTCGATATATTTTGCTATATCTCGATATACGATATATCTCGATATCGACAGGATTTAACCCCCCCCCCCCAAAAAAAAAAAACTACTGCAAAAACAAATATTACAAATTTCAAAGTCGTTTTTTATTGAAGCTCAGAGGTGCTTCTGCAAATTTTCTTTCAGAAATCCTTGTATACATATGATAAAACAAAGAAATACATATTGCTTTTTCATTCAAAAATAAAACAACTAAAAAACAGGCAGTGAATAGGGACAAAGTGCTCCTGTAACATTTAGGATATAAACTAAATCCCTGATAACATAAATAATAATTTAACTGTAAAATAATACACATTGCCTTCTTTTCATTCAAAAATAAAACAACTCAACTCAAGCTCATCTCTGCAGGACCTCTGTTGTAAGTAACCTTTTCCAATTCAGCAGCAAGCCGCGCTCTCTCTGTAGTGTACAGTCGCGGGAGTTCCTGTCTCGAAAAGTAATGGCGACTAGGTAAACTGTATCTGACTGGGATCAAGTGTTTTTAGCATACGTTTAAAGCCACGTTGTTCAACAACGGATATGGGTGCCATGTCCACCGCTATGTGAAATGCCACGGACTCTGTGATGCTACACCACCTTGCGCTCTGTCTTTCATATTCTACACTCCGCGTTATAGAATTGTGGAGATTGTTGAGCTTTGGTTGGCAGCAACTTTCACGGCATTCACGGCAGTAGACATCTGTCTGTTGTTCGTCTGACGACTTAAAACCAAAGTATTTCCATATAATGGAGCCAGCTGTTCTTTTTGCAACAAGTTCTGTAGCCTCCGGGCTGGTTGCGGGCGCCGCCATGTTGAATGAGACGACAGGCAAGGGGAGGGGGAACAAAAGCAAGGAGGCGCGGACGAGCGCAGCACAGAGAAGGCGCACTAGCAAAGTGGCGAAAATTAAAAATAGACATTATATCGATATATACGATATGCCAGAATTCATATCGAGTTTAAAAAATATCTCGATATATTTTAAATATCGAGATATCGCCCACCCCTAGTTCAGACTGCATAATTTTGTCTCTAATAGTCAACATCTGTTAAACACAGAACCCACCAGTAAACAAGCTCATGACCTTTAAGACTTAGAGCTTGGTCTAATAGGCCCAGAGATAAGATCAGTCCTGGGGATAAAGTGGAAAGTGTCTACAGATACATTCTTCTTTGATGTGAGTCGAGAAGAATAACTTACCACCAGAGGGTGTATACTTTCAACTGTGGCTTCAGTGTTTGATGCATTAGGTTTTGTTGCCACCTAATCTGCTGGAAGGAAAAAAATTGCAAGTAATGTGCAGAAAGGAAGCTGCCTGGGATGATCATCTTCCAGAAGAGTTGATGCCACTGTGGAAGAATTGGATGGATGAGTTGAACGAGCTACAGTCAGAACAGATTGAAAGATGCTTCATTCATGTAGACCAGGGGTACTCATTACGTCGATCGCGGAGGTGCTAGCGGTCAATCGCGGCGTGAAAATGAAACAATATCAGGAGATCATCCATCCCGTCACAGTAGTTAGCTGCAGATTCACGGATTCGGTTTTCTCTGCTCAATATCTCGAGACCAGAATATTCTTAGTAAACAAATAATAACTATTTTTAATCTGTGTTATGTAGCGGACAAACTACAAAACATTTTCTATTAAAACCAGTTTCCCTCGGCATTCGCAGAAACACATTACCGTCTATGAGCAACCCGCTGACATGGAATCGCTTAGGGACCGTCTGCAATTTAACAGATCCAAAATATGTTTTACCCAGAATATGCTTCATAACTTCATTCTAAATTACTCTATTACAACCAAAATCAAGCAACACGCCACTCCTCACCTGCATTTTGTACTGCACGACTCAGTTTCAATAAATATTGAAATATTTATTAGAGCATCATTTTTATTCTTGATTATTTGGATCAAACCTCAATTGCTCCCATAAAAATCACTCTATTACCATCAATTCAGGTCACACACAACTGTTCTAATGATTCAATTCAGTGCAAGTCATCAAATTAAAAAAAATTTGATAATTTTTTTATCACGTCATTACAAAAAAATGTAAATAATTAATTATGTGTGTTTTATCAATTCTCAATAAAGTTGAAATTTGTTGAATAATGTTTTACATTTTTGTAGCGGGTAGATTACTTTGACTTGGTCTTTTTAAAAGTAGCTCGCAAGCTGAAAAAGTGTGAGCACTCCTGATGTAGACCTAAGACGCAAAATATTGAGCTGCAGCACTTCTCAGATGCAAGTGAGCATGGGTATGGTCAGTGCTCTTATCTGAGAGTTTTAGGGGAAAAGAGAGTACACTGCTAATTACTCTTTGCCAAAGCAAGAGTTTCTCCTACTAAAGTCTCTACTATTCCTAGGCTAGAGCCAACAGCAGCTGTGGTCTCCTGATCAGTAAGCGTAATGCTTAAAAAAGAGATAGAACTGAAGATAGCCCAGGAATACTTCTGGACTGATTCTAAAGTAGTGTGCTCTTCTACTTTCATGGTCTCAAACTGGTTCAGCGGTTCTGAATTCCTCCCGAAAGGAGAAATTGTCGTGTCCAAAGGAACTTATGAGTTTGTTATTTGGAGATCCAGAAGTAAGAACAAAACTTCTGATCACAGAGACTCTCTAAGAAGAGAGCTTTCTAAAAAGATTCCAACGGTTCTCAAAGTGAACCACAGCTATGAGAGTTGTTGCTTGCATTCAGAATCTGACAATGCAAAATAAATGAAGCTCATCAGTGGACGTGGAGGATTTGAGGAAAGCAAGTCTCAAACTAATAAAATTGGCTCAAGAAGAGACGTTCAGGTTATCGCCTTACAACAAGGAAAGATGTCAAGTAACAGCAAGTTATTTCAAAAAAGATGGAGACTTGAGGGTGGGAAGAAAATTGACAAAGTCTTCTCATCCAGAGATTAGTCAATCAGCGGTACTTTCGAAAGACAGCTGGAGGACACATCTGACAGTAGATCATTACCATGAATAAGGTTGTCATCAAGGAAGAGGTAGACCTTGAATCAAATCAGAGCCAATGGATTTTGGGTAGTTGGAGGAAGTAAAGTTGTGGCATATTACAATTAGAAAGTGTGTTACATGCAGAACATTGCGGAAGCCTACTGAGACACGAAGAATGGCTGACTAACCAGTACACAGGGTGGAGAACTCTGCACCAAACATTTGATCACTTTGAAATCTTCAGTGATCCTGCCTCCCCCTGGAAAGTTTGTGTCAGAGGACATGTACGCCAGAAAAGGGTTGGTGGTACCAGGCGGAGCAGTTTTGGTGCAGATGGAGAACTTTGCCAATTTTACTCTCAGGCAAAATTGTCACAGTGCAAGACGTAGTGTTCAAAAAGAAGAAGTTGTGATCATCAGTTGATTGTGACAAGCCTCGCTGCGAGTGGGAATTGGGAAAAGTTTTGACTGCACAGCAAGATGATGATCGTTAAAGTTGGCAATAAGAGAGTCAGCCTATACATAAGCTAGTGGTTCTAGTAGAGAATAAGGGTGTTTGAAGGCACCCATTGACATTGCTGAAAAAATTACCAAATTTATGTTCAGTGTTTTAATTACATAAATTGCAATAATTGTGGTGGAAGTGTTACAGACATTGATATTTATTTTAAGCTATGCATTACATTTGACATTGTTTCCTTTTTTATTTGTTTACGTGTACATAATTGAGACTATTATTATTAAATTGGCACTACTAAACTCAGACATCGGCTTTCAAAACTGTTAAAACCTTGTAAAGTCTAAAAAAATGCACATATAATAGAAACGGTATAATTTATTTCGCTTCAGGTATTAAAACCTTGACCGCGGTAAACCTTGAAACCGGTTATCATCCCATACCTAATTGTGAAGACTGTGATGTTTGCTGTGGGACTGGAAGCCAAATGTTGCCTAATATCGCTCTCTGAACATTTTGAGAACAGAGGATAACCCCATCTAGCTTCAGCATGACTTGCGCAGTAGTGCAAAAAAACCCGAAAAAATGTGTTCCTATTCTGAAATGGCTTTGTTTTTGAATTCAGATGCAACTTCTGTTAAAATACAATCTGTACATCTGATTACACTGAATAAATGAAACTGTTGTGCTCACATAAAGGGCCATCACACTCACAGGGCCGGCGAAGTGAATGCATACAGGATTTCTTGACTTTCTTGGGATTGCCAGTTTGTAATGGAGTAATAGTTTCAACAATGTTCAGGAGTTTGTTTCTGGCTCTTTTCCAGGCGTTTGGCCAGGCTCATTCGAACCAGCGTAAGGTGGCAGCCGATGGTGAGAGCCGCGAGGAGTCTCTCATTCAGGAGTCAGCATCCAAAGAAGCATATTACGAGCAGCGCATGCAAGAACTGCAGGGAGAGCTGAGGCAGACACGGATCATCATGACCAATGTCCAGTCAGAGAACGAGAGCCTCGCTATCATCACACAGGAGCTCAGAGAGGTCAGTGCCCTTCCAACTAAACATGAACTGCATATACCGTATTTTCGCCATAGACGCACCGGCATATAAGACGCACATTTTTAATGAGGAAGATCTAGAAAAAACTGATTCTAAACCAAAGACTGTAGTAAAATATTGTAGATCAACTGTGTAAAAGTTAACAGCAGTTTAAGAGCAATTACAGTATTTTTCGGCTCATAAGACGCACTTTTTCTTCCCCAAAACTGAGGGGGAAAAGTTGGTGCGTCTTATAGACCGAATGCAGAGCGCCGCGAAGTCCGGTCACGGCCGTATGAGAGGCGTAAGAGCTCCGGAGCTAGGCCGAAGCCGCGGCCATATTTGTTTACCAAGCGCTGCGCGCTGACGTCATCGCCCATCTCTGCCATTGCGCCGACGTAACGAAAATGGGGGGGAAAACTACATTTCCCACAATGCCTTTGGCTTCCGCATCCATACTCACGAGCGAAACTACAGAGCTCAGCTGCCGTTTCTCACACATTCAACGCATTTGAGTGATCTCTCACGCTACAAACCCGATTTCTCACGCTAAAATACATTTCAAGATGTTTATCTGCGATGTTTCTTGAGCCTGACGATAAGATGATGATCGATCTGCATCGTCTTCAGTCTGTGAGGGTTTTCTTTTCCGCTAAACATTCACTTGGACAGTTTCACAAACTTGGACAGTTTGATCCTTCATTAATGGAGTTATGTGGGTTTTCATAAGCTGACAAAAATCAAAAGGATTTATATTAGAACAGCAGGTGAACGTCAGATGCACAGCATGCACAGCGCTCTCTCGCTCTCTCTCTCTCTCTCTCTCTCTACTTCTCAATCATTCTCCCTCTCCTACTCCGTTTTGTCCTCAGAACAGTCAGATTGTGGATGTGCAGAGGTCTCGTCTGAGGGAGGAGATGAAGGAGCTGAAATTCAGAGAGTCTCGTCTGCTACAGGATTACACTGAGCTGGAAGAGGAGAACATCAGCCTCCAGAAATACGTTTCCGTCCTCAAGCAGAGCCAGGTGATGCACACGCGCACACACACACGCACACACACACGCACGCACACACACACACACACACACACACACAGAGTATAACCTGCTTTGAAGGGACACAAGCTCTATAAGACCAGTTAACCATACACACACAGAGTATAACTTGCTTTGCAGGGACAAGGACTCTGTCAGGCCAGTTCACCATACACACACACGCACATGTACGCAAAGTAAATACCGTATTTTTCGGCTCATAAGACGCACTTTTTCTTCCCCAAAACTGAGGGGGAAAAGTTGGTGCGTCTTATGAAGCGAATGCAAACCGCCGCGAAGTCCGGTAACGGCCGTATGAGAGGTGTAAGAGCTCCGGAGCTCCGGAGCTAGGCCGAAGCCGCGGCCATATTTGTTTACCAAGCGCTGCGCGCTGACGTCATCGCCCATCTCTGCCATTGCGCGGACGTAACGAAAACGGGGGGAAAAACTACATTTCCCACAATGCCTTTGGCATCCGCATCCATACTTACGTCACGAGCGAAACTACAGAGATCAACTGCTGTGTCTCACAACGTAAGTCTCTTGCACTTGAGTGATCTCTCACGCTACAAACCCGTTTTCTCACGCTAAAATACATTTCATGTTGTGAAATGGGCACAGCTCATAGTTTGTCTGCTATGTTTTTTGAGCCTGACGATAAGATGATGATCGATAAGCATCGTCTTCAGTCTGTGAGGGTTTTATTTCCACTAAGCATTCACTTGGACAGTTTCACAATCTTGGACAGTTTGATGCTTTATTAATGGAGTTATTTCAAAAGGATTTATATTAGAACAAAAAGCATACGCTTGTTTCCAGCGCTCGCTCTCTCTCTCTCTCTCTCTCTCTCTCTCTCTCTCTCTCTCTCTCTCTCTCTCTCTCTCTCTCTCTCTCTGTGGCA
>SRMA01025975.1:89982-122721 GCA_007224835.1 Danionella cerebrum
TATATATATATATATATATGTATATATATATATGTATGTATTTAGCATTAGATTTTATCCAAAACCCCTTAAGCTTGTAACGATCTACAAAACATTATATACCTATAATTTTCTTTAGTAATCGTTATATTTTTCCCTATTTGGAGCTCAATGGTGCGATTGATTCATTCGGGTCTGGAGGTGGCACTAAGGAGCTAGGAAGCTCAAACCGGAACATGGCGAAGAAGAGTTTTTAACCAGAAAAGCGGCAGTGAAAGACACATAAGCAGAATGTCAGCGTTGCAGAGAGAGAGAGGGGAGAGCCTGGAAATCAATCGGGTTCAGCTGGCATGAAGAGCGCTTTTACACGGGTTCTTTTCTTAACGGAATAAAGTATAGGCGTTACGAGTTGGAACATAACGAGGACAGAACCTAAAGGGTGGAAGGAATACAACGCGAAAGTTTGCATGAAGGAATACTCTCATCGCTGTTTTTGTAAGGAGCACGCCGACGGGCAAGAGCGTTTGGGTGAACAAGGAGAACCGTGAGTCTCATTCAGTCCACGACCTCTATTGACTTGACGAACTTGACGAATACTGCTTGACTGTTTCGGAAACTGTTGTGAATCGCTGAAATATTGACTTTATTGGGATTGATGCTCATCTATTTTGGTAACTGTTGTGGATCACTGAACTAATGACTTTATTTTTTTTTAAGTGTATTGGTGTACGATTGAACTGCATTGTTAAAATTGAAGTTTGATGTTTATGAATTGTGAAAGATGACCCATGAAATCGCATTTTCTTAATTCTTTTTGTGCACATAATATAATATATGATGAGTGATGCAACATTTTTTGCTTTGGGGTTTCTTTTATGAGTAATGTCTGTTCTACCAAAGATAGGGTGCATGACTGACATCTGACAAGACATGAAGCTTACATCCTGATAACCTCTCTGAAAAAAATAAATAAATAAAAATAGATGACCTAGTAAAACCGGTCTGGCACCCCAGCAAAAGAGAAAACACAGCAAGCCGTTTGTAACAAAGTCAGTTTATCATATAAAGAGCACAGAGAAATTATCACAGTGAACAGAGGGATTAAATTACTTATATTTGAGAAAACTACGAAGAAGAGAAAATGAAAACAATTTATCATTAAAGCATGTGTCTGTTACAGGCGTGGTCTTCATGTAATGCCCTGTTAAGTTCAACTAAAATGCTTATAACAACACTTGCCCCCTCTCCTCTTTGTACGTTTTGAGCAAATAGATAACACGAGTGAATGTGTTTGTGCTTTATTAGGTTGAGTTTGAGGGTCTGAAGCATGAGATTCGCCGTCTTGAGGAGGACACTCAGTTTCTAAACGGTCAATTAGAGGAGGCTATTCGCCTGAAAGAGATCGCAGAGAGACAGTTGGGGGAAGCGCTGGAGACCATCAAGACTGAGAGGGAGCAGAAGGTGAGAAATCATTTTGATAATAATTAATTTGCTAAAAATAATTTGTAGAATTGACCATGTGTGATCTGACCAAGAACTGACAGTTGACCTGTCTATTTCATTTGAACATATTGGTAATCCAAACATTCAATCATCGCACTCTGGTTCTAAAGCAGCACTTCATTCATCCCCTTAACCCCCCGCCCCCAACCGCTCGATCAGTCCATGGAGTAAAAAAGGTTTCACCACTTCGTCATTTTCATATGTTCCTTGTTTTAAAATGAACGAATGTCAGTAATCGTTTTCTACGTCATGCTCTTCACGAGTGTTCCCTCAGTGTGAGGCAGTTCTGTGCAGGTGTACGATAATTCACTATGACCTTGCTCCTGTAAACAGTTTCTATATTATTTTAGTCAGTGTTGATCATTATGTTGCACCAGTGTCCACTCAATCCATGGTCCTCAGCGCGAATCGTTTCAGTTTAGATAACTATTCTGCATTTAAAAATATATAGTGCTGTTATTTCTGTTCTTAATGTGGTAATTATTTTTAATAAAAACACAACAAAAAGTACTGATAGGAGTATCATTAAAGTACCGGATCGATAAGTGGTATTGATAAAAGTAGAAATACCATTAAAACCTTAACGATACCAATCCCTAGGAGAGATGCTGCACTCTGTGATACAGTTGTTCCTTTCGAAGCCTAAAATAGAGACTCACAACATAAACAAAGAGATCGCCAAGATCTTGAGTTGAGTGTTAACAAAGATCACGAACAGAGTTCATAGACTGAACCACCGAGAGAGAGAGAGAGTTACGTCGAACAGAGCTGACATGGGTCTTAAATAGTCCACAAACACTTAAAATACATATAGAATATAAACATGTACAACAGTCTGGGGTTTGTAACACAGTCCAGTAATCCAGGGCTGCAATTATACAACTTTACATCAGAAGATCATTTGCACCATTTAATCATTCCCAATTGTAAAATGAGTTTAGTTAGCTGATCCATAATGATAGATTAGTTAATTTAACCGAGTCTTGACTTGAAAACACGGTCAAGCAGGTCAACCAAAAAAACTACAGTATTTTTCGGCTCATAAGACGCACTTTTTCTTCCCCAAAACTGAGGGGGAAAAGTTGGTGCGTCTTATCGACCGAATGCAGAGCGCCGCGAAGTCCGGTCACAGCCGTATGAGAGGCATAAGAGCTCCGGTGCTAGGCCGAAGCCGCGGCCATATTTGTACACCCGGTACGCGCTGACGTCATCGCCTATCTCTACCACAGCGCGGTCGTAACGAAAACGGGAAAAAAGCTACATTTCCAGGGCTCTAGAGTGCGACCAATTTGGTCGCATATGCGACCTAATTTCTCAATGGTGTGACTAAAAAAAAATCAAAGGTTGCACCGGTGCGACCCGTCGTTCAAGTGGGAAAAAAAAACGAAACTCCGTCTACGGCCGGTCCGCCTCCTGCGCGCGGCTCACAACACGCGTATCACCCATTCATGCGGCTCAAGACGCGCCTATCGCGGCAAGCGCGCCGCTCAATTCGCGTTTACCGCGCCGCTGAAGCCTCAGACGCGCGCAAACGCGTCTTTGCATTGACTTAACATGGAAACCCTCCGCGCTTACCGCGCGAACCGCGTTCGATGTGAACGTACCTTTACAGCGGCAGGCAGCTGCAAACAGATCATCAGACGAGGCCGAGATGATAATTAAGTTTAACGTTGCCTACAATATTGCAAAAGAAGAACTCCCCTTCACTAAATTCAAGTCCGAAATAATTCTTATGAAGAAAAATGGCTTGAACGTAAACCCGACGTACAGCAATGATGTCGCACGCACCCAATTTATAGAAGTCATCGCAGATACATTGAAAAATAAAAGACGTCTGTGCAAATTGCGAACAGTGCGTACATGGAATTCCTGATCGACGGAGACACATATATCGCCACAAAGGAATGCATCATTGTGTATGGTCGTAAAGGAAGACCGATGAATATATTATTGAACACATTGAGGTCGAGCATGCTCATGCCCAAGGTAAGCCATGTCATGTCATGGAGCCTATGTCAATAATATGCCTACCGTCTCGTTACTGCATTAACCATAATATTCTGACACTTAAAAATGAAAAATAAATAAATAGGCTGCATTATAAACTCTTGATCTGGGTAGTAAATGGTATTATCGTTTTTATTTGTATTTGCTGCTCTTAGGGCCCAAAATCAGTTTAAATTTTAAATTTCAGCTCAGTAAAGCACTTTAAACACCTTTTCAGTAAGTTTTAGTTACCTTTCTTGTGGAATTGTGCTTCAAATAAAGAACTTTATATTGACCAGGTTGTTAGTTAATCATTTACAAGTCAATATTGTCTATGGACAGTGATTTAAAAAAATAAATAAATAGATAAACTAAAAAAAGTGAACTTGTGGAAATGCGGTGTTAAATGTGATGCAGTTGAAAATTTGGGTGCACCTAACTTTTGTGCTGGTGCACCTAAGAAAAAAATTTAGGCGCACCAGTGCAACCAGTGCAAAAAGTTAGTTTAGAGCCCTGTTAAAGAAGCTTCTTTCATTTGCAAGATACTGTGTATTAGCATCCCTATGTAAGCTCCATAAATATAATCTTTTTGAGATTTTTCCATCGTACGTTGTAGCCTGTCTCCAGCTCAATGTTATATATAAAGAAATCCCATATAGGGCTCTGCTGTTTTCTTCCAAATTTACCTATTTTGCTTGATGGTGCTGTGAGAATGTGTGTGCACAAGCCGATTGTAAACAACAAAAGACGTGAAAGAAGGGCCATAATATAAACACTATAATGCTAATATAAACTGTGTATGTTGATTTATTTTATATCAATACAAGCTGTACGTAAATAAACTGACAAAGCCAAAAACTAAAAATGTAGCTGTAATTTCAGTACTTCATTTTGAAATCATTTTTTTTTATGTTCAGTTTTAGTTGTTTTGTTGGTTTGTGTAACTAGAATAATGACCGTGGCAAACCAATGTCTGGTGTTTGCCTCTGTGTAACTCAAAAAAGGAACTGAATAACAATACACAAAAATGGCTTCTTTCTTATTTCCTCTCATTGTTTCTTTCTCTGTTTTTTGTTGCTGTTCATTAGCAAGCCATAGATGCGTTCAATGCCCTGGACAGCAGTAAATTTATCTTCATGCTGAGCACACGGGCAGGTGGGCTGGGGATTAATTTGGCTACAGCTGATGTGGTGATTCTCTACGACTCAGACTGGAACCCACAGGTGGACCTCCAGGCCATGGTGAGACGTACAACAAATGCACAGTAAAACTACACAGCTAGCTCAATAAATATTATTGGTGAAAGAGCGTTGTTTTTTATGGTTTAAACATTGTGTTTTAGGACCGCGCTCACCGCATCGGTCAGAAAAAACCTGTTAAAGTGTTTAGGTTTATTACCGACAACACTGTGGAAGAGAGAATTGTGGAGAGGGCAGAGATGAAACTACGCTTGGACTCCATAGTGATTCAGCAGGGTAAAGTATTCTGACAGAGAAATTATAGTTATTCCCATTTTTGTTCAGTTTCTGGTAAATAAAATATAAACATAAACAGTATGAATTGGGAGATGTCCTTGTTCCAAAAGTAATTATAGTTATTCACTTGAAGCTGAAAGGCTGTACTGCCAAAGAGGAAACTGGGTCAATTAAACAAAACTGCAATGGTGTAATTAAAAGTGGTTTGCTTTAAGTAAACAGAAGTAGATATAAATTGTAGTCATGATTGCTCTTTTTTCACATGATGTATGTCAGCTGTTATGCATTTTTGGTCAATTTTTTTTTTGAGTTGGCATCACTTGTGGCTGCTTTGTGATGGCACCTCTCTACTCGACTCGGCTTGGCATGATTTTGGGATTTTTTTCCATTGCGTTCTGAAAATGTTTCTAAATAAAAATCTTCCCAGTGGCCTATAACACTTAACACTTAATACACACATAAGGAGTTGATTTGATATTTCCTGAGTGTAATTTTGTTCAATAAGAACATTCATATCAATGAATGGATTATTTGCTCCTAGCCATTGTGGAAAGCAGAACCATTTGCATCAAATCCGTGCAGCTTGTAACAAACTAATTTAGTTTAACTAGTTTAATATTATATCAACCCTTAGAAGTCTGGAGCATTTTTTTCTATAAAATCTGCTCTAAAAAATTACCTTTAGTTTTTTTTACCAGGTTTTTTTATGCTAATATTTTTTTCATTACATTACACGATAATTCCACAAAATGAACCTGAAACGAAATTTCAGTATTGTAAAACATTTTATTGTACAAATTGTACATTCCTACCTAATTCAATTTTTTTTTTTTATCCAGTAATTTTTTTGTATTTTCATTTTAATTGCCAAGATCTTACATGATCCGATTTAGAAAAAAAATTATTTGGCCTGGATTTTTTTTTTTACTTTTTATCAGTCTTAGACATGTCAAACATTAGTAACATTGGTGTTGATGGATTGTTTTTTTTTGTTGCACCAAGTTCATTGTTTGTGGCTGTTGTTGCCCCATTGATTTCCATTATAACAACATTTTTTGGATTGCAAAGCCATGGGCACCAAATAATCTTGAGTTGGGAAGAGGTAAAATTTGAGAATTGTACTGTTGATCACCGTTTAGAACCCTTGTTATGTTTAACCCTCGAGAACCAGAAACCCTTAGTTTCTGACTGTTGTGTGCAGTTAAATGGAGTTACAGTGTGAATGTATGATGTTAACAGCCACAAACAACATGAAAGGGTAGTACATTTGAACAATGCACAAGGGTTAATTATTTTGTCCTCTTTAAAACTTATATTTTTCTAAGAACGACACATTTTTATGAAATAATTGTGTTCTAACAGGACGGCTGATTGAACAGCAGAACAAACTGGGAAAGGACGAAATGTTACAAATGATTCGTCATGGAGCAACACACGTATTCGCTTCTAAGGACAGTGAACTAACAGATGAAGATATTGACACCATACTGGAAAGAGGGGCCAAAAAGGTCAGAAACACTTAAAATATAGTTTTATAACAACAATGGGCTCCATTCAACCTGGTCTTTTCATCTTAGACGGCCGAAATGAACGAGCGAATGCAGAAACTGGGTGAAAGCTCACTGAGAAACTTCTCTATGGACACGGCCAACCCTGAGACCAGCCTGTACAACTTTGAAGGCGAGGATTACAGAGAGAAACAGAAAGTCAGTGTCTCTTTGGAGATTTAACAAATGGAAATCTTCTCAGTGTTTAAGTGCAGCTAATAAAGGAAGAGTTTATTTTTGTGAATTTGCCAGGTTTTCTTGTCTCTTTGGATATTTCTTAGGCTAAGAGAGTTTGTTTGAAGTTGTGTAATGTTGAATCCTATTTGTGTTGTGTAGCTTAGTTTGATCGAATGGATCGAGCCTCCTAAGAGAGAAAGGAAGGCCAATTATGCTGTAGATGCTTACTTCAGAGAAGCACTGCGAGTCAGCGAACCAAGAGCCCCAAAGGTAACTTACACACACATCGTTTGGACACAATTTGATATGATCACGAAAATGATCTTTTTAGTCAGCAGTACTCATGACTGTATACTCTTGATACAACTGCAGTGTGTACCAACTCCCAGATAATAAATAACGCACTCAGTTTTCATCAGGCTGACAGCTGCTCTAGAGTCATTGAGTTTTAAAACACAGCGTAATGCTGCTGTATCATCATTCGCTGAAGGCAAGTAATGGATAAAGGGTTGAAACACAAAGGTTATGGGTTCAAACGCTGACTCAGGAAGTGACCTCATGAACTAGATCTTCTTCTTTGTCTTGTTCTGTCACTGCTTTGCCCTTGAGAGAGACACTTAATGCTGAATGGCTCCTGAGGGGCTGTTTGTAAGAATAGTGCACTGTAAGTCATAAAAAACTTCAATAAGGATAAAACTGGCTACTAAGAGGCAAATACTGCGTCACACTGAAAGTAAAATTGGATTTATGACTTTATATGTTGGGTAACTGTTGAGTATTTTGAGATTTTTGAGTACTACAACACTTATGATGTGACACCATAATTTTGGCTTGGAAAGTGGAATTAAAGCAAATTATTGATTGTAGAGAGCCAATACATCTTAAGTTGTTCTATCATGCTACTAATTGGTAATAAAACTATAATGCAAGGAATGGTAATTTGCATAGTAGATTAATTGGACTGTCATCTTTCTCATTAATTGGATAACAAAAGTAACAAAAATCACAGTTAAGAATGAAACAATCTGATATTTTCATGCGTTATTTTGTCCCCACGTCTTAGATTTACGTACAATTTTTAAAAAGTGTAGTTTGAATGTCTTTTTTTTGTCTTTAGCTCCATCATATTCGTATTGAATGTAGACATTAATTTCATTGTTATTAGATTACCATCTGAACAGTCAAGAAAATAGCACATGGTAGTCTCTCTTTAAGAGTCATTGACATTAGATATACGCGTCTGAGAAAGTTTCCATGTTTATATCAGCTACTCAAATGTGTATTTGATATAAAAGAGGATGAATTGAACCAGAGAGAAACTGAAGCAGATGCAGTCAGAAACAGAAATAACAAAAAGTTCTGCTGACTCCCCACAGAACATCGAAGATGCATTCATTGTTGACGATTGCCGTCATAGATTATTTTCGATAACATGCATTACACTGCAACAAGAGTCCACTGTCAGGCAAGTTTTCATACAAAGTAATGGTCAAGATTTTGGTTCCAAGATTTTACATCTCAAGTGGGCAGCAAGTGGCATAGTGGTGGAGTTGGGCGTCGTATGACCCAAAGGTTGATCCCTGCCAGTTCCATTCTGCCATTGTGGCCTTTGTCAAGCCACTTCGCCCGCATCGCCCTGTATGGATGTGTGTGACTGGAGGGGTGGGTTTGGTGGTGGCCAGGAGATTGTAGGCACAAAATTCAGAGCAGTCACATTCTGTCAGAGTTCCCCAGGACTACAAAGGTAGCTTATCACCACCAGTGTATGAATTTGGAGTGAATGAATAATTGCATCTGTATCTGAAAAGCACTACATGAATTGAAGGCATTGTGTTATTTATTTTTAAGTATTTGAGTTTGCCTGTTTATGTGTGTGGCCCAGGCTCCTCGGCCACCAAAGCAGCCCAACATCCAGGACTTTCAGTTCTTTCCACCACGTCTCTTTGAGCTGCTAGAGATGGAGATTCTTTACTACAGAAAAACTATTGGTTACAAGGTAAGCAGAGCATTTGCTAGGATTCCACGATTTCCGAGACGCCACGATTTTATCTCCGATTTTGAGTCACAGACAGGTTTTGAGGAATTGTTTGCAACTGCCAAGGATCCCATGCTAATCGGAGCTTGTGCACACGTGTGACACTCGCACAGTGTGAACTACCAAAGACTTGCTCTGAGAGAGTCGCAGGGGAGTCACAGATTCGAGAATTTGGCATGCTAAATATTTGGAGCTAGTGGTGAGTGACAATTGTGCAGTTGTAGTTGTGAAAATGTAGTTGCGGAGGAGATACAAAGGCATAGACGGCAATTTCAACAGTGCTTTCGGTTCCTTTTCTGTCTATTTGGACCCAGTAAATGAAAAAAAACTGCCATTTTTTATAATAAACTGGCACACGTGATGACACACTGTTTTCAAGTATATTCTCAGTTCAGTTGCGAAATGCAGTTTGAGAACACGGACAGAGTCGTGCAGTGTGACATTCTCTGTCCCTGATCAATCATTCAGTGCAAATTCAGTTATGACTGGATGCTGCGTCAGACATTCCTGCAGTACGAAAGGATCTGTGACACACCTGCTGTGACAATTGTGTTGTTTGAACCCGGGTTCTAATGTCTTGTTTATGTATAGGGCTGAAACGATTAGTCGACATTGTCGACAATAAAAAATTGTCAACAAATATTTGTAAACATTTGACGTAAAAAGATGGATTAAACAAAGTAAAAAATCGTTGATATAAAATAAAAAGCTATACAGATCCATTCACATTATGGGAAAAAAACTTATCCCACAATGGGGAAAGTTCATTTTAATAGCTTTAGGAGTCAAAAATAGAAATAAAATGAAGACACACACCAAAGCATTTCTATCACACACCATTCATTATCTTATGCTGATTCTAAAATTATCTTTATTTGTTTCTTACATTTTGAAATGTTGCCAGATTTTCTAAGAATTATTAGATTATCACCCTCCAAATATCTAGTTTCATAACTGTGTATTTC
Organism: Danionella cerebrum; assembly: GCA_007224835.1. Taxonomy (NCBI): domain Eukaryota; kingdom Metazoa; phylum Chordata; class Actinopteri; order Cypriniformes; family Danionidae; genus Danionella; species Danionella cerebrum. Next base: position 99,650 of record SRMA01025975.1, read on the forward strand.
CCTGGGTTATTACTTTTGATGAACTAAAACGAGTGGTAAACCAACAATTATTAATGCTGTTCTCAAGATATGTTCACATTCAACTTTATTTTTGTCTGTAATGCAGCTGATTATTTATTTTTTCTATTGAATTAGAACAAAACATGTAAACAATGCTTAGAGAGCATTTGTGTGTAATTTGAGTGTAACAAAATCAGAAAACAACTATTTCAAAAGCTGAAGTGATTTTCTCATTTTATTTATTAGTTAGAATATTTGTTAGAACTCATTATTTTAACTAGTTGAAAAAGCAGAATAATCGTTCAAAGGCTGCTGATTAATCATTGAAATAATCGATGACTAATCGATTAATCGGTCTAATAATCGATAGATTAATCGATTACCAAAATAATCGTTTGTTGCAGCCCTTTTTATGTATAAAGTCATCTACACGCATTTCTTTTAAAAAAGTAAGTGGATTTGGTTTCTCTCTCTTCTTGTGTGCTCAAAGTTCTTTTAGCAAGTAATAAGGTAAGGTAGACTTTGTTGATCCTACAATGGTGAAATTCTGTTTATACAGCAGCAAAAGGACAACGACAATAACAGGATCCATAGGATCGAGAAGTAAAACACGTAAGACATTTAAGTAATGAGATAGAAATAAATAGGTAAATAAATAGATAGATAGTTAAAATAGAAAAAGTCGTAATAAAAATGAACATAAAAATATAGTGAGAAAGAGTTCTACAGTTCTTTCAAAAGAGACCAAAACCATGCAAATACTAGGTCAGCATGCAATTTATGCGGGTATGTTTTATTTAGATATTTAAGTTAAATATAAATGGTCCAAGAATTACGGTAAATGACTGGATCAAATCTAGGTGCCAGAAAAGGACCATACATGTCCCAACACCCCACCACATTAATAACCTATGCCATAATATACTGTATATGATGCTGTATATGACGTCCATACTGTATGTGCCTTGTGTCCAGGATTAATTAAAAACAATACTACATTTGACAGACACAAAATGGCCTATAATGTTTTGCTTGCTGGGAAACTAAAGGGTTGTCCATATGTGTTTGTAGATTCCACGCAATCCAGAAATTCCAAATCCAGCACAAGTCCAGAAGGTGGAACAAGCAAAGATAGATGAGGCTGACCCCCTCTCACCTGAGGAAACAGAGGAAAAAGAGAAACTGCTCACACAAGTACATATACCCACACACACACACACACACGCACACTATCTTACTGAGTTTCACACCGTGTAAGCAACAAACACATTTATTTCTTCATCCATGTCCAGAGATTAGATTTTCGAGGTGCTGTGGCAGCATTTACCAGGAGCAGAGCAGAGCAGAGCAAAACAGGAAATACCATGATTGTTTTGCTACACCGTATACCGCATGAAAGCCACAGTGGGAATTCCTTAGCGGGAATCCATCTGAATTAAAAAGGTCAATTTTCAACATGAAATTATAAAAGCGAGGGGTTCCAGTTTAACCGTCACTGCATGACATTTAACATTGAATAACAAATAAGAAATATAGTGTATTAGAGTGTGTACGTCTGATAAAGGTGACCCAATGCAGGATGCTGGGGGATTTCGTAACAGCTTGTTGCTTCTGCTCTGTTCGTGAAAAGCTGGTCTGCTTGCACATCCAGTGTGAAACAACCATCATCCCCTTCTTCATCAATCCCTCAGTCGTTGATGCTGTAAAACGTGCAAAGTGGAGAGAAGTGGTGTGGTACATGAGTACATGTTTGTTTGTTATTGTTAGGGCTTTACAAACTGGAACAAGCGTGACTTCAATCAGTTTATTAAAGCGAATGAGAAGTGCGGACGTGACGACATTGACAACATCGCCAGAGAAGTGGATGGAAAGACGCCTGAGGAGGTCATGGAGTATTCAGGTACAATAGATCTACAGTAGTTATAAAGCACTCTCTATTTGTACAGGATTGATAGGAGGTGTACACTTGACATCTACAGTAGTTCACCAGCCAACACTTGAGTGGCAAAAGCCTGTTCATGTGCTAGCTGTAAATTAAACGCTGAAAATGGGCAAAGGCAGTTGTGCAATTGACTGCTCAAACTGGTATTCAAAGAGTTCAGGGACACCATTCAACATTCCGCTGAAATCCAAAGAAAGGAGAAGCAAATGAATTGCTCCAACTCAAACAAATAATTGTAATATAGGGGCTGAAACCTGGGTTTAGTATTTGTTAGTGAAAGAATTTTCACTAAATTTTTAATTTCAGCCATCTGTATATTATGTGCAGTTTATTTGAAATTAAAATACATAGTTGTTTACGTCAATAAATCTTTATGCGTTTAACTGAAGGAAGAGCCTCTGTCTCCATAACCATTTAAATGGCTGATGAAACAAAATCTGTGGTGGACTGGCGACCTGTCCAGGGTGTAGCCCGCCTCTTGCCCAAAGTGCACTGGAGATTACTATTGCCACACTTCTTAAATAATTTTATAACAATGTCCTCCTTCACGGAGTCTTACGCGCTATGGTAGGATCGACGAGCAGAGATGGGCGATGATGTCAGCGCTCACCGCCGGGTGTTCAAATATGGCCGACGGCTTCTCTTACGCCTCTCCTACGGCCGTGACCGCCCTCCGCGGCGCTCTACATTCGCCGTATAAGATGCACCAACTTTTCCCCCTCCGTTTTGGGGAAGAAAAGGTGCGTCTTGTATGGCAAAAAATACGGTAATTGCATACCCTCTATACTTTGCAGCCAAAGTATTTTAATCATTTAACACTTTACCCTTTGATGTTTGGCATTCTATACATTACCCAGGAATTCTGTAAAATGCAGGACACTGAGCTAAAACTGCATAGAACTATACGACTAATAAATCACAGCAACAGTCTTGTTCAGAATTGTATGAATGGCACAATAAATGCACAAACCCCTGCTTTGTTATGTCCTTCCAGCTGTGTTTTGGGAGCGCTGTAATGAGCTCCAGGATATCGAGAAGATTATGGCTCAGATAGAGCGAGGAGAAGCTCGCATCCAGAGACGCATCGGCATCAAAAAAGCCCTGGATGCCAAGGTCAACCTTTCAAAAGCTCACTGTGAAATTCAATTATGTTGTTGACATGCAGGTTTCGCTTTAATGCCAGCTGAATGATGATTGTTTGCTGTGGTATTTCTGCCTGTGATGATTTTTAACCTGAATATTAGGAAACACATCAGAACCACATCTGAACAAGCAGGAAACCATCAAAAGAAATGTGTTTTTTGTTGTCCCTAATGAATCAAAGTTTCGCCTACTTGTAGATAGCGCGCTACAAGGCACCATTCCATCAGCTCCGCATACAATATGGAACAAACAAGGGAAAGAACTACACAGAGGTACAGCGTAAAGCATTTGTGTATATTAAGAACTTAAATATTGATGCGTTTTCATATGCATCTTCCTGCAGGAGGAAGACAGGTTTCTCATCTGCATGTTGCATAAGACAGGCTTTGATAAAGAATATGTCTATGAGGAACTTCGGCAATGTGTTCGGAATGCTCCTCAGTTCAGATTCGACTGGTTCATCAAGTCCAGGACTGCCATGGTGAGATCTTGATTTAACGTTGCGAGCAATATTCGAGAATAAAGTGTTTTTATCTAAACAATATTGGTCAAAATGATAATGTTGAAAGCAAACTTTTTATATGGGAGCACCCTGCTCATTCCAAGATTTAATTCTTGATTTAATTTCATTTTTTTCTATGGGTGAGTGAATATTTTTGGAAATGGCTGCATGCCACTGCTTCAATACAGTATTTCAGGGAATGCAAATCATAGACCTTTCTGTGATTTTACCTCCATCCCTCACCATACCAAACCTGTAAATGTGTCAATGGCTTGATTTTACACAATAAAATGAAAGGAAATCTTAAATAATTTGAGTTTAGAATCATGTCTAGGGTTTTATGATATTAGGATGTCTTACTGAAGAAGAATAAATTACTTATTTTAAATTAATGAAACCGTTTTAATTCAACAAATTTCAGGTTTCTATGCCTGGTGATCAAATGTATCGATAGCAGATTCCAGTCTGGGTCTGGATATAGTCATATATACCTCCTTTTAGCAACACCAAGGAAGTTTTACTTGGAAGGAAGCTTAACCTCTTAAGCCCGAGAGTCCCCGGTACCGGGGACTTGCCCCCTTGTGCGTTACATTTTCACTCATAGCTCACTAACCCTGAGAATAACCCACACATATTAAATACTGTTGTGTTCAGCGGAAACTCCTCTAAAAACGTATCTAATTCAATTTCATATTCGTGAACCACAGCTCGAACGCCATGCAAATAAACAACAACATAGTCGGAGAATAATTCATGACCAAGTTTTTGTTTATGTGCGATATGTATCCACAATATAAACGCAAACACCAAAACCATGGCATCAAATGAAAGCTAACAATCAGCTGAATCCAGCGATATGCAACTCATTTACATTGCATGAAGTATTTCAGAGCAGGGAGCGAAAGTTCCCCGAAAAAACGCCAGCGAAAACCAAGCAAGCATGTAAATCTTGTCTTACCTTTGCCGTTTTTTCAACAAAAAGTTATTTCCATAGCGATAAAAGTCCGTTTGTTGTTATGTCCGGTCGATAGCTTCGCGAAAACTCCATTTTGTATTTTTTCTGTTGCTCCGTGGCCTCATGACGTCACCAAATATGGAATGACTCCCCGTGCGTAAGAGGTGGTCTCTCCACGCTGCGCGTCGTGTGATTCGTCGGCGATCCCGTCAGTCTCAAAATGGTTGTCATCATTGGCTGCCTCAGAATCAGAGCTTTCCAGCGATATATAGAGCTCCCGGATTGGACAGATGGTCGGGGGGTAGGGACACGCAGAAACTCGACGTCGAAAGCGTTTGTGAATGAAAGGTTCCCAAAAGCGCAGCAAGATGGGGTAAATGAGCTTCTACCCCCCTTTTACAGCGTTTCTTTAGGAGTTTTTTTTGCTGAAATCATGTCCCGTAAGCAAGAAAAGAAGACTATGAACGTAGCTGAAGCTTTGGACAAGATTTTTTCCATATTTCAGTTATTGTGCCAAATTGTGCCAAACTGTGCCAACATGGATTACGCCTGAACTTTGTTCAATCAAAACCTTTACAGAATATTAGTTTCTTGTAGTATGAACACCAAACTTGCTACAGATGTTCTTGACATGTAGTGGTTACAATTGATTGTGTTTATTTGCTTCGTTATAAGTAAAATAAGGAGATATTGGAGGAAACGTGTTTTTTTTTTTAGGCGGAGTTAATTTTTTGGCCATTCCAACATTAATTACTCTTACCCAGTGTTCTTGACTGTCAAATTAACTCATCCACACCACTCCCCAAGAACCTATCTTCATTTTGCTACCAAGATTTGCAGTTTAGGCCTTGTAAAAGCTGAGAAATGCCTTAAAAAGTAAAAGTATAGGATTTTCGGAAAATAGGCCTCAGGGCTTAAGAGGTTAAGGCCTATCAACCCGAATATTCGTGCAAACTCGATCCATGACCATTGGCGGCATCACACATCGAACCGAACGTGTGTTGCCAACAAAAAAAGAGTTTCAGAGTGGCATATCGGATCTGTTTTTTTTTTTGGGCAAGGAGAATGACCAATGATAGCTGGCTCTTTTGATAAGTAGGATGTAAAATAAGCCGCTACAAATCCTCTATTCTCTTCACATTTATGTCAATCAACTCCCTGTGATCAGCCACCAACAGTAAACCGCTTGACATCTGTGATTTTTTCTGTGTTCATTGATTTATTCTCTGTCCTCGTCTTCTTCTTGCTCTGTTTTTCTTTCGTGTTTCCCCATTTGACGCCGTGAGCATCTGTTGTACTGCAAACGCCCTCTTCAGTCAGGGAGTGGCATTGCATCAATATTTTCTCAATACACATACAGTCACTTTGCTTAGAAGCCATCTGAAGATTGGTGCGAATTTCAATTTATGCTTTAGTTTGCATATTTTTACCTGATTACATCACAGGATGTTTTCATGAGGTCACACTGGCAGCGTGGTAGGGTGCAGGTTTAAAAGTCGAGGAAATGTGATGTACGTGCTGAAATTATGTGGTTTTCTTTTGTGTGTTTTGTCGCCTTTGCTAGGAGCTGCAGCGGCGCTGTAACACGCTCATTTCTCTCATCGAGAAAGAGAACATGGAGATTGAGGAGAAAGAGCGAGCTGAGAAAAAGAGAAGAACACCCAAAGGACAATCAGTAATACGTCCTGTCTTCTTTCTCTTCGCTCCATCTGTTGTTGTGCTCCATGCCTTTAGTCCCCTGAGACTCTTTCCTCTAGTTCAGAATCGTGCTTGAACAACGGAACAAGAACAACATGTAAATGAGCAAAATTCCCCACAGATTTACTGTCCACAGTAAAAGTATAGTACATCACACCGATGATTTGAAAGCGCTCTGTCTTTGTGTCTATCAGAGCATGTCTGTGGTGCCTGGAGCCTGTTTTTAAGCTCTTGTAGCGTAGCATTTGCTTTTGTGTATGACTTACAAACATTATGGTCTTGTTTTCTTTTCTTAGGCACAAAAACGTAAAGCTGAAGTGTCATCCGACAGGAAAGAGAAGAAACCTCGTACCTGAAGCCTGTACCCTGCACACTTTGCTCCATATTAAGGAATCTGATCCTTGTCTGCATTTTCAGGTTCAATTTTATGTATTGGGTCTGTGATTTAAGACCAGTTTCTCATGCTTTTTAAATGACATTTGTATTGTTTGGAAAATTGTTCTAAGGGCTCTGTTCTTGTTGGCAGCTATATGTTTTCTAAAGCATGTTTTTGTTGTGTTGCTAATGGTCTGTTTATTTCTACATTGCATTTTCAGCATGCTTAAAAAGGGGCAATTTTTTCTGATTGGTGTGTTTTATAAATGACTATCGTTTACCTTGTTTATACTTGTTTATATTTAAGGCCTCTGTGCTGTGCACCTTAATCCATGTGATATTTGCACATACCATCTTTTTAAGCTTGTTTATACAGTCATGTGCCACTTTATTGTTCCATGTATGTTATTTTTTTAATTCTTTGGACATTTTTATGAAAATTATAGAATTGTTTAAAAAACATCTAATAAAACAGTTTGTTTTTCTTTCAGTCTAACACCTATTTTTCACATCAATATGCCTTTCTTTTTCTAAAAACATACAGAATTGAGCTGAAATTCGAATCTGGTCGTAAATAGTGCCATTGAAAATACATATAGTACATATGGAATTTGATTAGTGACAAAATATTTATGACAAAAAAAGATTTGAACTTAAATATATGTAAAATCAGTGTCAAATAATTTTTTTACTTTCAAAAAGCCGTAAAAATCAATTCAGATTTATTTATTTGCTTTCGCCTTGCGACAAACTGACTCTCACCCGATGTGAGCTGGAGAACGGCAATAGCAAACGCACGACCCTCGCAAGGGAAAAAGCGGGCCGAGAATTGATGGATGGATTACTTACTTTTAAAGCAATACTTTATTTCAGAAATGTTTTGATATTAATCTCATTCTGTACAGATATGCCTAAAAAAATCTAGTTTTTCCAGAGAATGAAATCCAAATAAATAATAAAAAAAAGAAATAAATTCAAGAAAGAAAAATTAACCAATTTAAGTCGAGGATAATTTTTTCTGCAGAACAATGAAAATAACATCCTAAAGACTAAAGGGATTAGTTTGGTCTAATATTGTTAATGCTCATAAATCATGGAGAAGGATCCATGCGTCTGGGGTTTCGAATGTCAAGATCTTCTGTGAGAAGCATTATCAAGAAGTTTAAAGAGACTAAGACAGTGGAGAAGAAGACGAGCAGAAGCAGGATGCAAAGTATTTGAAAAACTAGTGAGAGAGGTTCTGGAATTGATGTCCTGATGAAGACTCCCGTGCCATGAACATTTCTTTTTTCATTGCTCATCCACATAGTCATTCAAGGTTCACAATTTTCTGAGGAAAATAATATATTAGTCTACATATGAATTTTATTTTGCTTTTGGGAATTCACCCATACATGTTTTTCACTGGTTCTGGTTTGACGGTGCTATATAGCACTTTTTTTGCTTTAAAAAAAAGCACTTTGTTAGCGTAAAGAAACGTATTGCCATTTTATTACTTGAGGTTCTAAGGTAATTCTTTGTTTTTAATCTGCTATATACTGATATATGTCATGCCATAGTTTATTTATGTCATACATTTGATGGTTTTAAATAGCATGATATGTTAAATGAGCCCAAAAAAAACAGATTTGGTTCTATATAGAAACTTTTTTTAGAGCGTACATTGATCGAAGTGGAGAAATAATAATAAGCCGTGGTTTCCTGTTTACAAAGTAAAAATTTACAGTTTTTCGTGTCATTGAAGTAAATAGAATTGTTAGTGCCTCGCTAGAATTTTTATTGAAGTTAAGAGATATGTGTCTTATTTTAACAGTGTTAAGTCGCATAATGCCAATCCCTATTTTACGTTTTATTTTCCCTACTGAGTATTATTGTTAGTGAACTAATAGTGTGGGTGTTCCTTGTTTTTATCCTCGGAATTTTGTAAAGACGAATTGAGGAAAAAAGGGGAACAATGCAGTTGACTGGCGGCTTGATGCAGTAAAGCTCCACATGGGGGCGCTGTTGCACTTTAGTGCATTACCATAAACCCGCGCTTTCACACAACGTGAGGGTACAGGGTAGGAATTTATCCAGGCACGAGGCAACACCTCACCGAGTAGAGAAGAGCCGCTGACTGCTATCTGACTGAGGTTTTAAGCACAGATGACACACCTCTACACCGATGGCATCTTATTTAGCCGCGTGTTCCAGTGACACGACCATGGATACTATCAGGTTCTGAACCACTAAACAAACGTAACTGTATCTGTTCCATCTTACCACGCTCAGTTTTCTGTCGCATCCCCTTCTACCTGTATGATAACTGAATTTCCAGCTGGCCTTGTGTGTGTGAGTGTGTTGCACAAGCACACCTCCAGCATTGGGTTTATGCAAGTCACACTCAGACTCACTCGCTCACAGTCATTAGTATCCAAATGACCTGCTGTGACAGAACTGCAGTCACACTCTTGCATTCTGCTTCCTGCTCACTGGCCCAGAAATCCAATCTCCCCCATCATCCATCTCGTATGTGTGTGGATGTGTGCCTTGAATGCAGGTGTTAATGTGCTTTGTGTCTTATCTCACTCAACCAAACACTACATGAAACATGTGCACCTCAAAAAGAGAAGGGTTTCATCAACGAGACGTACTTGTTTCATGCGGTACGAGGAGTAACATTGTGAGTACATCAGGGATTGAAAAGAGAGTTTTTGAGCTTGCAAAGTTAAATATGTTCCGAAATCTCAAAGAAACGAATTTGTTTCTCTTGTAAATGAAATATCGTACTATTCAGAGCTCTTGCTTTTTCTTAGCTGTCCTTGATTTGGCTTTGAGCAGCAGATAAAGATAATTGGAGCTTTAGAGATGAATACGATATGTGTGACTTCAATGCTTTTGAATGTTTGTCTGTTTTATGCGATTATGTAACAATATACGCCTGCCTTGATTCCACTTGTACAGAATCTCACTGATCTTGAATTTCTGCCTACAGAGCATGCTTCTACTCACGTTTTCATGGCAACAATTACTTTATTATCGAGGGTTCTACTTTACTTAACTGATGCTGATCTTGAAAATGAAGTCTCACAAAAGCTGTGTCCCAATCCAGGTCTGCATTCTACCTAGTCTCTGGAGGCTACGGTTTTGGAGGAAAACTGACACAACCATTGGTAAATGGGACGATCTAGCCTCATTAGAGTTTTATTAAGTCCTCTTTCTGCTCCATGACGTACCAACAATTAGCATGCATTACATTCAGGTGGGTACACATTAGCATTACTAACATCATGTTTTTTTTTTTTTTATATAGCTACAATGTTTTAAAATGCTTATATCACTACTAGCAGTCAAGAATCCCTTGAAGTTCTGTTCTTAAAAATGTTGCTATTTTTTGTTGATTCTGAAGGGATGTCTAAGGCCATGAGTGATGGTAGCGATGCATCCTCCGAGTTCAGGGATAGAGAGGATTTAAAGGACCCTTGGATTTTTGGGAAAATGGACATTTTTATGCCAATGAAAGAGGCCTTGAAATCCACTCTCCGTAGGAAGCAGAACCAGGTTTGGGACACAGCTCATGACAAATAAAAATTATTTTTTTTTTTAACTATTAAGCCTTAACAATATTTTGAAATGTATTTGGTTATGAATAATTTAATAGGTGTATTAGGAACAATATGCGTACAAATGCTATCAACAAAGTTCCATTTCCGTCCATCTTCCCAAAGCGCAGTTTCCCGTCTCTAAATACAAGAAGACATGATTGCCCACACATTGTATTTCTTCTACGTGTTCTAAGACGCAAGCAAGTTATAATATATGAAAAAAGGGCCTTCTCCTAACTCAGCAACTTCCATTTTTCTTTTGATGTTTGGCACCAGTTTATCAGGAAGTGATGATTTTGTTCTCTTGGACTCGTGGATGGAAATGGTGCTATATTTGCAAATAATGAATGCGATATTCCAGTTGATGTCATGCAATTCAGTAACAATGTAATCTGTATGAGTGAATCACAGGGGTTAAAAGTGCAATAAAAGCCAATATCTCTGCAGAAACTTGTAAAAAGAGGGAAATATGTGTTTGGACAAGAGAATGGGAAGAGTCATTAGAAATAACTGTGCTATGTTGGTTGTTATATGAATACATTTAAGAAGGTCAATTGAGTTTGTTTCAATTAAAATGTTCTCAGATTTATGTAATCTGTTAAAGACAAGTTTTCCCCAATAAAACATGCTAATTAGGGTTCATAGCAGGTTTCCCATTTCATGACAGTGCACTAAATATCAACGTGGTGTAATATTTTAGGCTCTTTTTAATGCTGCATACATGCTTCTAATCACTTGGTTTTTTTCAGTTCTTCTCCCCCCCACTTTCTCCAAATAATCATGAAAAACATTAGTTGTTTTGTGAAATTGTTTTCGCAATCAATGTTGCATTTATTAAAATAGACTTTAGCTCTGCAATAGACTGAGTTTGAAAGGACCTTGCAATACTGTTAAGAAACAGCTTGTGCTAATTGGCTTAGAGTAATTTGTTTATCCAGCTGCACAAATGAGACACTGCTGTGCCACGGGGACACCAAATCTCTATAACGAAAGACCCTCTGATTCCGAGAGTACATGGGAGTTGGTTACCTACTGTGCCTGGCAGACTTGTTTGAATGGTCATGAGTATTTTTTTGGATTACATTTCAAAAGAATACGTTCTACATGTCATTTGCTGTGATCATTTCTTATGAATCCTTAAGCTTGGCTGTTCCTGAAAGGATAATCAATAAATCAGGGGTAACGAAAGAAAGACGATCCTCTAAAGACATGATAATGCAATACTTGGAAAACCAGTATCAATTCTGGTAATATTTGCCTGTTCTGAGAAATATTGTGTCAAGGGAAATCATATGTTCTGCAGACAGGATGTGCTTTTGGTGTCTGAGACAAATAACAAAATCTTATTTAAAGAAAGTCATTCTCACCATCCGCTACACATGAAATGGACATTACTGGTAGAAGTGTGTCTGACAGACTGCTGAATAATGGCGATCAACCCCTGTAGCACAACAGCTGAATAAAAATAAGCCACGCCTTCTCTGTATAAGTTCACACTTCTAAAATGTCTCGGGTCGAGTTTTTCACATTTATCTGAACCTTCTGTTTCAGTTTCATTGTTCACCTTGTGTAATTTACGACTCAATGCCACATGGAATCTCACTCATACACTTGTTGATCTCATGAACTTTATCTTGAATGCTTTTCTTCAAGAATGATACTGGATCAGTGAAATGGACGGATTCATTCCTTGAAGTAATAGTGAGAAATATCCCTTATATTAGAAACCCATGCAAAATAATACAATCTGTATTAATAATTTTCACAATTCCACAGATGGATTTTGCGTTTATTGCATTTGTGTCTTTTAGGAGATGATGGATGCCTTTAGACTATCGGCTTTCAACACAGCAGGGATAAACTGCTTTTTATCTCATTGCTTGGAAGCTCATTTAGTCTTATTAAAGTTCAGAGCCTGTTCTCTGTAACTCTTTGTTGGAAAAGAAGAGCTGTGGCTGTCAGATGCTGAGTCCCTGAGCACACGCTGAGCCCCTCTGCTCGTGTGGTTGCGGTTAAACAGGCCTCCATTGTTTGCAAACGGAAAAAGGCCAGTACCAACCATGACATTTCCATGCATTGCTAATAAATATCTTGTGTTGACAAATAATTCTTTTGTCAACATATTCTATAAACGGCAAGAGTTTATAGAACTCTTTCAGTCAGTTTGATTTTTGTATAGTTATCATATTGTTTTCATGATCTGCAAGAGTCTGGTACATTGGTCGAAGGACATTGAAGGTCAGACAAAAGATTGGCATCAAATAGATCCATACCGCCCTGTTCAATGCTTTGGGCTGGTGGGGGTGTAATCATGTGGGGATATTTTCTTAGTATGTATTGGGCCCATTAATATCAACCAAACAGCTTACCTGAGTATTGTTGCTGACCATGTCCATCCCTTTATGACCACAGGGCATCCATCCAAGCTTGAATCATCTCAGACTGGTTTCTTGAACATCACAAAAAGTTGTACTCAAATGGCCTCCACAATCACCAAATCTTAATCCATGATTATGGACAGATGGAATAGAGATTAAAGGTTAGGATAGATTGAATTAAGTGCAGGACATGTTTGGTGAAGAAAAGGTTGGACAAGGTGGGATGGGTGAATTGGATAGGGTAGACGGATAGGATAGACTGCATGAAGGTTGATAGGATGAAGAGGAAGGCCCCTCACAAATTTGGAGGAAAGACGTAGGGTCATTTGGAGGAAACAGGGTGGTTTGGAGGAATGACCTGAGGTTGTATGGAGGACTGACTGCAGTAGGGTCAGTCAGTCAGCATCCTTCATCCAAAGTATCCTGTGTAGTTTGGAGGAAGGGGAACCTTGGAGGAAAGAATTGAGGTAATTTGGTAGAAGGCAGCGTAGTAATTTAGAGAAAGGAATCTGTGTAGCTTGGAGCAAGAAATGGAGGTAGTTTAGTAAAAGGATTCAGAGTTGTTTGGAAGAAGAACTCTGGGTAGTTTGCAGGAAGGATGTGGTGCCATTTGAAGGGAGGAAGTGTGCTACTTTGGATGAAGGACACAGGATATTTTGGTAGAAGGATGCAGGGTACTTTGGAGGTAGGATGCAGGGTTGTTTGGAAGAAGAGTGTGGGATAGTTTGGAAGAAGAATGCAGGATAGTTTGGAAGAAGAATGCGGGATAGTTTGGAAGAAGAATGCGGGATAGTTTGGAAGAAGAATGCGGGATAGTTTGGAAGAAGAATGCAGGATAGTTTGGAAGAAGAATGCAGGATAGTTTGGAAGAAGAATGCAGGATAGTTTGGAAGAAGAATGCGGGATAGTTTGGAAGAAGAATGCAGGATAGTTTGGAAGAAGGATGCAGGGTTGTTTGGAAGAAGGATGCGGGATTGTTTGGAAGAAGGATGCAGGGTTGTTTGGGAGACGAAAGTAAGGTAGAACAAAATAGATTTTTACAAAAGATGTAGAAGGGTCATGTAGGTCAGAAAAACAGAAAGGTAAGTTACAAAAGGGTAGGCACAGTTGGGCAAATAGAAGATTAGGTTGGAAAAAACAAAGGTCATTTATTAGGGAGATGAGGGCTTGCATACAGGGAAAGGTCTGTTCTATGTTAACTGAATGAAAGGTAGGTTATAATGGGTGAAGGACAGGGAAGATTGGATGAAGAAAAGGAAAGTTTGCATGGAGGAAAGGTTAGGTTGGATTAAAGGTAGGGGATGATGGAGAAAGTTAAAGGCAGATTGAATTAAAGTATGAATAGCTAGATGAAGGTCCAGGCCAGGTTTGTAGGTCAGGTGAATTAGACGGTGAGGCTAGATGCAAAGAGCCTATTGCATACAACTTGAAAGAAGAAAAAAAGTGGTCAAGGGCAGAATTCAAAGAAGATACGTATGTGCTGCTGCAGAGCAGTTGTTATTTGATTGGCTCAGACACTTCCATTTCCTCAAACCTTAGTTAGAACTTTCACTCGATAATCTTTACAAAAAGATAATAACAACTGAACCATATTTTTATGTTGACTTATCAAACCAACATTGTTATTCATCCCAAAAAGTTCTAAGCATCTCCCCTAGACTATGTGAGGTACAGCCACCACACTTTGCCAAGACATCCAAATTGGTGTGACTTGAGTTTCTGTATATTTTCGGACTGTACCACTAATTGAATTCTATGAAATCGCTGAGAATACTAGGAAATTGACTTAACATGGGGTCAAATTTGTAAAACTGTAATTGAAACTGAACCTCAAGGATGAAACATAATAAATAAATAGGGGTTTGTTTATTTTAATCATAGTTGCGACTTTTTATGAAGTCACTGATAGCTCCTTAGCAACCAAACTGTTTATCCTAGCGACCATATTTTCAGAACTCTAAATCAGCTTTGGTAAATGGCACAGACATGTGGGTTGGTTTAAAGCGAATCCGATCCCTCCATACCAACCAATTTGGCACAGTACTATCTCAGTTAAGGAAGATCACAGACATGGGAGTTGGTTGACAACATAATGGTTTGGGGAACTTTGTATGATTTCACTGACCCCTCCATAACAACCAACAGTTTTACCTTGGCCACCAATCCATTATGCTCATGAAATACTTTACCAAAATCCAAGTTTGTGTGCAAACTTTAGCCATCTAATTTGTTGTTTAGCTTTAGCAGTTAATCAATGAGTGGTTTTAAATGATCAGGTTTAAGAAATAACAATAATCTTCCACTATTGGCAACATTTGTTTGTCTTTGATCTTTTTTTCTCTCTGAGAAATGTTTTTTTTTTTTTTGTATTTTGACATTAAAGCAGTGTTCAATTTGCCTTTTGGAGAGTGAGTCACTAGAGTTCAAACAGTTTTGAATTTTTAAAACAGCAACTTTTGTGATTGAAACCAGAGCATATTGTTCTGATATATGCCATTGCAATTTAATTCCACCCAATGCTCTTGTGTAAATTGGCAACTTGATTAACATATCATCATATGTCTTCGAGGTCTTCATTAACAAGATTTCATCTCCAATTGTGAATACAGTTCAACGTCAGCACCATGATTCTCCGTAAATCCACATGCAGCAGTGTTTTCTCTAGCTGCCCCTGTCCACCATTTCGAGAGCAACCATGTGCTTTCTGTGATAATGTTTCAGTTGGGCAGCTGATCCCAGATCAGAGCTCCACATCACACTGCAGGGTGTTTCATCAGGACAGGCCTCAACAAAAAGCTGTCTGAAAAATCAAAGGCTTGTCAGCTTTAAGAGGACAATGTAATTTATTTGCTATAAACACATCGCTTCCCCCCCTTGAACGGATGTGAGACAGAGAAGCAATGTGAAATCTGTAAACAGCACAAGTCGATAAGGCAGTTCTGGGTTGACCTGATCATGTGCGACCCCCTGTTGGGCGCATCACTGGTTCCCATGGTGACAGAGTTTCTCCTACGGTTCTTCTGCTTCCTCTCTGAAATGTCATACCTGAACAGCGGATGCCTAATTACTAGAGTTAATTATTTTAACATGTGTTTGCATGCATATGAGGTCTTTGCCTCTCCAATAAATGCAAAAATTTGCTTTTTTTGGAACGATGGTGCGGGTGTGGGTGAGTGTGCATTCCTGCTTGCCAATGCAGACCTGGTTAATCCCCCATCGTGAGATGGCAGAGAAAATGCTGGATTTCTTTAGGCTGCCTTCATTCCATGTCAATAAATAACGGTAAAACGCCCCCTTATGCACATGCACAGTTCGGAAAATCAGTTCCACATTTACATTCTTTTACAGTGGGAATTAAAAAGATTCTCTGTTCATCGATGTCCCACATGTCCATCACAAGCACGCAGGAACACTTTCAGGATATTCGCTTCAGACAAAGCCGCTGCTTTTAGGCGAATGGAAATATATGTTAATTTTTGGATGCAATTAGGTGAAAAGTAGATAAACAGCGAGTGAGTGTGAAAGTGAAGTAGTCTGAATATGTGAATTGCTTTATGTCTGGCAATGCCGCTAGAAGAGAGGGACCAAAAGGATGCAGAAAGGAACTCATTAGAACGATGGCATTTCTAGTAAATCCTTCAACCATTTTTATCATCTCTTTTCTTTAGGATCCCACACATCAGCTTTGTTTCAGTCTGACTTTCACCATGCTGCACCATGGCCTTTCTCAGAGCTCAGAATGTTCTGGCTTTATTGCACTACCCATCCTGAAGTCCCTTGATTGGATGCTGGTAAATGTTAAAATTGATTGTGTTTTCCTTGCGTTAGAAGCTTTAGTGTCGGTGCAGCTTCGTCCATATCTAATAAGCTTGTGAAGTTTGTTTCAAACAGGTCTCTGTGGCCTTCTTAAGTTGCTCTAACAGTCAAAACTAACATTTATGAGGCTGTGCAGTCCCCCAGCAACGCAGCAGCCTGCAGAATACAGCCAGGCTCTCAGAGGGGTTGTTCACAGAGGATTTCTTCCTGTTCTCAAATCAGCATAGTGATGTCGAATCAAACTTTAAAATTTCACTTGATAATGAAACCATTCTTTGAAACAGTAGCAATGTTTGTAAGAAGGTATCAATTTTTCTAGTTTTTGGATTAAATGGTAGCACTTTGGACTTTTTGTTGTGTGACTAATAAGAGGAATGTATAAAATGCTATAAATAAACTGCACCGTGTTAAAGTGTGGGGAAAATTAACCCTTAGATGTCTGTGTAATTTTGACAATTTTTTAAATGCATTACATTTTGCTCTAATAAATTGCATTTAAAACTGTTTTTTTTGTGGCAATGCTTTATAGCATTTCTTTGTACATCCCAAGCTTCTTTTTTATTTACAAACATTTTTCATTACATTACACAATAATTCCTCAACAAACCTGAAATTGTAAAAAAAAAAACTGCAGTTCAGAGCAATACATTTTGTAATTTTTTTCTGCAAAAAATAAGAATGAGCCATTTTAATTTTTAAGAACAAAAATATAAAAACAAATCGATGAACCTCGCCTAAACCTTTTGACGCCATTGTTCTTTTTTTTTTGGAGTCAGAACTTTGAAAGCCACAAGCCAAATCCCAGGTCTCGAACTTCCAAAGGTTTTCCCCTCCTAAATGAGTCTCTAAAATGAAACTAAAAGACAATCATGCATTGTCTCACGTTTGAGCGCCTAGCTGTGATGTAACTTCCTGTTTGTGATCAACTTCCTGTTCTATCTCAGAACAATAGGATTCAAAGTATTTTTTTATAATGTAGCATACATCTAAAATATCATTTAAAAACTTTTGGCTAATTTACAGTCAGATCTGTTTTCTACCAATCTCTCTTATTTTATGCTTTCATCATGTATAAATAAATTACTTTTATACTGTTTTTTTAACACAATTTAACAAAGCACTGTTTTCACAAAGAGTTTCTATATAAAAGCTGAACATGTTAGCCCTTTAATCTTTGTGCTGCAACATTTTATCATGAAATAACCAGAGGGTTTTCCTTTTTGTCTCATCTCAGAAAGATTGATACAGAGCTCACACTCCTTTGACCAGTGTCGCACAACCAACCTCAGCTCACCGTAATCTCTCTTCTCCCTTCATCTGCAGCCATCAGCTGTTCACACATGCCATGCCCTCTCCGGCTGTGGCCTTTTGCTTTTCGTTTTTTCAGTAGCTTGATGCCCTGGGAATTTAAATGCCACTCATTTCTTATTGGCTGTGTACGTGGGAAATGATACAAGCTGTTTGTGGTTGACATCCACACATCCAGACTTTTAGAGCTGACATGCACTACATTTGAGATCTCCCCTGTGAGCGACACAAAAAGAACCCTTTACTGGTTTATTAGGAAGGGTCAAAGATGTGTGTTTTCAGAGAGAAAATGATTCAGGACTGTGTTTTCCGATCCTGACACCATAGTTTCCCAGAAGCCTTCTTGATGACTTCATTTGCAATAAATGGCCAAAAGTCTAGGCTGTTGACCTGTATTTTTTCTAGCCTTTCAAAATGATCGGTAAGTCACCTTCCAGAACAACTGCTGGGCATTTGGTGCACTCTCCCTGCATTAGTCAAAAAGGGAGGTAGAATAAGGACTAATCCATTCCAATTGAAGACCAGCTTTTGGAGCTGTGCCACCCTTGGTGCTTGTTCATATTCCAATATAAATATTTCAGACGAAAACTGTGTATGTTTGATAATTCCTTGGCCCACCCCCTGAGATTCTTAGTGTGTGCTTGATATCATACATGGTTTGAATATGATTTTCTGAAATGAGGAAAAATTAACATGTCAGTGTTCAGGCCAGAAGTGGAGGAGTCTGGGACCAGCTGTAGTAACACCTTAACCCTTAGAAGCATTTTTTTATAACTTTACATTTTTTTTTTATTCCATGACCAAAAAAATACACTTCTGAGTGTTAAATTTCGCCTTCTTTCTTTTACTGCAAAAAATTGAGAACAGTTTTTTTTATGTCAAATAAAAATCAAAATAGATGAGACCCTAACTGTGTAAATGGCATCAGAAAACATGTACAACTCCCCTTAAACACTGTTCCTAGCACTTTTTGTTCCATTGTGTTTTTTTTTGTTGTGCCAGAACTGTGAAAAACACAGCCATATCACAGATCTTGTATCTCCTAGGGTTATCCCTTCTTTTCAGCACTAGATTGCACTGAAGGCACTGATTTTGGTCTATAAATGAGACTGAAAGACGATTGCACATTTGAATTTGAATTGCCTTGCAAATTATGTGTCATAACTCTAAACGATCATTTAAATCAAAAACTATTAACCTTTTTGAAACCTACCCATTTTATTTGAAACCAAATATTTAACAATAGCTGAATTATAGCGTCATCAAGACTTGCAACAATTAAATATATATTAGCTAACCAAGTGCTCCAAGTGTTTTTAAAGTTATATAAAATGTTTCTACACACAAAGTCCAACTACCAAAACAATTAGGAACCCTTTTTGATGTGACTAGTGGGGCGGGGCTAATGCTAATGCTAGTGCTGGTTCTCCTGCTGTTGCATAATTCAGTACATGTATATTTCATAATTTGTGTGATTAGTTATGTATAAACAAATCCATTGTAGTTCCTCAAACTAAAGTTAAGTTTAGTTCTCATCAAATAAAATCCAGGATGTACAGGATGTTACAGTCACATAACTTGTGATTACCTTTTCTAAATCCCTGCTATAGCTGCTATTTGTGATCAAACGTGAAGTAAATGACAAGTCAGCTCTCTAGCCTGGAAACTGTCCCTCTGTATGCTGATCTGTATAAGTATATATATATATATATATATATATATATATATATATATATATATATATATAATTTTTTTTTATTTTTCAAATGTATGACTTGTTTTCTCTAATCTGATGGCTTGTTAATCAAGGAAAAGAGTGTTCTAATAATGTAATTTGTTTTTACAGAACACTGATGCTCACATAATTGAATACTGCGTTAATTCAGTTTACTGAACTTATCAATTAATAGCAGCATGAAAAAGTGATATGCCTTGTCACTATTATTGCATCCAAACACTGCATGAAGGCGGGCTGCAAAAAAGCACTAGTGGGATTTTAGATGGGATTTTATTATTTATAATGTGTTAATTCTCAGGTTTTAACAAAATCCAAAGCTTTTTTTATTTTTCACAATGAATTGAATCATTTGGATTGTATTTTGATGCAAGATATTCATCTGTTCCTGTTTGTGAAGCTGCCTCAAAGTTGTGCTTTTAAACCAAGCTCTATATAGAATTATAGAAAAAATGAAGTATATTAATTAGAATACGGGAGATTTTTTCTCTCTCTTTTCTGATCCAGCATCGAATGTGGTCAGTGATACCTTTGAAAGCATTTTCATTCAGACTGCTCATTGTGAATGCTAATCTGGAATAATGTATGCATAGAAAGCTTAAAATAACATTTTATTTGAAGTAGATCTAGGATTTTAGTAGGTCTTGCTTTTTCATGAATAATTGGCCTCAACATTTTGAAAAGGGTCCATCATTTGAACGAAGCATCTTCTGTTTTATGCTATTTTTCAAAAGTCTATGGTGAAGATCTGGTAACCGATGCCGTGGATCTTTGTAATTCAATTTAAATAGACAGGAACTGCAGATCTGAATCCCAGTATAGTGAATAAAACCCAGACGCAACCATTAAAACCCACCTGCAAACCATTAAAATGCTACTGAATTTCAATAAATATAATTAAAAAAGCATGCACGGCTTGTGGAATTGGTTTTAAACTTTCCTATAAAATTCCAGGTTGACCCCATTATCTTAGTTCTTTGTAAAATGTCTATTAGACAAAGATTCTCAGATATTTAATTAATCAGCTCTTGCTTCCATTTAATAATAAGATTTATACTCATCTTCACTTCATGTATTCATTGGAGTCTTACATTTTTTACTTTCGAAAATCTTCCTTGGACAAAATATTTGGAAACCGCAATGGAATGAGCAAAGAGACTGTTGCTTTCTGAACAGATATAATGAATGATGTGTTCATTTTTCCTGCCTAATGCATAGGACACAAGATAAAAAAACACTGATAACAAAATTGGGCTTTGAACGTGAAATTTTTGAGGACCAAAGGAATGGTCGTAAAAATCATTCCTACACTGTTCCATTTAGTTCTCCTCACTTTTCTTTTAACTTGCCAGGATTAAAAGGAAATAATAAAATAAATCTTTGTGCTTGGTAAAAGCACTTTCAGACTTGTTTCTTGTTACTTCCACCCATCATCTCTCCCCCTCTTTCTGTCATCATAACTTTGATTCTATTGCCCCTAGATGTTGTGACAGTCCTTTAATCTAAGGGAGGCTTCTGATATTTAAAAGTGAAGCCCAGACAGTAGGAGTAGGGTGGAGGGAAATGTGCATATTGGCAATTAATTCAGCTGTGTGAGGATGAAATACCAAAGTTAAGCTACAGAGACTGTACAGTTAAATATCGAAGTATGTTTTCTGTAAACAGTCAGATTAACCAACTGCCATATTAAATAAAAATATCAATATGCTTGTTTATTGTTTATTTCCACTCTATTATATGCAGTTTTGTCACCAAAAAAAGTGAAATGGCTAAATTGGTAATTATTTAACAGGTTTGTACACATGCTTGGTGAGGGAGTTTCTACAAACATCCATTCTGTGCTGCTTTATCAGCATTTACCACTCCGGGCACTTGGAAAATGTATAATCTTTTACTGTTAAAATAACTGAACTGTTTGTTACTCAATATTAGGTGTTTTTTGACCCTTTGTGTCCTGCCACAGAATCAAGTCCACAAGCTTTTTACATTTTATTTATTCGCCATGCATCAGCTGAACCCTTATATCCTTCATTTGTAGAAATATATATGGAATTTTGACTATACTCAGAGAAGAAAGTACCAAAATGAAGCATTTTTTTCAAAACTGCAAAAAAAAAGCTGCATTTATTATGAGTCTTGAGATTCACTCAAATGAATACGCTACGACAATTGTGCACAGTTTGCAGAATACCTACCACGAACATCAAAACAAACAAAAAAATGTCATCAAATTTACATCACATCTATGGTGAAGATGTGTCCTCAAAACCTTAGGCTTTTAGGATTCGAGACCCCTACACATGCTTTTGCAGCCTCTTCTGTGCCTCTTATGCATACTCTAGTTTGGGGAACTACTTTAGTCAGAAACTCCATTAGCCACACATACTACTATTCTCTAAAAAGGAGTCATTGTTTGCTTGAAATGGCTACATCCAAAAAGTATAACCTACCCCATTTGCCATTGATGGGGTTAACTCTCTTTCTTCCACACAATTTCCGAAAAATCACTATCTAAAATGTGAAAAATCGTCTTTCAAAAAATTCTCTACAGAAACCAACTTTCTTCTGCTCACAGTTGCACGAAGGCCGTGCGTACAGTGGCCCATTAGTGCACAATACAAATCAAAAACGCATAGAAAACCAAAAATTTGATTTGCAATAGCGTTGTTGATTTGTGTTGTGGCATTAATGGGCCAATTGCGCTGAACTGTGAACAATACTTTTCAATTACCACGAAAAGCACTCTCAATGTCTCAAAAGAAACAAACAAACTTTCAGAATGGTAAAGTAAATCTTTTCAGACAGGTAGCACTAAAGAGGTTCTGGGAAATTTTACATCGACTTCACAAGTCCTCATGGAAACTTCAAACTGACACTTGTGGAGATTACCAGTTTGTTAATCATAGTAAAAAAAAATACTCCCTGGAAACAGAACTATTTACCCTGGTAACAACATTTTCTGAACTCTATCTCGGCATTGTTAAATGATAGAGACATGGAGGTTGGTTTAGATAACAAATAGTGACAAAATGAACATTACATAATTTAATTAAACCCTCCATGGCAACCAGATTTTTTGCCAGAGCAACCCAATTAACATATCGCTATCTCAGCTTATGGTATGAAAGTTGGTTTATTTCACCCAGAGTGACATGAGGAACATTAACCTTGGGAGGCCTGCCTCAAAAGAAACTAGCAAACTTTTCAGAATGGTGAACTTCCTCCTTGGAAATGTGTCACTTCCAAATAATTAAAATGAGCAAAGGATGCACAGAGGATGAGATGATACCTGATTGGCTGAAGAAGCTCGAGAAGCCACTCCCTTCATTTAGCTAAAACTGAAGGGCTAAAGAATCGAGTACAACAAAATTCACCACCTCAGAAGTATTAGCAAGTAATCTGCTTTGGAATATGGAGAGAGGGGTGTAAACATGTTTTTTTTTAGCTGTAAAGTTTGGGTCAATGGGGACCTCCTCACTTCTGAAGTCAGCCTTTAGTGGTCAATCGATGAACTGCAGGATCCACCATTACAAAGTCCAGAATTGAAGCTATTTCTGATTACCATATTTTTCCGCGTATAAGACGCACCGGCATATAAGACGCACCCAATTTTAAATGAGGAAGATCTAGAAAAAA
>SRMA01025975.1:123187-289772 GCA_007224835.1 Danionella cerebrum
GTCACCACATTACTAATAATAGCTAGTAACATTGTCACTACATTACTAATAATAGCCAGTAACATTGTCACTACATTACTAATAATAGCCAGTAACATTGTCACTACATTACTAATAATAGCCAGTAACATTGTCACTACATTACTAATAATAGCCAGTAACATTGTCACTACATTACTAATAGCCAGTAACATTGTCACTACATTACTAATAATAGCCAGTAACATTGTCACTACATTACTAATAATAGCTGGCACAATGCAGCTGCTTATCTGCTCCTTACGATCCGCGCTATGGTAGGATCGACGAGCAGAGATGGGCGTGACCACCCTCCGCTCCGCTCTGAATTCGCCGAATAAGACGCACCAACTTTTCCTTCTCAGTTTTGGGGAAGAAAAAGTGAGTCTTATACGGCAAAAAATACGGAAGTTTAAAAGAGTTTTATTTTATAATATTAAATTTGTTGCAGATTTTTGCTATCTAAAGAGGCTAAAATGGTATAAAACATGCCTAAGGATGTGTAAATGAACGATCTTTTAAATAAAAAAAACAAAGAAAGCCCTCAGAACTAATACACTTCATTACAACGCATAATTAATGACTTTTAATTACCAATTAAACCCCATAGTGGTGGATTTTCCAGGCAGAACCTAACACCGTTTATGAAGTCAAATGGTTAGTTTTAATATAACCCTCAGAAAAACGTCCACACATGCACAAACACACACACACACACGCACACACACACACACTTCAGTGTGTTGAAAGGAAGACTTGATTGATGCTTCGCACTCTCCGAGAGTTTACTTAGAGTTGAACATTCTTCTGTATCGACTTGGAGATTAGCTCACCTCCACCCTTCTACCTCCCCGCGGGCCGTTACCATGGAGATACAAATGTGGGAATGAGGCTATAGCTATCCCACAATTCCACACGTCTCTGTGGAGCGAGAGATCAAACCGAAAGACTCTCTCTGGCTCCGACTTTCTTTTGTTAACCCTTAGAAGGCTCCCTGCTGCGGCCGGATCTTTTAAAACTCGCTACTAAAGATTTACAAAGTGTCTCGCTGTAGGAGAACATTGAGACCAGCAGGAGCCGTAATCATACAACTGCCCAAACATTTCATTATCAAAGCCCAGAGTCAAACCGTGAACCAGGCCTGGATTGCACCAAAAAAAAAAACAACCAAATCAAATGTGAACACAGTGCCTCTTGATGCTCACCCAGAATACTTTTTGATTGAAAAGTCCAAAAATAATGTTGTATACCATTATGTATATTAAAAAGTAACTGTTTTAATTATGTCTTTAAAGCTTCTAAATGCATCCCTCCTTAAGTACATTCGAGCGGCAAGGTACCATAAAAATAATTCTGGGAAATCACTGAGAATTGTTAATTGACTTATTGGTTAAAATTTTTGAAACTAAGTCGACCTCATGGAAACTTCAAACTGACGGTAAGAACATACCAACCAGTGTGCAAAAATATTAGAACTCTCGGATCCAGAATGGGTTAAATGTATCATTAAAAATGGGAAAAGTCAAAGAAAATATGAAACACAACAGAGAATTTGGGTTTGTTTAACTCCCTAGCAACCAAACTTACTTGCTTACCCTAGCAACTAAATCTCTGAACTCTATCTCGATTTTGGTAAATGATAGAGACATGGGGGTTGTTTTATATAACTTATAGTGACAAAGTGGACATTACATAATTTCACTGAACCCTTCATAGCAACCAAACTTTTTGCCATAGCAACCAGTTTAACATAGCTTAATCTCAGCTTAGGTAAATTATATTGACAGGGGTTTCACTCAAGGTGGTTGACCCCTTCATAGCAACCAGACTGTTTACCATAGCAACCAATTTGCCATGTGTCTATCTCAGCTTAGGAATGTTATAGAGACATAGGGGTTGGTTTATTTTACATAAAGAACATTTGAACAAGACACTTTTACAAGCTTTAACCATATAGTTAATAATGTCATTTGTGTCTGCAATGATGTCATCCCACAATATATCCACCATATTTTGAAAACATGGCTTTCAAGGCAATTTAGGAAAAAAATTATTTCTTTGATGAAAATGTGTTTTTTTTTATCATTGATTAGTGAGAATATTTTTTTTTCCTTTTTGTTGAGCATACATATTGATGAAAACACGCTTGTATATGATCGGAATTGTGATTCACCAGGAGATGATATTCCTAACAAGCTCCTCCCAAACATTAGTTTTTTTTAATTGCAGATTTCCATTTGCTTCTTTTTTCTTTGGCTTTCAAGAGTGGTGTCCCAAAGAATTGTTTCGAGCAGTAAGTCGCACAACAGCCTTTTCGCATAGCCCTCTATAGCCTAAAAGGGATAGCCATAACAGAGTATTTTTCAAATATATTCTTTTTATAATCAGTATAAATGAAAATGTTTGTTGCATTATTGTGAACAAAGTTTTATTTGAAGTATATTGTGTCTGTTTTAAGAACGGACTGAAACAAAAGAATTCCAAGAGCTTTACTTTCATGTAACGAGAACATTTCTACTTCTTTTTGTGCTTTTATGGGTCTGTAGAAAAACATTCTGTACACTGTTGCAGAACTAAAGAAACAAAGTGATTGATGTACGATTGTTGATTCGGCAGGCTATTGGAGAACTAATTAGGGCCAACACTTGCAGAGATTTCTGTTTGCCCACGTTCGATAGATCTATGCGCACATGCCTGTTGCTTGAATAAAAAATTGCTGCCTGTAGGGGGCTGCCAGGATTGCCACTGAGCGAGCTGATTTACCCTAAAAAGACTCCAGCCCGTCAATCATTTTTATGCCTTCCAATTGATTGGGATGGAAACACAGCTTTGCATAATACAGCAGGGCATTAGCCATAAAAAGTTAAAAGTGATCAATTACTCCTCTGAGGTAGAGGGGTGTTTAAACTGCATTTATTTATTTAATTAATCAATTCTTTTTATTAAAAAAATGATATTGTTAAAAATGTGCAATACTGTCGCAGGCATTAACATCCGACCACAAATTATTTCAGTTGTGCATTTCTGTTTTTCACTTAATGCCAATGTTTCTCTGCAGGAATGGCATCTTTATGCTGTTTTTATATTTATTTACTTTGCACTTTTACCCATATAGCTAATTTAAAATCACCTGCAATGTGTGTTTGTTTGGCGGCAAGAGCTGAAGAGCCAAATTTTGAACTATAGTGACTACTTTGAAACAGGTGAACTTCTTACTATGCTGCAGATCATCTTCTAATAACTGGTGTTTCCCAAAATGAGATGGTGTTTTATCTTTAATATCTTATAGGACAGATTTATAGTACTATATAATCATGGAACATTGCATGAGGGAAACCATATTAGTAAAGAGACCGATAGCATCAATGACTTTTATTATGAAGTGCAAGTGTCTGGTTGGGGTCACATGTCCTCAAGGCAGCCACCGGATTGGTTGGTCATCAGACAGTTCCATTCTTCCGCTAAAGGGGTGAAGCAAAGATACGCTGACCTGTTAACCCTTAGAAGTCTCTGCACGCACTATTGTTTAGCTATTTTTAAATGTAATGTTTAGGTTTCAAAAAGGTTATTAGTTTTGATATGTTTGGCTTTAAACCAACATTACAAGACAATGCGCAGTCTTTCAGTTTCAGTTAAAAGATCCTAACTTAGCACCGTCTAGTGGTGAAATGAAGAGCTATCACAGGAAGTACAAGACCTGTGACATGACTTGTGGTTTCACAAGTCTAGGTTTAGGTGAGGTTGGCCTGTTTTTTTTTTTTTTTAAATACACTTTTCAGAATGTTTTCACCTTGTCCTCTCTTTTTGGGGGATTTACGATTTTTTTAAATGTTTTTTTATGATTTTGTTTGAACACTTTTGATTTTTGTTAAAACTTTTTTAAACTCAGATATTTTTTACTAAAGATTTTTTCTGTACAAAGTCAGGTTTGTTGTGGAATTATTTTGTAATGTATTGAAAAAAAGAAAAGCTGGGGTTATACTAAAAAACCGATATCAAGCATTGCCACAAAATAGTTTTAAAGGTAATTTATTGGAGTAAATTGTAAAGTTGTAAAAATGCTCAAAGGCCCCAGACTTCTAAGATTTAATACGATTCAAGACATAATTTAATTTTGAAAGGCATGGTGGTGTGTATAATTTAAATGTAAGCCGGGCAATGTGAAAAATAAGAATCTGTAAGCCATGATTTCTGAGTCTTTTTTGTAACTTTGGACTGAGTTTTGTATAAAGGGCTGTGCAAACCTTATTCTAGAGTTCAGATCTGAAATTCGCCCTCATATATTTAAAAGACCTTTTCAGAGGTGTCCTACCAATTTTCCTTTTAGTTCAATTTAGCTGTTCATGAAGTTAGGTCCGTTGGGTTTTGCTATTGAGCAACGTTTATTTTATTTTGTTGGCTTCATGTTTTGTTTATATGATTTTGTGAACTTTCTGTTTTTTCCCTCTTAAGTTGCTTTTAAACATTCACAACACGTTTTATTGTATAATTCTGTGCCTTTAACACCCTCTAGTTAAATGATCAGATATTTAACATGCTTGCTCCAAAGCTAATCCTGTTTAGAAAGTGCTGAAATATCAGTGTTTGTGCATATTCTCAATCTTTGAAACAATGCCAATTTTTGGTATTTGCTTCTCATTTTTCTATGTTACCTTTTTATTGGAACATACACATGTCCTTTTTTTATAAAGACAGTGTCCGAGTTCACTTTGTGGGTTTGTTGAGGCTGTGAACTGCCTATGTTTGTTTTCGTGTCACCATGACTAGTTTTAATCGCAAACCTCTAATTATCTTAATGACACTAAACACATAATGAGCTGTTTGGCTTAAAACCTGTGATATTTTGAATATTGATGAAAGAGGATTTGCTTCAAAAGAGCCCTGCAAAAAGATTTGACTTGCACAGAAAGAGCTTTTTGCACTAGCATTTGCATTTAAAACATTTGATTATTGTTACATTAGATCAGGAGCCGTCTATAGGGAAAAGTTAGTGACCCATTACAACACTTTAACCTAGATGTGTGTGATTTCTTCTCACACGCACAGCTTTTTTTTTTACCCCTGTCATGTCTATCTGTCAATGACCCTCAGCAGAGATTTCTGATCTTGTGGACAAAGTGATGCAACGCTGACTCAATAGAGGCTAATCTCGATGGCTTTTCAAGTGCTCTTCAATGTCCTCCATCTTAAAAACATGATGGAAATACAATATATGTTGCATTTCGACAAGGTTTCCATGATGGTCACCCTTGGCCTTTGGGGATGGGTTATAGCATACAAAAAGACAACGAATTTTGCACCAATGGGGAGTAGTTTGCTAATCACATATGAACTTTTGAAGAACTAGGTTCAAACCTGATGTCTTGTGTGGATCTCTCTTTCTTTCTGTCTCTCTCTTGGTCTTACTATATTTTACCTTCAAACCAGAATAAATTCTTATTGGTACACTTGCACCAGTCAGGTGAGTTGTCCTCTAATTTTACAGACTGGTGTTCAATTTCATATTCCAGTCATAAACTGAAAAAGAAACAGCTATGTGGGAGGTTTGAAACTATATGAGGAACAGGCAAACTCCAAGGTTACTTTATTCTCATGGTGAGATTTATCTTAACAAGCAGACACAAGGTAGTTATGCTGCATCAACTTCTCTTCCAGACAAAGATTTCAGCATGTTCAAGTGAGGAGACACAGTGTTCGGCCAACGAAACTTACCTGGAGATGTTCAGTAGTCAGCTCAGGACTAGCAGAAGTTACCCAGTTACCCAGGTAAAACAATCCACTATCTCGAGACGTCTGTGCAGAAGTGGAAAAATTGCAGTTAAAAAGTCATTCATTTGATTCCTGGAAACAAAGGGCAAGTGACTCAAATCAAAACATGAAAACGGAGGCAGGTGCTTAGAAGAGACATGTCAAAATTGTAAATATTTGTGTGTAGAGAAAGCAATTTTTGATCAAAGGGCCGGGAGAGCAGTACAATACTGAGAGTCTGCAGTCAACAGTTAAGCATGGTGGAAGTTCCTCGAACATTTGGGGCTGCATTTCGGGCTAATGGAATTAGAGATTTGGTCAGGATTAGTGCTGTTCTCAGTAACAAAAATTACAGGTAGTATGAAGCATAAGATTAGCTCCAAGTGTATTCCGCAGCAGGACAGTGACCTCAAACATACAGCCAAAGTTATTAAGAACAATCTTTACTGTAAGAAACTGTACTGGAAGTTGTGGCCTCCACAGAACCCTGATCTCAACATCATGGTGTGTGTGGGGTTACAGTAAGAGAGAATGCTCTAAGTTTAGTTCTCCATGATGTTTGAAACAGCAAACCAGCCGAGTTCCTTCGAAAACTGTGCAGGAGAATTGCTGTCTCTATTTAATTAATTCACACCATTTTGTTCATTTATGTAATAAACAATTAACACTTGCATTTCAGATCATTCTTAGCATACAGCATTTTTCACACCTTCCTAAAACTCCACTGACAGATGGTTTAGATGTGAGGAAATTTCTCCACTGAACTTGACATCCAGTATCTATCAATGGAATTCTGCATGCCTTGACACATTTTCTACATCCATCACCATAGAAATGATTTATACATGTGAATAAAATAATTTGGAATGGTGAGAGTACTCTTTTGTGGATATCGATTACAAGTCAAAAATTAAAATGAGGCCTGAATGAGGGTTATTTTGAGTACAAAAATGGCCTGTGTCAAAGAAAACTGTAAAAATCAACTTGCCAAACATAAAAAGATCAGGGGATTCAAAAGCATGCCATTTTTTTTTAAATTGCGTTCATGCTCATGTGTGTGTGTGGGTGTGTGCTTGTAATCCTGTGTGTGTCCTTGTAATCCTTCATTTTGCTTAGGTCTTTTATTCTGCCCTGTAATTATAATGATTCAGCTTTTTATAACTGCCACTTAAAACATTTCTGACTCCACTATGTCAACGATGTGTTATGTTAAGTGTGGTGATGAAGGAGATGCTTATGAGGGATAAAGAGTTCCAAAACAATATCTATTCATCTCTCGGTGTCATCCAACCTCTTTGAATGTCATTCACTCTCTCACTTCCATTTTCAGTGCATCTTAGATACCCACCCTCCCTCTTTCTGCTCCTTCAACCCAGATCCCTCACTCCCCACTGGGCTTGAGTTGTCAGAAATCCCCCTCTCTTCCCTGGATCTTCACTAAGCCTGGTTCTTACTAGCCCGCTGCCTCAAAGATTTATCCTCCAGGAGAGCCGTACACCTGGTGAAATACACACACCCTCACAAACACACACCAATAGCAACTGAAATATCCACAATACAATGCAGATTTATGGACAGGAAAAGCACAAACACCCATACACCGACCCAAGCTCGAACAGACAGTTGTGTGCACTCACACCAAGAATTAAATCTGCATGTTCTTTCAGTGAGAGTAATAGCTTTACGCAGTGATGCTTAGTTTTTCCATTTTCTTTCCACCTCATGTCCTGAATACAAATAAAATAATTTGAACCCATCTTGCAGACATTAAAGGATGTCTACTATTTAGTCATAACTATTAATGTACATCCGTCCGTCCAACCTCTGTAAACGATCATGCAAATTGAAAAGAATTTGCTGATTACACAGTGATTTTTGTTGCTTATCTCGGCATTACCAACTTGTGAGTGATGGTAAATTTGTCATTTTAAGCTCAGCAGGCAATGTTTATCACGGCTGGCTGCACGAACAAACGCCTCCAAAGCTCAAACCCAGAATAATGTAACAATTCTAATCATCTTCTGTTGCTTTATGATGTACCCACCCGTGGCGGGTTTCTCTCTTTTGGAGACTCTGGAAAACAGATAGTTTGGTCCTTAGCTTCAGATTTTGACTTTAACTTCTTTATTCATATAACTGCTGATTCCCGGTCTGTATCACAGATAAAACGTGCAAGTTTTTATTCTGTAAGGTGTAAGGAATGTAGATCCTTGTTCAAAGGGGGATTTAGTGTTTAACCCTTAGAAGTCTGGGGCCTTTGTGAGAGTTTTTTTTACCACTTTAATCTAATAATTCTAACAGTGTTTGATATTTCCAATCCCTAAATTATCTATGCCCAAATTAGCGGAAAGTGATGTAATGAGTATCATAATCAAGTAAAAGTACCATTATTTGCCCCCCAAAAAGTAAAAAAGGGAGGTAAAAGTATCTGTTCTAAATACGACACAAAGCATGAGTAAAAGATTAGTGAGTATTACACTAAGAAAATATTTCCCCTTATATCCTACAAACTAAAACTTCGGCTCACATCAGAGCCATTTTCTAAGCAATATAGAAATAGAGAAGAGGTAAAAAGAGAGAGAAGAAAAAAACAGAAGGGAGAGGGTGAGAGAATGACAAAAGAGGGAGAGAAAGATGAGAGACAAAAAAGAGCATGA
The DNA here is from genome assembly GCA_007224835.1 of Danionella cerebrum. NCBI lineage: Eukaryota > Metazoa > Chordata > Actinopteri > Cypriniformes > Danionidae > Danionella > Danionella cerebrum. The sequence continues at coordinate 131,611 of SRMA01025975.1, forward strand.
AAGAAAAGACCGATAGATGCCATAAAGAGAGTGCGCATGATGTTGGGAAAAAGAGAGGACAGAGCGAGTGAAATAGAAGAGAGATTGAGTTTAAGGAATAAGTGAGAGACAGAAAGAGAGAAAACAAAAGATAGAAATACAATAGAATGAGATGGAGAGAGAGCAAAGAGAAAGGAAGAGAGAAATATATAGGGAAAGAAAGAGGGAGAAAAAGAGGAGTGAGAGCAAAATAAAGAGAATGAAAGAAAGAGTGATATAGAACAGTAGAGAAAAAGAGTGAATAACTGCTTTGTAATTAATCGTTAGTATTTAGACAATAGAACAAAAGAATTTTCGGGGGATCGTTTCTTTATATGCAATTCGATTGGATGGGTGCCAATCACTGTAGAAAAAAACACATAAAAACGTATTTAAGGCAGTTTTAAGAAAAGTTGTAGTGCAGTAAAAGTACAGATAAAGAAGTACAAATGTACTCAAGGAAAAGTATACATTTTGAAATCTAAATGACAATTTTTGAGAAAAAACTACTGATATACAGTAATAGTTACTTTACACCGCTGTCAGCCGATAGAAACAGCATTAAAAAGCATTCCTTAGATAATCCCTTCAGTTTATGATTTGAAATGCATTTCAAACTTATCGTTGAGGTATGGTTCTTTTTGAGCACCCAAAGCATCACTTACTTTAGCATTATCTCTACCTGTTTAGTCCTGATTAGCGTCCTGGGTTCAGATTCTCAGTACATCACAGGACCAGATCCACTCTCTTACTCTAATCCATTGGTGAGGACAATTTGGAATAATTTTGAGTCAGGGAGTAAATGTAAACTCAAAAAAGACAAAGATGGAATTCCAGTTCCAAATACACGGTTTGTTTTCATCTCTTATTTGCTGATGTGTACTCAACCTGACACTGTACGAACAATGCAAACAACCTGAGATCTGCCAACCTCAAAACGAGTGAACAACGTTTCATTGCCATTCGTGACTTTCAGAGTTCTCAGGAGGTTTGCTTGTGTCTGCGTCTGTTGGCTTTCTGTCTCGACTGATGGATTTTCCCACAGGGAATTAAAGCTGCTTATCCGCACACACTCACAGGTCTCATTAACTTACAAATGTCTTCAAAGTTTCTTCAAGAATCAATTCATAGCTGCAAACTCAGGATTTTTCCTCAGAAACAGACAAGTTGTGCCTTGAACATAAAACAGGGCATGGATTTTAGTGACAAATTATCCTGAAAGCCCCGTGGTGTTGGGGACAAGTTTGTATTGTTGATCATTCCGGATATATTACTTATAATAGTATTGTCATGCTAGGAAGGCGAGAAGGAGGTAGTGTCAGTGCTACACAGGTTTATTTACAATGTTTGAGTACGAAACAATACTATTCGTTTTAAAGGAAGAGAGTGCGCCTGTTGTTGGTCTTGGAGTTCCTTAGGTGGTGCATCTTCGAGAGGAACAGGATCAAGGCAGCAGGATCTTGTGGAGTGGAGCACAGGTTTCTGAGAGACAGAGCAACCAGGAGAGGAACCAGGTAGGAGAAGTAAACACTGGAGAAGTGCTGATAAGGAGAGGAGTGAAATAAGGAGATTAGTCACAGGTGTTGATTAAGGGAGTTTATTGATTTACATTTAGCGTATAGAATATGCAATATATTGAATTCGTCAGAGAATCCTAAATTAACCCCCCCCCCACTGCCCCCCGACACTTTACATCCACCCCCTCCACTCCGCGGGGCAAGATTCGAAAAATAAGATCTTATTCACAGCACAGAGCTAGAAGACGGAGCGCATCGTCTTAGTCCTCTTATCTCTATTTTGGCTGTCAGAGATTTGAAAGTTAATATAATGTTCCCCATGTCAATATAAGCAAAATAAACCACCCCATCACGTCTATTTGATTTCCTCTCAAAGCTGAGATAGAGATAGGCCAAATTGGTTGCTATGGTAAACTGTCAGGTTGCACTGGAGTGTTTTTTTTGACTGATTTAAATAAACCAATCCCCATGTCTCAATTATTTTCCAAAGCTGAGGTAGAGTTCTAAGAATTTGGTCGTTGGGGTAAACGTCTTGGTTGCTAGGGAGTGGCCTGTGATGAAAAAAATATAAATTGTTACTATTATTAACATAAACAAACTCCCATTTTCTCTATGATGTTTCGTCTTGAAGATATGTCAATGGTGACCTTCGACCGTACCTAGAGCATAGGGTTCAAATACTTTTCCACATTGTTTGTGTTACACCTTTCCAAAGTTTGATCCCATAGGGAAATTTCCAGGTGTTTTTAGCGATTTCCAGGAATTCCTTTAGTGGTGAAATGCTAAAAAGACCAATTTGGATACAGGGAGATACAATTGAATTTTTGGCGCAGAGAAAACAGTAGAAGACTGCGGAGCAATAATCATTTTGCCAGCGAACCAATATTTTTACGTCTACTTTTCTTCTCCTACACACACTATATGGCAATAATCCAAATTTTCAACTCCTCAAAGTTCCAAAATTTCCAATAATTAATGCCCAATTACTACATTATTGCTAAGTTTGTTTGACTTATTGCAACTATGATGGAGTGTTCAGTGCTTTCATGAGGCAAGAAGCTGTGATTAATTTCTATCTTGAAGTGAGGGTTGATATTAGCTGAGGATTGGCACGTATCAAGATGTAAAAAGTACAAGAACAATTTGAAACAATCTCAGATTTCTTGGTAACACTGTGATAGAATGTGGAAATCATCAAAGAACAAAACCCAGAGTTGACGGTCCAATAGATTTAGTTTGTGACCTCTAAATAGAACTGTTGTGTTGTGTTAAGACTCATGCGCTGATTGTGTTTTCTCTTATGGGGCGGCACTGAAGTGATTTTAATTAGAGAGGTAAGGATGCTTGTAAATGCTTCTCGATGCCAACGCTGCTTGTGGGTTTTCTACTGAGGTCTGGCCGAGCAAAAAGCAACAACACAGCATCTATGTGTCTGATCAAGAGAAGAAAACGAAAAGCAAACCCAAGATTCTATTTCTCTCAATGACCCACCTCTGTTTAAACCAATCCCCTTTAGAGAGAGCGAGGTTGAGGCAGAGAGAGATGGTTTCCCCGAAGGCTGGTTTATAAGAGGGAATCCAGAGTAGAGAGGAGACATGGCTAATTTACCACAGAAACACCAATGACACCTTGATGAATGAGCCTCTATACACCTATACTCTGTCTGTGTGTGTGTGTGTGGGGGGGGGGGGTCTTTTGCAGCATAACTGCATGACACACTCAAGTGTGAAGGGAGGGGTCGAGGCCCCTAATTCAACCCTACTCTTGCTGTTGCCGGGGACAACTGGGGCCAAAGACGAGAGGGAAAAAGGGGCACTAAATTTGAAAGCTGGATAAAGAATGAGGGAATGGGAAAGGTGACTGATCTGAGGAGGAAAGGGTGAGACAGAGTGAGATGAGCTCGTCACCCCATGGGTTCCAAAACGATGGTATTTTACCTGAATTTTTTTAGGCATTTTGCTTTGATTTTAAGACATCATAAAGCAAATGCAGTCTTGTGCAAAAATGAAAATGTGAAACAGAGAGAAGTGCTTTAATGATTAACATAAATAATGATTGTTTATTTTTGGAAATGTACAAAGTGCAAAGTGAGCGAACAAAAATTTGATCTAAATCGACATTTGGTTTTACTACATTTCTTCAATTTACGAGTTCACTTACATGAACCAACTTATATCGCAAGCATATGTGGCACAGGAAACCCCAAAGGGAGATTTGCATATGTTGGAACATTGCTACAATTTAATTTTCTATTGTGGTTTATCATGGGGGAAAATTGGTTAATTTCTATCGTTAATCTCCTTTTTCAACTTCCTGTTTGAAAATACATTTCTCCTTAAACAGGTGAGAAAATACCGGGATTCTGATTCATAATTGTAGACAGGGACAGATGATTGGCTAGTTCTTGTAAGCTCATCCCAAACTTTATTTCATAAACGCCATTTATTATAAGTACACTTGCAGAAAGTGAGGGATTTTGTTGATTATCTTCTGGTGTATCATCAACCAATTTAACCAAAAAGGTGCTAATGATCATCAACGTCACTCACCGGCCACTTTATTAGGTACACCTGCCTCATTAACTCAATGCATTTAAGCATGTAAACAGGTTTAAGGCGATCTGCTGCAGTTCAAACCGAGCAAGAAATGTGCTGGCATGGTTGTTTGTGCTATACAGGCTTGGTCTTTCAGTATTTCAGAAACTGCTGATATACTGGAATTGTCATGCATAATCATATCTAGGGGTTAGAGATTTAAAAAAAACCTAGTGATGTCCTGAGGTGATAGAAGGGCAACAGACGCAACCCACCTATTGTTTAATTTTGATTTAAAGTATAATTACTAGGTATCAAACAGGTTATTAGCGTTGAACTTTTGGTTTTAAACAAACAATACAAGAGTTATGATTTATAATTTGCAAGATAATTCAATGCGCAATCGTCTTTCAGGTTCATTTTACAGACCCATCTAGTGGTTAAATGAAGGGATATCCTTGGAAGTACCAGACTTGTGATATGGCTTGTGTTTTGTTCTGGCACAAAAATGCACAATGGCACAAAAAAGTGCTTAAAACTGTGTAAAAATAATAAAAAAATTAAAAAGAAGCTGGGGTTGTAAAAATGTTTAGTTTTTTTTAGTTTTTAAGGTAATTTATTAGATCGAATTGTAACATATTTTTTATTCTAAGACCTAAGACAAACCTTTAAAGTTCTTTTTTATGAAACCAGTACATAGAAACAAATTGCAATTGATGACACGTGGTCTGAACAGATCAAATTGTTTCGAGGTCTGAAACTTGAGAGTGATCTGTAAAGTGAACAGTTTCTGCTGGTGAACACCAATAGTCTGTCACATCACCATTGAGCCATGCTAAAAGCTTTTCAATCAAGCTCCTGCTTCCTATTGGACAACTCTTCCCCTGAACGTCTGAAGTTCAGCCTCAATTAGGATCTTTTTTCATCTGAATCACAGATGAAATATAAAATAACAAAAGAAAACATTCCCTGCGTAATGCAGCAAATCATGAAAATAATTAAATGCATTCCTTTTTGAGTGACCTTATCATTTCTGCAGTAAGATGTAGTAGGAGACTTAAACTGTACAGAGAGAGAACACGACATCCTGTTCTTCCTTTGGTAGGCAATAATCATATCACCATGACAACGCAGCAGGGGAAAAAGTTGGGGCTGTGATGATTCTGACGGACCCTTTGGCGAGAGTTTTAAAAAGCAGGTCGAAAGATATCGCAGCAACTCCCCCAATCTAAACAACTATAGCAAGATCTGAAATGACCTTTAGATGATAAGAGCTTTGCTGTTGGGAAGTGTCAGGATGTATTATGACGCTCGGGGAAGTGTTACAGTGTGTGTGTGGCACTGTCTGCAGTTGTCACATACTTTATTACCCGAACACAGAATCACTGATACACTGTGACTGGTGAACGCAGGCGATTAGTTGTGCACTGCTTTGTTTGTATGTTGCACACTTCCCTGCATGTACTCAACATGGATTGCATCTATTTTAAATCTTATACTGAAACACTTAATAGCAACGTGTCTAGAAATTCTGCCATTGAAAGTGTAAAAAGGTTACAATTCTGGAATTACCGTATTTCGCCGTATAAGACGCACCCAATTTTAAATGAGGAAGATCTAGAAAAAAAAGATTCTGAACCAAATACTGTATTAAAATATTTTATATCAACTGTGTAAAAGAACTATTATATGCCAAACATGTAACATGAACAGTCAGTAAACAGTAAAAGTACCAAAAAAAGGCAGTAATGTTTCATACCTGCTCCTTATGATCCGCGCTATGGTAGGATCGACGAGCAGAGATAGGCGATGACGTCAATTTTCCTATATAATACTACCATCTAGTGGTCATTTAGAGAAATGTAATTTGGGAAACTTTTAAGAGACACGTCATATTTCAGTCCCGCCCTTCTTCCATCGCTTGTCTTACTTTGAGAGGCTCGAGGTTCTTCTTCCAATGCGGATAACACGTGTGTAGGAAATGCGTTGAGACTGCTAAATCTTTACAATAAATAGCTACATTTGCTGTGTTCTCTCTCAAACGGTCTCCAGTGTTTATTATCAAATGAGAAGGTATATTTTTTACCATAACAGGAGCTAGGCCAAAGCCGAGGCCTCTCTTACGCCTCTCGTATGGCCGTGACCGCCCTCCGCTCCGCGGCGCTCTGCATTCGCCGTATAAGACGCACAAACTTTCCCCCCTCAGTTTTGGGGAAGAAAAAGTGCGTCTTATACGGTGAAAAATAGTAGTTTCTCTAACTACAGGTTGTTGTATTCCTCATTTGTTATCCTTCATTGGTGGCCAGGAGTGTGCATAAACTCCACACCTGACTTTTTTGCAGCAGATTTAACACCGCATTAGTTGGCAACTCCAGTGGTATAGCAGGCAGAGAGCTAAACACATAAGCATGGCTGAGCAGGTAGACCAAGCTTTCTCTCTCTCCATCCCATCAACTTCCTGTCACTCTGTTTACTGTCCTAATTATTACTGTCCTAATTACAAAACGTAAAAATTAGAATTCTCAGTAAAAAAAATTAAATTAATTGAACATCTTAAAAGATATGAAATTAAAGCTCATTATCGTAAAATTAACAAATTACTATATAATCGCTTATGGAAAAGGCATTTTGTTAGAAGCTCATGATATCACTCGCATTAAACCATTATAATCTGTAAAAATGTGATTAATCTGTAAATTTTACAGTACACTTCCGTAAAACCACAAACAGAGCTACCATGCAACGTGTGCATTTTGAAGTCTCAAGAGAAGATGCTTAGTCTAAGAATTGTTTTCCACTGTCATTTGAATGGAAAGCAAACAGGGCGGACCATCTGAGAGGACGGTATTACATACAGTTTATGAAAGTCTTTCGGGAGGAGTCTATCTGGAGCCACACCTACTTCTATTATCCCATTAACCCTCTTCCATAAAAGCTGTTCCTTCCTCCTTTTCCCTGACTCAGTCCAAATCAGTTTCATCGCTCCCACCTACCTCACCTTCACCGACAGCAAGCCACACACGCTTATGAACTTAAAACAGTTCCAGATTTTCAAACTCCAGAATATATATTACAATAAAACAAATGCAAGATTGTTTCATGTCTTTGAGACCGAACAGCAACCCTAGATACTATTGTCCTCTCATAGAGAACAGCAGGTCTCAGCCTAGCCTTACAAAGGCTAGACTGGGAGCATAAAATGAGACATGTAATAATAGATTTTAAAATGTCCATTACAACACTCAAATTGCATTGACTTCAACCAGTTTTTTTTTTTTTTTTTGCAAAAAAACAGAATAGTTCTGATTAGATCCGGTGTGGAAGTCTTTGTTCTCTGCTCAGTGTGCGCTTGCACTCGAAAGAACAAGTTTGATGTTGAATCAGGGATTTTGGTTGGTGGTTAAATAAAATATTTTACACTTTGTTTGTACAAAGTACCCTTGGATAATGGAAGTAGTTTAAAATCATGCCTGCAAATCCTTTTTTGTTGTTCAATCAAATGCGCCGTTATAAAAAGTCCAAAACACTCAACTTTTAGAAAATTAAAGCAAGTGAAAATGTTTAAGGAAAAACAAGAAAGGACTTGAATAATAAACGTGATAATCTGAATACAGATTAATTATTATATATATAGCTCAGTATTTATGAAAATACTGTCTGGTTTCTTTAGAAATTATTATTTTATGTCAATGTTTTAATCCTTCACATAGTCATCAGGAAAAGGTTGAAAAGGAGAAGTTATTTGATATAATGAGCTCAATCTCACAATGAACCAATACTCTACTATCTTTCATTATAAAAATGACATTTGATTCCGATTCTATATTTTTAAACAAAGATATACATTAAATGAATGTAGATTGATAAAAATGATAATGAAGTATGATTGACACTTTTTCAAAATATGATGTTCAGCTTTCACAGTAACAGTTTTGCATTTGATTTATTCATAGAAAAGTACAAAACACTGTGACATTTTGGACTGAATCCATTTCTGCTATTTTTGAGTGATTCCGCGAATCCCACTCAGTTTCCTGTGAAAAATCACAGGTCATTTAAATGACCACGTTTTATTATTCTGTCCACTCAGAAGCGTTGCTACTGACTCACTGGAACCTTGGTAAAAATGAGTCAAAGCCATTTAGAAAAGTGCAAGCAGCACTGATGCTGATGTACCACATAATGCAGGTTTATGAAATTGCCTTTTCCTGTTGATATTCACCCTCTTTGCACAGCTGACAAAAGATGCAAAACTTGGGAAACGCAGACAAAAATATAACATGTAGGAAATAATTTAGTCATTTTGACAGAAAATCCTCACTCCGTAAAAAACCTGTATATCAAATAGTAAGGATTATGTTGGGCATATGTATCTTTTCCATATAATATTTGGGAAAATAAATGGCTTAGTGTGGAAAAATCCACCTAGATGAGGTTCATTTATGTTTTATAGCATTAACAACACCAGTCTAGTTTTAACATTTATACACGCCAAATCTGTTTGCAAATCTGTACACTACGCTTAATTTTTTTCAAGGAGTCATGAACTGCACATTTTTGTTTACATTGTCAACAAAGACAACCCTCTTGACACTGGCTTGACACAATGGGTTACGAGTTTCCCATGTACAAAACGCCAGACCTTACACTTTAATAATAGAAAATGACAACATATACCAATTAGAAAGACTTTTGACTGCCGGCTCCAAAGTTATTCAAGTGGGCGGAGCTCTGCCATTTTAAAATGAACCATTTACAGTATAAAATGAACATGAAAACGGATGTGTTCTTCCAAACACTGGCTTGCTCCTTGTTTTCTACTTTTTTATTCAGAGAAGGCTATGATTTTAGGTAAACAGTTGTTTTCTGGCTGTACACCACAGAGCATCTTCTTTTAAACCCCATTTTCATGTTCAGAAACTGATTTCAGCTGCTGCGTTGCTGCATTTGACCGAAGTTTAGCTCGAGTGAAGGCGGAGCTGTGTGAGGTCCACAAGTCCATGAGTATTTGTAACTTGGGTCAAATTTGCTAAAAAAAAAAATCATTTTGAACCCTTTATACTTTGCAATCAAAAGTGTCCCAAATCAGATTCTGCCAGTCCGGGAGACTTGCCTGAAAAGATTACACATTGGTGTAATTGCAAGCCTTTAATGACCCTTTTTCTAAATAGAATGAGGTTTTCTCTTTCATTTCTTTCTTTTTGGCCATAGTATATTTTTATTGTAAAGTGAACAAGGCACTAGACTTTTATAACTACACTACTCTCTACAAAGAGCACAAATCTAGCTGCGTCGTGGGTGTCAGGCGTGTTTGTGTGTGTATATGGGAACTCTCGTCTCCGAGGAATCCAGTGACAGACATCTTGAAAAGCCCTCGCTTGCTCTCTATTACTGATCCACTAGGACAGCTGTCAATCACCGGCACAAATAAGGCAGCGGGTCAGGGTACATGTGAATGCCTTCGTTTGCTTTGAAGCTTAATTCTACGTGACACGCCTCTTTCTTCATTTCTCCATCCACAGAGTTCACTTTAAAGTGGGAAACACTGGTGTTTTTATAATGCGTCTGGACTGGGACATGCTTAGTGGTTAAGCAGCACAAAGGCATCATGTTGGCAGCAGTTGAGAGAGGAACATGGTGTAGCTACCAGCCGCTGCTATTCCAGTTGGTAATTCCAGCAGATGTTCTTGTGCATGTCATTTAGTCATTACATTCCGCATCATAATGTGTCCATCAGATGAAGAGCTTGTCAATGGGGCCAGTGGGTTCTTATGTGTCCGGTCCCTGAAGATCTGAGCAGATTATCACTGCTATTCTATCATAATCTGATCTGAACAGCCGCCTCGGGGCAGAGACCTGAAAACACAGCAGCCAGTTAACGGAGAGTGTGAAAAATGGAGCAACGGAGAGCTGGAAAATGTGTACGTGGGAGAGAAAGGGATGGGAGGGTAAATTGTGAGCGGAGAGATCAAAAACTATAAGAGGAAAGCTCTAGTGGGGCCCTTTGCATGCAGTGACAGTACAACCGGCAGCAGGGAGCCCTCAGGCCTGCTGTGATCACCAACCTCCATCTGTAAATTACACTCCCAGGTCATGAATAAAATCTCGATAAAACTAAAAGGCTTCAGGATTTCCTTCCATGTTGATACAGCACAGCCTCTGACAGAGGGCCGTGCAACTGCACTTAAACTCTGCCGCGTCTGATTTCAACCTACAGCTCAAGCTTTCACTTAACTTGGAGTGCTCTGCTCTTCTCATGAATGTGTCTTTTTTTTTTTTTTCCTCTGGAGAGTCTTAATAATGTCTCGAAGATACCACATCTCAAGTTCCTAGACCGACTGCATGTTCATTTAATGTTTATGAGTCTAAATATTTTCTGTGACTGTTTTGGCCAATTATCTTGTCATATATGTCGAAATTGGTAAAAATAAGTGCCCTATCGATCTCAAACGCTCTTCCACCTGTGACCATCCGGTGGCGCTATAACCGAGCGTGTATGTTGTCGATGTGCTCGAACATGGATCATTACAGTAGTTGGTCAATTTGGGACCGATCAGACATTGCATGGCTGAGTTATGACAAGTTACTATTTATTGTGAAATGTCGACTTTCGACAGTCGCTGTGCGTACATAATTTAACGGTCAAAAAAGCTTTGCAAATAAACATCGCACATAACTTAAAATAAGACTGATTGAGTTTTGAGGTGAACGGATAAAATCTTTAGAAGGAGTTCATTGAAATAGAACACGTGCAAAAGTGGCATTTTTAGCAGTTTTTACGAAATAAATCACTTCCTGTTGGTTTTGGAAACTCGCTTCAACATACTTTTTTTGTTGGTCTTGGTCCCTTGCATAAATTTGCCAATTTTCAAACATGAATTTCAAACACAGCCTGAAATAAAAGCATAAATCATCAGAAAATTGTATATTCCATGTTGCCACTAGGTGGCGCTATAAATGACGCTATACGATTTTATTCAGACATGGACTCTTAACACACATGGCAAATTTGAACCCGATTAGACACTGCTTGGCTGAGTTAATAACAACTTCCTGTTTGTCAAAATTTTGACTTTCGACAAACTCCTTTCCAAGAAATATATATATATTTTTTTTTTATTTAAGGCAGCCTTTTTTGACTCGGTTGCACATTCCTCCAACTCGCGTCTCATACTGGTGCAGACGCTGCAGCCCGTGTGCTGGTTGGAGCAGAGGAGAGGGACCATATCACCTTTGTCCTGGCTTCCCTCCATACTGGTTCCCAGTGTACATTAGAACTCATTTTAAGATTCTTTTATTTCGTTTGAATTATCTAAATTGAGATATTTACCTCTCTGAGCTTCTCACCCCGATGTGTCCCATCAAGGTGCCGACCAGCTCTTCTTGATTTCATTCTTCAACTCAAGCTTGAACTTGAAGTGCTCCACTCTTCTCAGGATAACGTTTCAAAGATGGTGCATCTCAAGATCTTAGATCTACTGTATGTTCGCTTTCCACATTGTTCTCACACCTGATCTGTTGTCCATTCCTCTGCAAGTTCTTTCTTTTTGAGCTTGAAAGAGATTAGACAGTAGATGACCTGTAGATTATTTTGTTTTAATGAAAAGACAACTGCCAAAGTTACACCTGAGGCACCCCCAAGATGGACCTGGGACACCTGGCCAAACACGAAAAGCAAAACAACACATCTGTCGGTCTATCCATCCGTTGATTTCTCCCTCATCCATCTGCCTTTCCTTTAGTCTGTCTGCTATCTTAGTTTCTTTAACTCTCAGCATCATTTCATTTGCTTTGACATCAAGAGATTGGTGTTAGAGGTCTTCATTCCTGATTTTAAGCTTTAATCAGAAGGCCTTTGAAAAGTAACAGCAGGAAATCAGCCTCCCCATTTTCTCAGTGGTACACTCACACAGACAGGGCTGGACCGTGTCGTGGAATATTGCTTTTAAAAGATGAAAAGCATTCCCTCTAAAACCAAATAAAACATTGTCTGAATATATTTATAAATCTGAGAGCTGCTGTAATTGCATGCGCACGGGGAAACATAGATGCACCACCTGCCTGACAGACTGCTGTCTCAACGTGAACGGCATATAAAACAAGAAAATAAAGCACGTCTGATGGAGATGAGGATGGTGTCCTGGCATGACACCTGTTTGTTAAGCTAGCGACGGGAGAATAGCAGCCGAAAAATTAGGGTTTGATGCAGGCTGTGAGTGTTGCATTGGAGTTTTTAAAGCAGCAGGAATTGTGTCTGATGTCCAAGATAAGGATTGCTGAAGGAATCGTTCAACAATCGTTTATTATTCCCACCCTCTTAAGTTTTCTATACTTTTAAAGCCTTTAAGGTCCAGCTTTTGCACTAGTTTTGATACCTTTTCTCAGTTCAAAACAGTGTTCAGCTTAATGTAATAATCTGAAATGTTCAATTAAAAAATGACTCCACACGGATGAGGAGTTTCAGATGAAGAGCTATCAAAAAGGCTATAAATTCATACATTTTAAATTGATATAAAAGGAGTTTCAAACTGTAATAGATCACAGTGAGTCTCTAATAACATAAAAATATTACATTTTATGAAAAATTTACATTAAACAGTGGTCCCCCACCCACCAAATGCTATAAATCAAGAGACTTAAGCTTAAATTCTCTGGGGGAGAACTAGAACCAGTGTAAGACCAGTGTGTGCAGCATTAAAAAAAAGATTTCAAATTCAACTAGATGCTACACTATTTTGATATGTCTCGTAAAGTGCCATTTAACCCCCAAAGGCCCAGTGTTGCCATATGGCAACATTTTTTACAACTTAGGGAAAACACACCTAAAAATCTCTCTATCCTTCAACAAACCACATTTACATAAAGAATGAGTCTTATTGTTTAGCCTGGTAATGTCCTTGACTGGAAGAATATTCAACTAGGCCCTTTTAACGGACCACAAAGTTAGTCACTTTGTGATTTTTACATAGCAGCTTCACTCTGTACATCAGATGTGAAATAAAACAAGATTCATGTAAGTAAAACACCTCCAGTATTTTTTTCTATGTAAAGTAAGATGTAAATATTGCCTTGATATCATTGTAGTTCTCAGTTTATACATATTATATATTATCTCTTATTTCTAGCTACTTTTATCAACGTTGCCATATGGCAACATTGGGTCTTAGTGGTAGCAGAATTCCCCTGTGTACCATCCCCATTCAGTCAATTGCTATTCATCTTCTATACATCAAAAACTTGCACAGACATCAGTTTTTTATCATTTAAAAGTTTGTTACACATTCTGTGTCAACTATTTGTAATCAAACGTTTTATTTACACATTTTTTAATTATATTACTGGTTTATTTCAAGTAAGCTCCAAGTTTCTGTAGCTTATAGAATTTCTATAGCTAATGTATTTCTGTTTTCCTAATCCTGTTTTGGATTCCTTTTTTCTGTATGTTATTCTTGACTGAGGGCAGTGTGATAATATCTTGAGGGATGTGGTGCTTTGTCATGTAAAATAAGGGGCATAGGCAATCAGTAGTTAGCAATAGGCTATAGGTGATGGGCAAATAGAGAGTCATCCATAGGCCATTAGGCCTTCCAGATGGTATTGTTTGAATAAATAGGTTCTTTTAAAATGTAGACTATCAATGTAATCTGTGACGTCATTGAGGCCATGCAAAACAGGGAAAGTGATTTTGAGATGGACACTGAAGATGAGAGTGAGGAGGAGGATTTTTATTCCCCCCAAAATTCCCCAATAAACATTGATTCCCCAATAAACATCTGCCACTTTGCCCCCCAGACCGTGCCCCGCAACAGATATCGCTTGCAAAAAAAAGAATTCTACACCCCCAACACTGCCTTTTCAGGACAGTCAATTAGTTCTGATGTCATCTGCCCAAATACACCCCTTGAGTACTTCCGGAGGTTTGTGTCGGAAAAGATGATCCAATCTTGCCACAAAAAACAAACAAGTACAGTTTTCAAAAAAAGGAGTATCCATAAACACCTGCACAACAAAAATAGACGAACTGATTGGTATGTACCACAAAATGGGCATAGTACAAATGCCCGGAGCCAGAGTGTATTGGGAGATGGACACCAGATATGCCCCTGTTGCAGATATTATGTCCTGTAACAGATTCCAATCTCTACTGGCATCTTTACATTTTGAGAACAATTTGTTGGTATCAGAAGAGGAAAAAATTATAAAGTGTGGAAACTTCGACCATGGTTTGAGGATTTCAGGTGAAATCCTGAACCACTGGCTACACTTCTTTACTTTGCATCAAGTGCGACGTGCATCTTTGCCTGTCCGAAAACAAGAACTGCTTTTGGGATTACCATCACCAGGCATTGATTGTACAAAACTCAATAGTTAAAAAAAAAACACATTTGTTAGAATGGAACTTTGTGTAACGCTGTTTTATTTTTTTTTATAGAATGTTTATTAACGTTATTTAATAAACTATATAAAAATATATGTATTTAGTTTTTTATTGTCATATGATATTAGTATATATTTGTACAGACTAGAAATAAGATAGATTAGCAATAAATACTTAAAAAAAGAGCTTCAAAATCCCACCAACTTCTTGAGACATAGTGAGAGAATCAGTGAAATTCTGCTACCCCTAAGGCCCAATGTTGCCATATGGCAACGTTTCTATAAAAAGTCTCAAAAAACTAAAAAATCTTAAAACACACAAATTTATGAATCAATGACCTCCTACAACAATGTTTCAAAGGCCAAAAATTTTTTTTATAGGTTTTTTCTATATGTGGGTCTTTGGGGGTTAAAAGTATTTTTTTTAATTTCCCAAATGTCAATAAGTTCTATGAACCAACCCCGTGTTTCTATATTTACCAAAGCTGAGAGAGTTCAGAAAATGTGGTTGCTAGGGTAAACAGTTTGGTTGCTTGGGAGCTGTCCGTGATGTCATAAAAATGTTTAAGTTGTTACTTAGCATAAACAAACCCCATTTCATCTTGAAGATATTGTCATTGCATTTTCCCATGTATTGTCATTGGCAATTTTAGCCCCTTCTAGAGCCTGGGGTTCAAATATTTTTGCACAGTGGTTGGAATGTTCTTGCACAGACTACTTACCTTCACAAAGTGTATAGTTAGTTAGAAGTTTCTATGACCCCAGGTTAAACCAATGGAAATGTCTCAGCATCCTCAGCGATTTACCAAAATTCACTTAGTGGTACCAATTTGAAAACATTGGCAAATTTTGGTGAATGTAGCTTTAATGGTCTAGGAGTAGCCACTTTTTTCCAAAGACAAATATCAATAAGTTGTTATTTTACAAGCCAAAATGAAACTTGGATGCACCACCAGGGCATGAAGAGGCTTTTTTTGCCAGTCACTCCGCAATTTCTGAGTACCATGACCTCATGTGAATAACCTCTATAGAAAAAGTTAAAAAGACGAAATTATTATAACAAATAAAAACTACTTAGATGACTGGAAAATGGTGGTAATCATAAGAAGGGCCATGGGAGTTTGGATAGGGCCGTCCAAACACCTCCAAGAATGTGTTTGGACGGCCCTATCCAAACTCCCATGGCCCTTGTTATGATTTTAATGTGGTTTATTATCACTTTTTTACAACTTTTGGAGTTGTGTAATACAGATGCCAGGTGTACAATCTCCCTGTGTTTCATTTACACTTATACACTTTATAGCGGTGTTCCACAATAATCCCTAAAACCCCCCCCATTGTCACAGAATGGAACCTTTTCCTATCACAATAACCACCAGGGGGCTATACAGTGGGTGCTATTGAACCCCCCCTTGTTATTTGCAAACTTATATGAGCACCTCTCACAGCCAGTGCCCCAGTTTCAGAACCGTTGACGGCAGTCCTTGAGTTCAGCACTTTTCTTTTCAAAGAGCCTCCCGTTGCTGTGTCCTTTTTTTCAGCACCATGGACAGCGCTACACCATTTTTACTCCCAGTCTCTTTTTTTGAGCGTGAGAGGAAGTGAATTGACAAGCTTTGGCGTGTCTCCAGGGTTACTCACATCATCTCAAACCCTGCACAACCTTCTGTTGGGAACAAGGGACATGCTGACCTCCTCCTTACTAATTTTTTCTTTATGTTTGTGTCAGATACACAGGTGGATCTCAAATAGTCGCATGCTAGTATCCCTCAGATGGTTTTACTGATAAAGGCGTAATCACTATATTCCATTTGTGTTTTTACAATTTAGAACAACTTGATTTTTAAATAACAAATTGTTTCCCACACTGCTGTTTCGGTTTCAGTTCATGACTGTGTGACAATCATCATTAGTTGCACCCTTTGGATATAATTGGTTGATAATACACCTGTCTATTATCTTACATAATGAACGTAGGTTTCATTTTAATTTTGATAATTTATAAAAATAAATAACAGTTCCATTTTGAACCCATAGAAGTACAACATTTTTACTACTTTACGATTTGCTCTAAAATATCTTTAAAAGAGTTTTTTGTGTGGCAATGCTTGGTATAATTTTTTAAGGAACAACCTGTAGTTTTTGATTACACAGTAATTGTTTTAGAACAGAAATATAAAATGTTGAGACAAAGTAAAAATTCATAAATCCTCCACAAAAGCAAAGACAAGGTCAAAACAATGTGAAAATATATGCAAAATATTTATAAACAGGTGAACATCTCCTAAACTTGTTCCTAGCACTTTTTTCCATTGTTCTTTTTAGTGCCAGAACTTTGAAAACACAAGCCATATCACAGGTATTGTATTTACAAGGGTTATCTCTTCTTTTCACCACTAGATGGGACCGATGAAACTGAAATGTTATGCTTGTTCTCACAATTGAATTACCGTGCACAGTTAATAACTCTTGTTAGTTATTAGTTAGTTTGAAACCAGACATATTAAAACTAATAACCTTTTTGAAACCTACACATTTTATTTGAAATCAAAATTAAACAACAGCTGGGTTGTGCCAATCCTACTAAATAAAAAAAACGATGCTTTTAAAGGGTTAAAGCATTCTTTGTTTATAGCATTTCTTACATCTGTCTAAAACACAGTACTGTAGTTACTACAGGACTTGAGCTTCTCCAGAGCAGTGCCACCGGTGGATAAATGTAATGGAGTCATATCTCAAACATGGGTTTCCAATTCTGATTGAGAAAAATATCGGTTGCTCAGAATATTCTAAATATTCGAGATGCACCAGAGTTGGGAGCTGCTTCTTAATTCACAAGGCTTTTACTAGCTGTGTTCCAGTACTCTGCCAGCTGCTCTTCCCAAAGCCAGCCTTAGTGGAATAAACTGATCCACACTGATGATCTCAGAAATATCCCAGAGGGTCCATGTAAATCCCCATGAGAGGTGCTCATGCAAGAAGTGCAGACAAGGATGCTTTTAAATTAGACTGGGTTCATTAAATGTCAAATCTCTGTTTTGTTTTGAAGAAAACAAACTGTTTGTTAAAAGTAAATCAGTCAACAGCTGATTCTAATCCTTCAGACTTAAGTCATGTTAGAGGTAACCCAAATGAATTTATACGAATCTATACTTTCCACTCAGGAGTATAGGTCAACAAACCCCAGACACTTTGTTTATAAAGGGATTATGTTTAATTCACAGTGTGTGTAATCAGTGTGCTCCAGACATTCCTTCCAGATAAATGAGGTTTAAATGCAACTTGCTTGCAATGTTCCTGTTTTTAGATCTTTTAAAGGTGCCGTATGATGCAAAATCAACTTTTCTGACATTCCTATCATATTTTAGTGTTGTTCCCTCATTAAAAACAAGTTCTTTCATCCAGGTTTGTGTAATCCTGTATTTCTTTTTTGTGAGCTGAAATTACCTTGATGTTCCTTGCAACATCCGCCCACTGACCAATCAGATTAATCGCTAGTACAGTTCATCTCCATGCAGATTGGGTGCACTTTCTGACCCGGAAGTGAGAACAGCAGAGCGGCGCTGAAGAACAATGCAGAGAAAGTGTGTTTTTTGTCGATTAAAGCGCATTAGAGTTGGGCGATGTCAAGCAATTTGGGCATCAATGATGTCCAAAGTGATGACATCGTCCCAATCTCCAAATTAGATTTGAGCATCACTGCCTAGTAAATGGCGGCACAGAAATATTAGCGTTATGCTAACCAACCCAGCATTGCAGAAAACACCTGAAATCGGTTAATAATGTCAACGAAACACACGAAATAAACAAATTCCTGATTTCAAACACCTACAATATTTGCTTGAAATAGATGTAAACTTTGTGCATTAACTTTATTAACAGCACAAGAGTGTGTTAGCAAACACAGGTACTGGACTGCGGGAATTTAAATGGTGCATTTAGCATAGGCAAAAATATGAGGTGATTCAAAAACATTTCGAAAGTTACTAACGGTGCAGGGCTAGTATAAAGGGCTCAAATGTTTATTATAACTGCTTTACAAATTGCATAATATGGAGCCTATAATGAAGTATCTGCAATTTACATGTGTGTTTTTAAAGATGACTGAATGAGGTCTGTAGAATGTTCTTTGTTTTGTTTTTGTTTTAAGGGTAAAACTGGTTCAGGAAGTGCTCGCCTGAGAAAGTTTCTGGTGAAGAACCTTTCAAATTTTATAATAGGGTTTTATGTTCTCTCAATTAAGACATTCATCCAAAGGCATCCAAACGGGTCTGACTCGGGTTGCTATATCTTGCTAATTCAAACTTGTACCACTAAAGGAATTCTGGGAAATTCTGGGTCGGAATTTGTGAAACGAAATCTTCAAACTGACCAGACTTGTGGAGGTAACCAGTCTGCGCAAGAACATACCAACCACTGTTCAAAAGTATTTGAACCCCCATGCTCAAGAAGATTTATCATTATATTGGCCATTGAAAATAATTGGAAAGAGGCAACTAATGAATCTTCAAGATGAAACATCACAGAGAAATTGAGGTTTTGTTTATGTTAATCTAAAGTAAAAATATCACTGAGAGCTAGCAAACAAATTTTCTGAACTCTATCTTATCTTTGGTGCCGGTGGAGAGGAAGGATCGCTTGAGAGGAGGTTAATCTCAAGATGATTAACAGGCTAATCCTGATAAGCCCCTCCTGAACCTTGTTAAATAAACACCACATTGAGAGCAACAGTGCTTTAATTACCGACCATCTTCCTCTAATGGTCCAAGGAGAAAGAGTTCTCTCAGCTCCTCGACATAAATGCCATCAGTCCTTGCAGTTAAAAGAACATTCAGGTAGGACGACCAACTCCACCACTTGCAAACAAGCCACCCTCATTCGCTGAATCAGACAAAACCGTTTTAACCAGTTCCTGCAATTAAGTGAAGTTTCATGCTTGTGTGACTTAGACAAGTAAATGGAATGGATCAAATTTAGAGTTTTTTGACCCGTTTAACCCTTTGATAGATGAGATTCGCCAGATTTTCATTTCAAATGAGTTTCTAGCAAATCTTGATTTGTAAGCAAATCCTCTTTTTCATAATATTACATAGCGTTAAATCACCTTGAAATATTTTGAGTCAGTTACTATTTTACACAACATCTTTCACTATTGTTGTGTGTGCTGCAGAGCACACATTAGAGATGAATGCAGTTAGAAATTTCTAAAGGTCCAGCTTCAAAAGGCTATGAGTCAAAGCATGTTAAAAATACATCGTAATATAAAATAAAATTTAAATATATACCAATTTGGCACCAATAACATGGAAAAGTCAAATCAAAAAGTTATTTTAAAATTCTTATTTTTCCACTAAATTCAATAAATCTTCATCTGCCTCTCCTGATTTTCCCAAATGCTTAGTTTGTGTATAAAATATCCTTGAGAACCATGAAGGTTTTTTCCAACTTAAATGATTTCTTGAAGCCTCATGCATTTTTTTCTAATAAAACACATTAATTTAGGGCAGTTTTGGTGAAGTTTTTAGAAAAGTATAACCTTTCTAGGTTTTTGAACAGAAGTTGGCCTAAAAATATTGTGTTTAAGCCCCCATAAATGATCAAAAGTCATCCAGGTTTTTTAATAATCACAAATCTCAAATGTTAAAAATACTCAATGTATTTTGATACAATACTGTCTGCAGGTTTGCAGAGTTGTGTAGCTTGATTTTGTTCATACTGTAGTATTTTAGGGTGAAGTTATTAAACAATGTCTTGTCAAAACATATTTTGGGTTTGGCACTTTACAGACGGTCCCGAAGTTATCCTGTCTCAGTTTACTGCGCACACAGCGATGTAATAAAGGTAACGTGGAGGAAAACATATCTTTACAAAAATAGTCCACTAAAAAAAGTATGTCCACTTACAACCATTAATTAAAGAGTAGAGCGTTTGGTTCTCGGGCTTTTGAGTAGAGAAAACTGAACCTGTAACTTTTTCCTGCATTAAAAACAAAAAAAAGTTTTGACATTTTACCAGAATGCTAACACTAGTTAGCATGTTGTTTTTGTTTGCTTCTTGAATGATGCCCAATTCATTCACGCTGCAGCTGCATTGTCATGTGACGGCTGTTAAAAGTCCATCAGAAACACAACCCACTGGTTGAGAATCGCTGCCCTAAACCAACCACTGTCACAGTTCTTTCCTTGCACATCGACTTCAGCTAAATACGCGTATGCATATAAAAAAAAGCTCATTATACCAGACATATGCTGTTGTAGATTAGTGATTGAAATCCCGAGGTATTTGTTATAAGAGGATGTTCTTAAAAGATAAGGAGTCGTTCTACTGTTCACAAAGATGCACATTTCCCAATGTGTTGACGTCTGCGTGACTTGCGCCCATGTGTGCTTGCACGCGCACAGCTGGCTTGAAGATCAGATCAGTAGATTTGCCTTTTGATGACAAACGCACTCTGACGGCCATACAAACAGGTTTGTGTCTGTCGGTAAACCAATCATCACTGCTATTCAACACATGCATCAACACAATCACACACACCACCAGGGATTAAGAGATGGCAGAAGTACTTAAATAGAACTGACAGGGGGCAAATGATTTTGACCCCTACCAAACATACACAGATCCGGACATTCGCATGATTGCACAGACAAGCATTCATGCGTACGGACACACACAGAGACTCATATACTCAGCCTGTGGCCAACAACGTGTACTACAATGCTTTTACAGGATAATGCATCAAAGCAAGACAAGCCTGTGATGTGGTTTGACTTGTGCACACTTTGAAATGCATCATCCAAAACCCAAAATGCACCGTATTCCCTTTAGCTTCAAAGAGGATTTTCCTGTCCGACAGATTTGAGGAGCAAAGCTTCCCCACCTTGTTTACATGCTGCACACTTAATTTGAATTTAATTAACTTGCTGAAACTCCAGTCGGTGACCTTGCATGACTGCCCCTGCCCACTTCTCATCTTCTCTTTCCCTTCATGCTGTTCTGTTTCTTTGTACGGCCAATGTGATCAGCAGAGCTGGCATTGGGGACTGAACACATGGACACACAGAAAAAAAGTCAGGGATGAACAATTCAATACTAAACTTTTATGAAACACAGGATCCCGTATAGGGCAGCTGCTGGCGAAATGGGTGCCATAAGCGGAAATGTACTATGCGGCCCCCTCGAAATGGACCCAACATACAATTTCACTTCATGTGTCACTCCCTAAAAAAAGCCAAGTTCAGGATGCTACAGTAAAGCATTCCTATTATTTTGATTCTGATAGTCAATAACATTTCGAATAAATGAGAAGTTAGCTACTTGTGCTATTTTAAAACTATTTTTTAAAATAGGGCTAAAATGAGCTAATTTTCAGGTTTTGACTATTGTT
Organism: Danionella cerebrum; assembly: GCA_007224835.1. Taxonomy (NCBI): domain Eukaryota; kingdom Metazoa; phylum Chordata; class Actinopteri; order Cypriniformes; family Danionidae; genus Danionella; species Danionella cerebrum. The sequence continues at coordinate 153,444 of SRMA01025975.1, forward strand.
AATAGAAGTTTTTAAATAGTCAAAACCTGAAAATTAACCCAATATACAATATTCCTACATTTTGGATTCTGACCGTCAATAATACTTACTTAAATGAGTTTTTGAACACATCTATAAGAGAACATGCATTATTAAGAAGCTGGATTCAGCACGTATTTCAATAACTCTATAATTTAAAAGATATATGCATATAACAATAGAAAATGTTTAATTACAAATTTTTTTTATTAATAAAACATATGTTTGTGAGCAAACGGGGTAATGGTGCCTCCCTCTGGCAGTTGGTGCCCAAGGCAGACTGCGTATTTTGCGTGTAGGGAGCGGAGCTGCTGATCCCATACATATACATCCAGGCAGGATCAGCACTGGAAGCAATCCACATTCCTGTTGATTCACTTCCAGTGGATCTTTTAGCGAAGAGCGTATCGTGTTCCGTTTAGTTTTGAAAGTTTGCTTGTCATTCTGTTGCCGATTATGCGACAAATGGGGACAAAAAAGATCAAAATGGAAGATTTGGATGATATTATGTGTTGTAACTCCTTTCCATTTATTTCATTCTTCACAACAGTATAATGCGTTCACCTACATCTCCCACAATTCCTTGCAGACAGCTTTAAAATGCCTCACTTCCTGTTTGTTCTTTCTTTGTGTTGACCATGGTACGCATCCTTTCTGTTCAATTGGAATGGGAAAATTAGGTTTGTTTTAATTTTTATTCCTGTAATGTTTAAAGCTATTATTTTAACCAAGTTTTTTTTAATGGTTTTAATTGGTTTATAGAAATTGTGTAAAAAAAAAAAGAAATTCCTTTCGATTGCGATTGTTTATTTGTTATGTTTTTTCGCATTGTATAAGTGACTTGAAAAAAGTGTCTCTCACATGGCCGGCGCAGTGAAGCCAAACACCACGGTGCTTGCTACAAAAGGATTTCTGGACAAAAAAACAATTTTAAAAATTATTTTAAAAAAATTATTTAATTTTTTTAAATCATACCAATTATGTTATTTACATAAATTGTTTTAATTATTTTCAAAAGTTATCTACACAAAAGTCTGTTAGGTTTATTTTCGTGAGACTCACAACGTCCCAATGTTTCAGTAAAAACTAAGTGGGGTAAAAAAATGAGTCACTGTGCAAAGCATTTTAAGCATTTTACTGCTGCTTTTTCATCTTACACGTAGGTAAAGCAGTTGCTGGAGACTCTCAAAACATTTTTCATAAACATAACAGCAGCACTTTCTGCAATTTAATATAGATATTTTGTAATTTGACAACTATTTACAAGCTCAGAGAGATGTGTACGCATTTTAAATATTAATATTATATTGAATTATGCTGTTTTTTTTTACTGCTTCATAAATCCTTCTCGGTTTTGTTTGCATTTGAATTTTTACGTAGCTTTTATTGGTTTTAACACAAAATAGCAGCTTTTTGCTACTAAGAGCTTTGTAACCAAGGTGACTGTCGAGCTAGTGAAGAGCACACTTGAGATCAAATGACTAATGTAATGCGAATAATCAGACGCAGAATAAATCTCATATTCATCACTTGTTTAATACTATTAAGCAAAATACTAAAATGCATCAAAATTCAACCAAACCTTTCCGTTTAATTCCACAGTGTGTATATAATGGATCAAAGACACATTATTAGTTTTTGGAGCTGGTTAATTTTGTAAGTCATCTTCAGCTTTTCTCTCCAGGTGACACAAAGAGAGGGTAACATTACAAAGCCAGGGTATAATCCCAGAATTAAAGCCTAATCCATTCTCACACTTGCAGTTTACCTTCCATCAGCAGAGCGAGGGAGAGGAATGATGAAAGAACAGTGACGGGTTTCTCTGAATGCTGAGCTGTTGCATCAGGGTACATCAGCTGGTCAAATGACACATTAAACATCACCTTAGTAATCGTCTCTCGTGAAGAGCCTACAGGAGTTCTATCTTTAGCCATCGTTAGTCATCCTCAAGTCTCTTTTCATTCTCAAACACAAATATTGCCTGTATTCGTTTCAAAGGTCCAAGAAGAGGAGAAACCATTGAATCTGTGTGACTTGAACAAAGCTCTTGAACGAATGGAATGACCTGAGAAGCTCTGTGTAGACTGAACATGAAGGGAATGATGTTTCCGATTGTTTTATTGTTTTTAATTTATTTGTGTCAGCGCCAGGGATAATCTGTCTGTTATGCTCAGCAGCCATGTATTAAAATCTTTTAAACATGGTTTCTTCCATAAATTTCCCGCTGCTCTGTATCTTTCGTTCCTGCAAGAATATCTTTCAATTCAGTAAAACAACCTCTGACCTTGAACTTATTGAAGCTACAGTATATTTATCCAAGCAACCAAAAATGCACGGCTCTTTTGACACTTTGATAGAATAATACAGTTACAGCAAAAGTTTCAGAACTCAAAAAGTTTTTTTTACTTAAAAAAAGAGACCGTAGTCAAAGATCTGCATTATTTGCCGACATATATACACATCCTATACTCACTGCTCCACCTTCGCTAACGCTATCAAATGGACAGATGATGGACAGAGCAAACTACACAAAATCAGTTTTTTAACATTACGATTAAAAAGAGATGCTGTGTTCTAGGTTGAACTGACACAAAACATCTGTTCTACCTGCAATCATATTCGGAAAAAAGAAATTGTTTTTTAAAATGAGCTGAAAAAATTATTGTAAAGCAGAGCTGTAAGCACAGCATTAGCAGTCTGATCCAACTGCAAATAAATCCTGCAAGTTAACCCTTGAAGTCTCAGCACGCACCGGTGTGTGAGCCAATCACAGCATCTGTTTTGAATCAAGTAGGAATGACGCCGCCACCAATTGTTTCATTTTACCTTCTAATATAATGTGCAGGTTTCAAAAAGGTTATGAGTTTTGATATTTTTGGTTTTAAATGAACATTACAAAATGTATGATATATAAGTTGAAGGGTAATTTGAAAAAAAATCATAATCGTAGTTCGATTTCATTTTAGAGACCTCAAATTGGTGCCATCAGCGCCATCTATTGGCAAAAGCAAGGGATATCCCTTTAAAGTGCAATACCTGTGATATGGCTTGTGTTTTTTTATGTTCTGGCACAAAAAGCACAATTCCACAAAAAGTCCATGGAACAGTGTTTTAGGGGATTGTTTTTTGAATACAATTTTTACATTGTTTCGACCTTGTCTTTGCTTTTTTGGAGGATTTATGAATTTTTATTTTCTCTCAACACTTTTGGTTTTTGTTCTAAAACATAAAAACTGTTCTAAAAAATGTTGAGGTTTTCACAGTCAAAAAAAAATGACCGTTTAATAGTCTGAATTGTACTTTTGTACAATTATTGTTTAACGTACTGGAAGAAAGAAGAGGATGGGGTTGTACAAAAACTGATCAACCATTGTTTTAAAGGTCATTTTTTGGAGCAAAATTTAAAGTGTTGCAAAAACGCGCATAAAAGGCTGCGTGTTAAATGTGTTTGACAATACTGTGTTGGTTGTTTTTCTATTATTAATGACATTTTTGTGCAATTTTTAAACCGGAAACTCTTATAACTAATAGTGTTGGATGTCTGTGTTTGTGTCACAGAAGCTGTGTTTTTGCTGAGCTATCTAACCTGAGTCTGGTGGCTAAAGCTAAGCTAACTTTTCAGCAACTGTGCTTGAATCCCAAACTCTTAGAAACATTTAACACAATGATCAACTCACTAAGCATTGGTTTTTGTGTGGCTGAAGAGAAATCATCATGTGTGGAGAGAAACCATATTCAAGAAAGAGAACATTTCAAACAGAGCTGTTCTATATTTTGAGAAAGCAGTTGCAATGGTATCTTTTGTGCTATTTCTAAAATTGCAGCATCATTCCTTGTTGAGTTTTGTATTACGTCTAATTCTAGAAAAAGCATTGCATTGATGGATGGATTTCAGTTTGTCTCCGTTTAGATGTAAAGTGGGCAGAATGTGCTTCCATTTTTGGCAGGTCAAGGATCTTAAAACCCCTGGGTTGCTCAATTACAATAGCAGCTCCCCTGCTCTGGCAATGATGAGTTTGGTAACAATGATGGAGCCGTCATCTCTTCCTTCTCAGATTCTTTCCTCCCGTGTGCATCTTCCTCCCTCTTATTGTGTTTCGGCATCAGTCTCACATATAAATCTATGTCTAAAATACAGCAGGTTTCAAACGTAGAAATTGAAATCAAATAAAAGAAAAGAACATACTATTCTCTTGGTGTTTTCACCCAACATTAATCTTTAACAAGAATTTCAGGCTTTCTCTAAAGTTCAGACATCACTTGAACAGCTTAAAAAAGTTGTGTCATCAATATCTAAAGCTCAAGGTTGGTTTTATTCTCTCTCTTACAGTATAAAGGCAGAAGACGGTTGAAGACGGTTCAGCGCAGCAAGTGGGACCATACTCGAAGCTCCACAGAGGTTAGTGAAACCCCATGCTTTGAACGGCGTGTGAAAAATCACCATAGAAATGCATGGCATGGACCTAAGAGATTTGGTGAGATGTGGAAACGTTCTTAATGACAAACTAACCAAAATCTACGCATTGAGATTCTGTTTATATCCCATAAACTCACTCACACTTGCATTCTCTCACTTCCTCTCAGCAGCTCATCAACCGTCTTTGATTTCCTGCTGCTACTGTGGCGTTTGTTTCCATGGCGACCAAAAACACTCAAACTGAGATACAGACAGCCTTTAGGAAAAAGCAAACAGTTGCTCCTAACCAACTGTGCATTCTTCCACGCATTCCTCTTCTTGTGTGAGATAGTTTTCGGATAGTTTTGTGTATGTTCAATTAGCAATTTCAACATAGTTAAGTCGTAAATGATGAAGATGTTAGTCAAGTGCAGCCATTTTGTTCAAGCATATTTTTAAATGGAGGATTCTAGCCAATTATTTCAACTCAAGAATGTTTCCAAATTTGACTTTCAATCAAATAGGAGACAATTATTATATAATAAAAGAAAGACACTGAAGTTACAGACTTTTAAAACTGAAGAAAGAAAAGGAACGCTTCTACAAACAAGTTATCGAATCTTAGAGCTGATTTTGTAACATACTGCACCCTGACATAAAACACTGATGAACCAGGTGAGGCATGCTGTTCTCCAATTCTAGGGAATGCTAGTGATCCCAGAGATTTCGATGTCCCTGCTTAGCATAATAGAACTAGCACGCTACAGTAAATAGTCAGCCAAGTGCAGCCGTTGTGTTCAACTTCATTTTCAAATGAAGTATTACGTATTTCAACTCTAGAATATGACTTTCTATCAAAGCAGAAGTTAATTATTAAAGAAAGACACTAGAGTTACAGACTTTTAAAACTGAAGAAAGAAACACTTCTACAAACAAGTTATCGATTCTTATAGACAGCTGATTTTTTTTTTACCATACTGTAACTTTCTAGCACAGTGCTTAAAGCTCAGACATAGACTGAATATCACATCAAGGTTCCTCATTAGCGAAAATAGAAAGCTTAGAAAGTCTCGTTGTCACACTTTCACACACTGAGAATTAAAATAAAATTGATAATGGAAAGTGACTAAAATGTGAGGATTTTTAAATATAGTCCCTTTGAAGAGTTTTATTTGTGCTGTTCCATCTGGTTTCCATTTTGGTGTCAGTTCAACAGCATCTGTTGATGTGCTGTAGTATGGAGTGGAATATTCTAGAGCATCTTGCCATTCGTAATTGGTCACTTTCATCAGGAATGTTTTTTATGTCGGCCTACACTGAACATCTTTCATGTTTGGAAGCTCAAATGTTCAGCAGAGACACCTGTTTATGTTCTTATTCACACTGGAAACCTAGAAAATCCTTTTAATGACCCAGTCATTGATATGTGATGTCAGGCTGCTATATTATTTTCCGTAAGTCTGCCTCAGGCATCACCATGGGAACTGCATTCTGATAACAGCCTACATTTTTTCTTTCTATGCACACATAAACAGGGCAGTTGCCCATGACCTGTGACTCATGCCAGGGCCTGGCATTGAAAGCAGTCTCTGATATTTGCTGCTTTCCACCATTTTTTTCCCTTCAGTATTGCTTTTTATCAGGACTCCAAGAAAAGTCCTACCCATCTGAGAGGAGTCGGTGTGACAAGTAAATCTAATTTAACATCAGTGAAATGTGGACGGCGGGAAGGTTCAGGTTTAGGCCTCGGGCAACATTTTTTGTTTGAGTTTTCATTGTAATGCAGATGATTTTCATTGTTTTAATAAAACCGGGAGAAATGTTAAAAGAATTCAAGTCATACTGTGCATCTCAGTTCTATTTTAGCAAAAATAAGAAGGTGAAATGAGATTTATTGTGCCCCAAAACAGTTTAAAGAAACCCCCTCGTGATAGCTTACATATTCGGTTTAAAAAAGTTTTACAAAGATTTTAAAAGTGCAGTTTGATGAATGCTCAAATAAATGAAATTATACATACAATTCTCTGCTGAATAAAATTTTAATATAAAAGTCTCTGATCATTATCTGCTTCAATGTAAAAATCTTTTTTGAAGTTCTGTGGAAAATACTAAACATTATTCAGCAAAGTTTTATATAGTACAAGAAGAGATTTTTCCGGAAATAAATGATAGTGTAATATTTACGGCAGTTCAACATGAAAATGAAAATATTGAAAATATAAAAAACACTTTTCTGCTGGACCGCTCTTGTGCGGATGTAGCTTTCTCGCATCCTTCTGTCTTTTCATGTAATCCCAGACACACTCAGGGATGTTGAGATCACGGCCATGCCTTCACTTTCAGTACTTCTTGACTTTCTTTATTCTGATGATGGTTTTTAATGACTGCATATATCTTTAGGGTCATAGTCCTGCTGTAAATTACATTTTGAGGCAATCCATGCCTCCCTGATGGTTTGCATGATGGATAAGTTTCTCAGCATTGAGACCACCATTAATCGTGACCAAATCTCCAACTCCGTTTGGAGAAATGCACAAACATTCAAAGAACCTTCACATGCTTGTTCCCCAGCCCTTTAATGAACAAACTGCCTTCAGCTACTGCCAAATATTTGCTCGCCTGCCCCCATTTTTCTGCACCCCATTTCCTGTTTTCATGCGTACTTGCATGAAATCCCCAGCGTAACGATCTTGAACAGCGTGTTTTAATGCTCACTCGACATCTAGTTAAACCAAGGTCATTGGAGACATAGTCGCTTTCTTCACAGACACAGAAGGTGAAAACTGCATTAAAAAATACAATGTTTCAGACTCTTGGTCTTACTTAAACGTCAGATCATGTGATACGATTGTCGCAGCTAACCAGCTGCTTAGGTTGGTACATTTGAGCATCGTGTGTGTGTTCCAAAACAAAGGAAAGTCCAACAAACTAAATAAATACAAATAAACATACATGAACTCAATCACGCAGTCAAAACATGTACCACCTCTCTCTTGCTCTCTGAAAGATCAAGTATTTATGTGCTGTGCAGTGCCTCTATGATGAATAATCATGGATGGAATGATGTACGTGCATAGAGCCAGCTTTCTCTCGGCCCCAGTTACCTTGACAGGAAGTGACCCAACCTCATGACCAAACAGAAATGGCTTCTTATTACAAAAATCCAGTGTTCATGAAATTCATAAATCCTGCAAAAAAGCAAAGACAAGTTCATAACAAATGAACCTTTCCTGATGTGTCTTTGTGATTTTTTTTGTGCCAGAACATTGAAAACACAAGCCATCTCACAGATCTTGTGCTTCCAAGGGTAATCCCTTTTCCATACTCTGGTTGCTACTGATTTGGGGTCTGTAAAATGAAACAAAGATGATCACATATTTTCTCACATTTGAAGTTGAATTATCTTGCATAATTCCAGGAATGGTTGTTTAAAACGAAAAATATCAAAACCTTTTTCCACTGGTGGTTTTAAAAAAAGACAATTTTTGTGAAACACTATAGATATGCACTATTGTAATATGGAATTAAAAAAATATATATTGTTAAAATGCCATGAGAGTTAGTTTACCGTTTGATTTTGGTTCACCAACTAACATGGTTGCAATGTTCCTGTTCCGTTTGTTAAATAAACAAAAAGTACTGTGTAGCTTCTGAAAGTTACTGTGAAAATCATGTAAATGGTTGTCATTTTTAAAAATAAATACTGTGTTTGTCACCGTTTAACTGCCAGGCTTTTGTACTGCAGCCGTGTGGATTGTAGTTGAAAAACAAGAGCAGGCAAAACATTGGTTTGTCACTTTTTCAAGTGTCAAAAGAAGGAGTTAGGTGTGGGAATGTGTTGCCATTGTTTTTGATCACACATTATTCAATATACTGGAACGCGGCGAGCTGAAATCCCTGTGACTGTTTTATCTGTTTTCAGTGTTCACAACTTTGTTTACTCGATATTTGGTATGATTTAAATTACTTCAATCAAAACAATTTACTAGTGCAATTAACAGTGAATGAAGCTTAATGCTGTATAATCTTTACATGGGAGCTGTGCTGCTTAGGGATAGTGTGTTAGTCTGTAACTGGGTTTGTGGGAATAACAAGTAACCCGCTATGTCAGCTTTGAGGAGTACCTGAAATTGAGTAAATGATATCATACCAAATACAGGAAGTGATGGAATTTGGATCACAAATACACTTGAATGATTTATGGAATGCATGTCCATGAAATGCCCAATTTTGAGGATTTTGCATGTTTTTCAACAAAAACCTGTTTGTTGGTCTTTTCACCCTTATCTGAACAATACATCTGAGGGACTGTTTAACTTCATCTCCCACCTCTTTAAATCACACCACAAATATATCAATCATATTTCCTTTGTGATCACAACGAACCAAAAAAAGAACCTTTTTTCATGGCAGTGGTGCATAGAAGAAGTCTAGGTTTATTTTTTATGCAGAAAATATAGCTCCAGTGAGAGTGTCATGTCCAGTCTAGGGCAGTGTATGTAAGATCTCGACCAAACTGGTGCCAATTAAACCTTAGATTTCCGGGGCGTTTTTCTGTGTTTTTTTACTACTTTACAATTTGCTGTAATAAATTACCTGTTGTTGTTTTTTTTGTGGCGATGCTTGATATATATTTTTAGTACAAATCTCACTTATTTATTTTCTACAAATATCTCTGCATTACATTACACTTTATTTCCACAATGAACCTGAAATTGTACAAAATTTTATACTGAAAAAATCAGATCGTTTGTGTCACATAAATAAAAAAAGGAATATTTTTAACACAAATATATTTACATGTTGTTTGTCTGACAAGCATTGTGTGATTTTGACTTAGATTTTTGATGCAAACAAAAAAATGTAATTTAGCATGGCACTCATGTCATATGGTGTTCACAATTGTGACAAAACCCAGCTTTTTTTAGTGGTAATTCATGTACATATCAATAGAACACAAGGAAATGAGTATCAATAAGGTTCTCAAGTCATATTTTTAGAGAATTTGTTAAAAATATTTTAAAATCTTTGAGGAGCGATGCCCTCTTGAATTCAAAAAAATAAACCAAATGACCAAATTTTCACACTGAAAGGTTAAATATCAAAAACATCATGATGAAAATGTGGAATTGAGTTGAGGAAAATACGCTTTCACGTCACACCACATCACAATTTCAGACTTTATTGCAGCAAATTGATATAAAAGTCTATCTAATCTAATTGAACATACATATATTTAAAAATGTAAAAGTCAGAATCACACAATCGTAGTCACAAAAACGAATCTCTAACGGACGCGAAAGGGCAGGTGGAGAGTCTTCTTGGGTCACGAGATAATGGGACAATCAGTCCAGCAGACCAGTGCAGATGATCTTCAGGCGATTAAGGAATCTAGTCACCAAATACAAACACACACATAACACATGCAATTATGTGCTTATGTAGTTCATAGAGCATCATCTCCGAGGATCCAGGATACTCCATCTGCTGTTCAGTCTGGCCTGCAACAAAACGGTATCGTTCATCATTTTGCTCCGTGTTAATACTACTTGTGCAGTTTGTCATGCTTGCTCACGTGCAGCTGGAAAGGACCATTGCACTCAGATGAAATATACCATTAATGCATTTTGTGGCGACTTGTGCAAAGCAAATAAATAGTTGCATCCTTGCAGCCTTCCACACAATGCAATATTATTTTAATATTTCTGTTTAATTCACTTGGCTGCTATCTCAGCGTTCACTTGATCTCTAGTCGATACGTTTTTGTCTCATCACTTCAAAACACTGTTTACATTCGAAGAGGATTTTGAAGTTTACCTACTTCTCAGCCTCTCGGGTGTTTAACACTTCACACAGAATAACAACTGTCTTCTTTCATCATCACGGGGACAAAAGCATGCCGTGTGCACTATTTTCCCTCTTAAAACCGTTCCACTTTTACCATTGCATTCCCCTGTAGGTGGGAGTAGGTGGTTCGTTTGAACCCTGAACATTAAACGGCTTCAACAAACATCCTGAACAATGCTAAAAATACCCGGTGGAACAGCAGTACATCATTCATATGCACAAATCAGCAGGGCTTTTACTTTACTGCAGTTTCACATGCTCGGATTAGCACCGAACAGCAGTAACCTTATGGTTTACCCAAGCAGTAAACATGCTTTGAAGTGCAGTACAGTAAATCGGATTTGATCCAGTTTGAACTAAGAAGCATGAAAGATAAGATGACTAACTGCAAGATAATGATTTCTTTAGTCTGATACACCGAAAAACATTTTTTTGAGCTGACTGTTCTCATCTGGCCATATGATAAAACGTTAGGGCATCAAAAACCAAACTGAGAGCAAATTAAGTATCCGACGTGAGTTTAAACAAAAAAACTTGCATGCTGTCATGTGGTCTTGTGGGTCATGTGTTTTGAGGCATTCTGAATATCAACAACAAAAAAGAGAATTTCAATAACTTCAAAATGATTTCCAAGATTAGAACAACACACTTTTATCCAATGTGACTGTGATTCTGCAGACCTTCGTGGAGTAGAGGTGGTGAGTAACACTCCCTCCAGTAGGGTCCTCACAGATTAAAAAAAATTAAGAGATATGGATCCGCCCACATATAGCACTTTAGTGCAGGTGGCGTTTATTTACAGTGCACCAAAATCAGTGGTAGCCTAGGATACGAAATCAATCCGTTCCAGGGTGGCATTCATATCTCGAAAAATTTGTAGCTCTGAGCAGGTTTTTCATGTAAAGCGCCTAATGCGTTCAACGCCTCTCAGAAACAACAGTATAAGTACATAAAAAAATGGAAAACCAGAGAAAAATCATGTAACGTTTCTTCAATCCTTAAATCTACACATTGTTAATGTAATAAATGGTAATAAAACAGAATAAAACACAAGCAAAATAAGTAATATTATGTACACAAATGTGAAACCTTACCTTAAGAGTGAAGCGATGTGTCGGAGGAGGTGGAACGGATGCAGAAAACATTACGGCACTACGTATGAAAGTTAACTCTCTCGAAATATTTCACAAATTACGAACAGCAACACGGTTTCAAGCACAAGCGTAGACAGTACCGAGCGTGTGAGAAGGGCCCTGTCTGCAATGGGAGAAAGGTGCGCCAAGACCCGGAAGCACAGTGTGACGTCAAATTTCTTAGCAAGCGGAAAATAGGGCAGAACTGTTTTTTTCGTATCTCAAAGCAAAACAGACCTTTTGTATCTCGAACAAAGCATTCGTATCTCAAGGTACCACTGTATTCTTTTTTTTCTGAAATTTAATAATCAAGAATTTTGTAAATTATAAAGATATGGTTCTGTGTACAAATAAATTTGTAAATTCTCTGAGAGCATTTTTCCTTGAATGTGTTCCTTTTTATGCTATGTAAGACCATAAACAAGATAAGTGTATCTTTATTTTACTGCAGTGAACCACATTTCTCATTTCTTAAACCTCTTTTAACTGTTAAAATTAAAATCATGCTATTAGTAAAACCAACAGATCTCTAATGGAGAATCAGTGGAATTCGTTTTAATTCTGTACCATTTTTTCATTATTTAACTGTTAATTGTCCAGACCTTTTTACAGCGTAGAGCAGCTTTGCGGTTGTGTTTACGCAGATGAAAGCTTTTCAAAAGGTTGAAGATTCCGAGCAGACAATAACCCCAACTTGACTATTAAAACACAAGCACACAAAACACATGGCTATTAGCTTTAATAACTGTGTGGGTTTGTTTGTTTACAATGCTAACCACTTAAACAGACATTGAAGGAATAAACATACTAAGATAATGGGCTAATTTTCCAAATGGTGTGTACTGTATTGTTGTTGAGAGGGAGAGAGAAATAGAGGGGACAATCACTGGATGCTGGGTGCCTGACTCCTGCGTATTAATTATCTGATTTCTCTGGTCATAATAGCTTTGTTTGAGAGATCCATTTACATCCATCCTCCTCTCGCTTTCCTTGTATTGCCTGCAAATGTACCTGGGAAGCTCTAATAGACTGGTTTGACAGGGGCCATATTACGTGTCAGATATTTAAAGAAAGTATGAACGTTCAGGGTCTTAAAGAAAGATGCTATTTGAACATTAATTATTGAGCATTTTGTCAACTAGCTTTGAATGTAAAGTGTCAATGGTCTGGCAAATGAACACAAAACCACTACTTTAATACCCTTCCATTATATCCAATTAGATACTGCTCTTTGCTATTTTTTTTCTCACATTCTTGTGTCATATCATTGTAATGAAAGGTAATTGAAATGTATATTAACTATATATTAAATTATCTGTCAGCGCTGCAATGTCAAGGCCACATTCTGCCATGGATGACAATAGCACGTTTTAAGCAGATGTGTAGGAGCAGAATACAGGGATATGAATGAAGCCTTACAAGAATAGTTTTTTTTTCGAAACTTAAATTTCTCAGTATCTCAAAAAACCCAGTTGTTTCCTCTTGGGATAGTGAGGTGTGATGATAAGTTTTCATGAGAAAACAGTGAATAATTGAGGGAGAAAATGCAAGATTTTCATTAAGGGAAAATGTATAGCACGTGTCATGAACGTCACGATTCATCAACTTTTTTATGATGAGACCACAAGGAGAAAATAAGTGATCATAAAAGGTCAACTAAGGAATGCACCAGAAGACGTAAAGCTGACCCTACCAGGAAACTATAAAAGACTGTGTGGATCTTACATTAGCTCAAACTTATTGATGGGAGAAATGATTACAAGCGCTTCAGGCCCTGACAAAAAAATCTTGCTTATTAGTTTTTGGAAAAAAACAATGGAAACTTCATTAATTATTGACGTTCTAATTCTACAAAAATGTATGTCAAGATCTCAAGAAAAAATTAAAGTTGTTACAACAGAACAATACAGATGAACCAAATGTGTTTATACACAGTTTATAAAATCCATATCACATTTTTTTACATAGCAACGAGTACAGAATTGTCTGTCTCTGTATTTGTGTCTCAAATTTAAATTGACATAAATTGCATTTACTTTTCATTCTTTGTTTTTTCGTTTTCCGTCACATGTTTGACCCCTCATTCTCCCAAATATCCAAGCGGTCTGTGCGATGTGTGATTCTCTCTGAGCAGATGGTATGCACGATCTGTCCTGACAGTCTGTTCTTAACTGTAGAGCCCCTGCATTCTTTCTCTCTTTCTCACACACATCCAGGCACACTTTCAGGATCTTAAACGGTGTTTGCTTTGTGTGATTATGGTTGGTGAGCTGCAGGCTGTTGTGTAGTTTTGTGTAATGTCAGAGCACAGTGGGATGACAGAGAAATTCTCTCATTCTCAAAGGGTGCTAAAGACAAGCTCAGTTTTTCAACTTTCACAATTACACTTTTGTTTATTAAAATGTGTACAAATGAACTGGCTTAAAAATGAAAATGAGAGACCTTAATATTTCTAAGCGATCTAAGCAGATATAGAGGCACTCAATGCAGTCGCACATAGATGGAGGCCTTATGTTATGTGGGCTGAGGTGTGATTAAAGTCCAGGAGACACAGTATGAAATTCCTCCGTTGCACCCCAGGGAGAAACACACATGGGGCTTATTCCTAGCAACGGCGCTTCTCACATGCAAAGATCTGAGTGAAAACGAGCTTCTCTAATAATCACTCGAATACTGGTGTGCTTCTCCCGTCATCTAAACGTCTATGTTTTTATTATAAAAGGATTTTTTTAGAATATAAAAAAAACAAACAAACTGGTGTTTAAATAAAAGAATAAATAAAAATGCATTAAAAAGACTGTTTGAGCTACAGCCGCTACACTTTGCCAAGACATCCAAACTGGTGTGAGTCAAAGAGCTATATATTTTCAGACTGGTACCACTAAAGGAATTCTGGGAAATTGCAGAGAATTCCATTGACTTTACATGGGGTCAAACTGACGACCACTGTTAAGAAGGGGTTAAATATTAATATAATAGACACTTATAATGTCTATTGAAAATAAATGGGAAATGGCAATGAAAAAATTGGGGTTTGTAATCATTGTGACAACTTTTTTATGACATTCCTTAACAGCCAAACTGTTTACCCTAGCAACTAGATTTTTTTAAACTTTCTCAGCTTTGGTAAATAATAGAGAAATGTGGGTTGGTTTATAGAACTTATATTGACTAAGGTAACATAAAATGTCAACAACACCTCCATAACAACAAAACTGTTTACCACAACCACATTTTCTGAAATCTATCTGAGCTTTAGTAAATGATAGAGACACAGACGTTGGTTTAAGGGGCTTATATTGACAAGGGTAACATTATATAATGTCAACAACCCAACTGTTTACCCCAACAACCACATTTTCGGAACTCTATCTGAGCTTTAGTAAATGATAGAGACACAGGGGTTGGTTTATAGAAGTTATATTGAATAAGGTAACATAAAATGTCAACAACACCTCCATTACAACCAAACTGTTTACCCCAACAACCACATTTTCTGAACTCTATCTCAGCTTTGGTAAATGATAGAGACACAGGGGTTGGTTTATGGGACTTATATTGACAAGGGTAACATCATATAATGTCAACAACAAAACAACCCAGCTGTTTACCCCAACAACCACATTTTCTGAACTCTATCTCAGCTTTAGTAAATGATAGAGACATGGGGGTTGATTTTTAGAACTTATAGGGACTAAGGTAACATTATATAATGTCTATGACCTCTCCATAGCAACCGGGCTGTTTACCATAGCAACCAATTCAGTATATTACTATCTCATTTAAGGAAGATCATGGGGGTTGGTTAATATCGGTCATATTGGTCACTGACGCCTCCAAAACAAACAAAAAATGTGGCACCCAATGCTTATGTGCTTTTAAAAACGATACAAGTACAAGACCAAAAACATGCTCCAGGTAAAATGAATCCTATAAATTACCCTTAGAAGTGAATTTTTGTGTTGCCACGTGATGGACTGGCAACCTGTCCAAGATGTACAACCGATTTTCACCCGATGAAATGCTGAAACAATCAAACCTTCATGCTAATTAGCTACTTAGCTATTTTATTCCTGTCTAGTAGGCCAACAGGAAAGAAAAGCTTTCATAGGAAAATATTGTGGCTGAAAAGTGATATTTGCTTTTTTGTTTTGCTCAAAATGAATACGAATAACCGAATAAAGAACCAGTAGCTGATTGGAGGGATTTCGTTTTTTTTATAACCACTATCCCCTTAACGTCCATTGACGATTATGCAGAAGCAAACAATGACGGTCACAAATGCGTCCTCATCTGATTTGTCACGGCTAAACAAACAATCGCTTCTCTGCAGCAAATCTAGTTTAGCCTTGCAAACTGCTGCAGCAACTAAATCAACATTGATTCAGCAAAATCAATTACAGATGCGTTTCAGTCCTGATGCTATATGCTTTCAGCACCGAGCTTTTGTATTCACCTGTGTGTCGCCAGTCCAGCGAGGAGTGTTGTTCCTGTTGCCAGGTGATGCCAACCGCCCGCTGTGTAACCTGACCTTTAGCTAGAACCAGGATTTCTCGAATGGAAGTGAATGTATCCCTCTGTGTAATGCAGGGAATCTGTGCTGCAAAAACAATACACAAACCTTTGACTATTGCTAGCAAGCCCTGCCATTATTCTGTTGATGACTGTAAAATTGGAACAGCTTTGCTCTGTGGTTTCCTGGTGCTCGCTTTCTGCCCTTGTGACCTACTGGAATATTGCGACTTTGCAATATATGCGCTTCAGAGTAAGACGCTGTCTGCAACAAAATGAATGGGAATGGAAATACGTAGTCTGTCAGCCGAGCACTTCCATCAGAATTCATCATGAGCATTCGACTCCTCCGCAGAGCAGTACTTTCTTTTTCTCTGTTTCCAAATCTTTTGTTCTTCCTATAAGGCTACAGGAGATGATTCAAGGGTAGATTAACATGTTCGCTTGCGCACATACACACGCATAAAGGTTAAAGATGTGATAAAAAGATGTATCGACCGTCATTGGTTGCATCTACAATATTATCTCTTAACTTCATCATGACGCTCTCTCTCTCACACACAACCGCGGGGACACACACGCATAACGATGTAACGTAGTCTAGAAAAATCCCAAAATATACTTTTTAAGTGACTTTTATTTACCTTTATGCATCTGTTTGTGGTCATACAGAGTGTCAAGGGGATATTATATCTACAAAACATAATGAAATTACTTTAAATTTCAATCATGTACCACATTTTGGCTCCTTATACATTTCATTCCAATTCCCTACCACTGTGAAGCAAATTAAAATTCATGAATCCCATTTGCCATCTCAGTTCAGATCAATTCTCAACTGTGGTCCCGTCCGCAGAATCTGTGTTGGTCTCTGTCTCTTTAAAACACTCGTTCCAGTTTATATGACCAAATCTAAACCCAGAAGACACACACTATTAACTCACTCCACTTAAATACGCTCAGTTTAGCTTAAGGAACAACGACAGAGCAGGAGAGGGTGAATTGGGGTTAAAGAGTATTAATAAGAATAAAAATAAGAAGATAAGGGCACACGAAAGGACAGTGCACCAAAAGAACGCAAAGAAAAAAACCTCTATTGACTGAATCAGAGAGGGAGAGAGAAACACTGATTGAAGCACTGGAAATGGATGAATGAGTGATGGTGGGTGAAGGACAAAGAAGGAGGGATGAAAGTGTGAATGAAAGAGGAAGAAAGAGATTTAGTGCTATGACTGCACTTGTTGGAAAGGATAACAGATAAGAGAAGAACGGCTAAAAGAGAAGAAAATTAACAGAAAGTGACTCCCTTCTCCCTTTTTCATTTGATGAGACGACATCTCATTTTGAAGTGCTTTTCTAAGGAGGGAATTCATCTGAAAAGCATTTTGTCATCGGAAGGTTTAAGCACAGAGTTCTGGGAATAGTTGTCACACCTGCAGAACAACATGCAATATCTGAACATTAGCACAATATTTGAATATGCAAATTAGTTTGAGTAGATATAAAAACACTCACCTCTCGCAATTTCAAATTGAGGCTGAACAACATTTTGTATCTGTTAAACAAATGGAAACTCAAAACAAAAACAGATGATTAAACTATATTTATGTAATAGTATTTAGTATGAAATAATGTAGCAATTGTGTTTTTAAATGCAGCTGTATGTGTGAATTTTAAAGCAATACAAATGTACCACCAACAGCATCACTCACAGTTTTCTCACGATTCAGCCTTCACGATTTTACTTTACCTCCAAAATTGTGTATTTCATTTGGATTATTCAGGATTGTAAGGTAATAAAATATCGACTCTTGCTTTTCACATTAACTCTTTAGTTTTTAAAAAACTCCTTTAACCCTTTAAAATCCAGGGCCTTTTTGAGAATTTTTTTACTTCTTTACAATTTGCTCTAAACAATTACCTTTAAAAACTGTTTTTGTGGTAATGCTTGATTTATTTTTTTAGTACAACCCCAGCTTCTATTTTTATACGCAAAAATTCCATAACAAACCTGAATTTGTGCAAAAAATACAATTACGAGTATTACATTTTGTCATTACTGCATGAATCTTAAAAATTAAGAAAAAACGGACAGTTTTTAACAAAAATCAAACGTTTTCTCACAATTTTACTTCAATTATCTTGAAAATTGTCAACTCTTGTTACATTCATTTAAATCCAAAAATATCCTTTTTGAAACCTACGTTTATTTGAAATCAAAATTAAACAATAGCTGGGTTGCGTCATTCCTACATAATTCAAAACAGACTGCTAAGGGTTAAGGCTCTGTCAAGCTTCAAACTGTTGGCTTTGGTAATGTGAAAACTGATGGAAAATGTGCGGGGGTGGATCTCAAGCAAAAGAGTGTGAAGAAAAGTTGGTGTGTGTGTGTGCGTGTGCGTGTGTGTGTGTGTATTAAAACACCCACTTCCCCTTTGGTTGTTGAGGTGCTTTCTCTGTTTGAATTCAACGGGAACTTTTGGACTTTCAAAAACGAATAATCACACCTTTCCTTGTTAAGGTGCATCGTCTAAAGCATATTTGTCCTTTAGAAAACGCAAAAACAAATTCTACTTTAAAAATAAAAATGTTACCCTTCGGCTAATATCTAACTTTAACAAATTTAACGCTAATATGAGTAGAAACTTTTTCCATAAAAAAATGTATTCATTTGTTTAGCTTTTTTCCCCACCGAATGTACTCTCAGACAATAGCATGCCATAGAAAGTACCACTATTTCAGATTTTGAACGTAGTGTATGTATTTGATTTCTTCTTGTTGTTTGACATTAGCGCAAACTCACAGAAGCATAATGCAACGAATTATTAAACAACCTAACGTTTTCATAAGATTTGTAATCTGAGGTTTTATTTCATGTCTTAAAGAGCTGCTCTGATGAGGTTTTTATAACGGCGCCTGATCAGCACTATATCTGCTCCGTTAAACAGCTCTTTGTGACCTCGCTCACCCATGAGATCCTTCCAGTCATTTGGGTAATTAAACTGGTTACTATACCTTTATGCGGAGCTGAGCTTTGCATACAAAGTAAGGTCTTTATCAAGCGTCGGTTTGTGAAAATCCTTTAAGTCTAACCCATTGTTTACAGTGGAATAACCACAAACTGCTCATTGACCGAACACACAATCTCTGCAGTCCAATCCATACACCAGTTAGTCCACTCTGAGGACTATACAGTTTGAAATGTGAGTGTGACTTCATGTTTCTATATGCAAACAGAATAATCATGTGAATGCTTTTCATGATTTACGTGCTGTGGATTTTGGAACTGGAAAGGTCAGTCAATACTAACATTTTGCAAATAGTGATTTTTGTAAATGCAGTTGTAGCTGCTGCACCAAGTGCTTATAGTTTTTTTCTAAACATGACGACGAATGAATAAAACCTGCCATCCAATCCAATCCAATTATAAACATAGGATTTTCCAAAATGCTGCACAGACACATTATTTAGAAGAAATATGAGTTTAAAACGAGAATTAAAAAAGGTTAAAATGAAAAAAAGAAAAACAATAAAACAGTCCAAAAGTAAAATACACACAATAATAAAAACACAGAGAGGACCTCACAAAGTCAGGCTGAGTTGAAAGCCAAAGAATAAGAATAGGTTTTAAGACAAGACTTAAAACATTCAATGGAGGGAGCCATTTTAATAAGCGGAGGCAGGGCATTCCCTCCACAGAAAAGGCCCAGAACCTCCTTGTTTTAAGTCTCGTCCTGGGAACCACCAACTTTTATTTTAATCTTGTCCTGTCCTGCTTAGGAGCCACCACACAGGGGAGTAGGTGCCTTGTGTGAGCTGAACACCTGATGTGGTGTTCCCTCCTCTGGATGGAAGCAGTGAATTTATGTAGTTATTTATTTTTCCCATGGACCAGTTTGCATTAATTAGGTCAGAACAGGAGGGTGTTAAAAGGAAAGGGGGAGTGGATAAGAGATGTAGGTGTGGCGAAAGATTCACGAGTGTGAAGAATACCTACCTGAATGTACCATAAAAGTTTGTTACGGTTTGTGCTGTACAGCTTAAACAGTTTGTACATAACTACACACATATTTACAGAACCCCTACCTAGAAAACCACGTCCGTTTGTTATGGTTTGTGCAGTACAGTTTGTGCAGTTTTGTACATACATACATATATAAATATATACCTTCTGCAGCTGACCTTCTGACCTCAGGGAATACACGGGTTCATAAACCTGAACAAAGTCTGAGAGCCACTCTGGAACCAGTCCGTTTTAAACCTTAAAAACAATCAGTAAAGTCTAAAAAGTACCAGCAACAAATGCAGGGATGATGAAACTGACGCATTCTGCTCTCTTGTTTTAGTTCTTGTTAAAAGGAGTGATGGAGCGTCTATTGTTTGATCCCAGTGTAAAGGGCATTACAGTAGTCCAGACGAGAGGTGGTAAAAGCATGCATCACCTGCTCAGAGTCTGAAACATAAGCATGACTTGAGTTGGTACCAATAAAATGTGCCCGAGGTCTGCTTTTAAAATATTCCTTTTAACATTTTTGCCTTTGAATGATGGTAAACGTGTGCGTGAATGAAAGCGATTGTCTCTCCGAAGATTTTTATTCTATGGTGCTTGAAACAAGTGGAATTTTTACTTTTTATATCAAAAATGATGTGTCCCTTTATTAAAAAGCACTTCAGTAGTTTGAAATCAGGCTCTACCCTATGTTTGTGTTCTTCTTAGCTTGCTGTCCTTCTTAGATGCATCCGAGTAGTCCCTCCATGAGATGTGGAAGGTGGGAAGAGATGGGATTGTTACAAACCCTAAATGTCTGTTTGTTAGTGTTTAGTGTGTTTACTTTTAGAAGCTGAACTGTCATCGCTGCCGCGCTCACACCTACAAGTTTCCACAATCACCAGTGTTCCTGTTCCAACCACACCCACCAATAACTTGAAAGGTCCCATTAGCTGAAGTTGATTGATTTCCCGCCTGCCTAAAAATCCACCACATCTACATAAGCCTCCTTCACCATTCTTCACATTAGTTTCCATGCTCACTTTGTTTGTGTTTGCGAGACTTTGTGTGTTTGTTACGATTTATCAAGATTTTGTGTGCAACCTGGATTTGTTAACCATTGCCCGTCGTGCAATTTCAGAGACGCTGATTGGAAATAGTTCTTGTAGTATTGCATAGTGGGAAGTAGGGAATCTGGTGTGATTTTTTTATTATTATTTTTTTTTTTTAAATTTTGTTCAGTTTTCCATCAGGCATTGTGTTAAAAAAACATAATTTTTTTTATAACAGCTCGCTAGTAAACAAACAGTTTAACCCAACAACCAAATTTTTTGAAATCCATCTCAGGTTTGGATAGAGACAAGGGTTGATTTATGTTACTCACAGTGACATTGGGAAAATTAAGTTATGTTACTCCCCCATAGCAACATCAATGTCTACCATAGCAGCCGAATTAGCTTTTGAATAATTGAGACATGGGGTCCATTTACCCCTCAATAGCAACTGGGTGGTTTACGCATTTTGAGCTATCTAAATCTCTGCTTTAGAAAACATAGAGACATGAACGATGGGTTAGTTTATTTTACTCATAGTGACAAGGGGAACATCATGCCACTGACTTCTCCTTAGCATTAGCACTTGGTATATATCACTCATTGCAAGAAGGGAACTTCTTAATGACATCATTGATTTATCCCTAGCAACTAGATTATTTACTCCTAGCAACCGATCTTAAAATATATTGCTCAGGAAAAATAACCAATTTAAAAAAGTTTATATCCCTTTAATCACCTTTACAAGCTTGTGTACAAACTTTAGCGATCTTGCTACCATTTGTATTATTAGCTTATTAGCATTTAAAATAATTATTTGACCCCTTCACAAATTAAGACATTACTGGTGGCATAACCCTTACTGGTGTTCATGGAGGTCTGGTTAAGAGGGATTTTTAGACCCACTCCTTTTCAAATGATCAAGGTGTAGAAAGTGCCATGACACAAACCTTCAGCTCCCTCTCTGAATGGAAATTACATTTATGTATTTAGCAGACGCTTTTATCCAACGCGACTTACATTGGGAGTAAACATCAAGCAGATTGGTACAAAGTGGATTGATCAGAAGACTATACACATAACTTTCAAGCTAGTACAGAAAATAAATTCAAATCAGTGCTTCAGAGGGTTTTTTTTTTTTTTTATTAAGTTAAGTTAGTAAGTGCGTTAGTAAGTTTATAACTACAAATTCCCCGCATTTCTGTTACATTCTGCCTCTCACTTTTAATCTAAACCTCCAATTAAATTGTTAAACAAAACTTTCTTTACTTTCTCATTACCGTGCCCCCAAACAATTGAACATCTTTCAAAAGGAAAGTGCCACTTGAAATGCATAACGAGAGCAGAGCCAATTGAGACACATCCACAGTGTTACGCTGTCTCTCTCGCTGGAAACAAACACAGACATCACAAACGCACACAGACAGCATCTGTTGCAGTCAGACATGGAATGAGAGAGTAAATGTAGAAAAGTTAGCTCGTGTGGCCACACTCCAGTGACTCCAGAACACCTGTCATTATGAGGGGCACACTGGGCATGCTCCAGTGCTCGCTGTGTGTTTGTGCTTCTCCTGCTCACATAAACATCTCCTGTGCCTTCCATTTGGACAGAGATCAGTTTCACCTGTGATGGTGCGGAACAACACAAACACATAAAGAGTAAACAGCAAACACAGCACAGGTGTGGCCAAACATCTGCTCCGGTTACTGAGCTCAAACACTCAACACTGAAACGCTGGCTGCTAAACACTGGTTCTGGCTGTTCACTCGTGTGTGTTTCCCTATGATTACTGTCTATCTAGGAAAACATTGAACAAAATAAAATGTTCATCACAATTGTAAATAATATTTTGGACACCCTGCAGCAATTTAACAAGAGCTTAGGAAATAAGTGGCATGTAATATAAACGGAATATTTGTTGTTTATTTTTCTGTCATGAAATGGTTTCCTTTCGGATTGAAATGTTCTTTTTGACGTTTAGATTAAACTTGAATATTATTTTGATCCATTTGTGCTCGGATTTTGCACTCTGAACTGATATGTTTCACTTCACTCCCAGAAAAAAGGGACCCTATAATATTAACAGATGTTTTCGATAGCATTTAATTAGTTAACCCTAAAGGTCTTAAGTTCTATTTTTCAAAATAAGTACAACGTTTTGTTTCACAAGCCTTGCACACTGGTAATTTTGACTCATTAATTCATTCATATTCCTGCTCGCTTATGCCCTTCCGGGGTCACGGGGGTCTGGTTGTTGTGCCAGCTCACATCGGGCGAGAGGCGCGAGTCCATCTCAGGGACATATTTGAACTCGTTGCAGAAAATTTGTTGAAGAAAATGGCGTCTTTAAGTTGTGATGATGAATTTCTGATAATCTCTCTTTTGCAAAAAAAAAAAAAAAAAAGTTCATACAATGCTGAGAATGCACAGAGGAAGGAGAATGTATCCTCCTTATCAAAGAGCTACGGAAATATCCAGGAAAATGGTACGTTTATTTCAGGATGTTCGTCCTTCAGTTTGATGCCTTGTGGGCAGTTTTGGCCAAAAAAATGAAAAATGAAATAAAGAAAAAATAAATAAATAAAAATAACGCATACCTACGAACCACAGAGGTACAAAACCCAATGCTCCATAAAAATCTAACCCATTTTCATTCGGAGGCAGTGTGTTTATGTAGTAGGCACAACATGAGGGTTCATTGTGACCTTTAGAAGTCCAGACCTTTTTGAGTGTTTTTTTTTTCTACTTTTTTTGGGAAGTACCAATACCACAGAAAATACAAGTACCATGATTTGTTTTCTGATACAGATTCCGATTCCCTGTCTTTTGGGATGTGGCAGTTTTCCAAGTAATGACACAGTGAGACAGCTGGAGACTTGGAATCTCGCACTTTGGTTCTAAAATGGTTATCATTATGTGAAAGTATCAATATCGTCAAAAAAAGAATTGCGTCTAAGCACTTTGGTTATTTGTTGGCTCTCTTGTTATCTCTTGCCTCCCAGCTAACGGTACTGTTTGCGGCACATTCTCCGTGCTCATGTTTGAGTTTTAGTTTCAGATATTTGATCATAGTACTCATATTTTAAGTACTGATTTCTGTATCTCCTGTTGATATTTTCGGAACATTCTGCAGGTTGTCATCATTAATTCTGAAATATTTCCACACAGCGGAGCCGGACATTCTGTTGATGCTGAGAGAGTTTGTCGATGACGGTCTTTGGTATCGAAGTGTTTTTACAAGTACTGGAGCTTAGTATTCGGCCCCTACACTTTACTCTAATTAATTATGTTTCAAACAGTGCTTTGTGGCAATATTTGATGCAATTTTTTTACACAACAATTCCATAACAATCCTAAAAATGAGTTTATTTACAAATTTGTTTTTTTTTTTAACTTCATTTTCAAAAACGAGCCCAGTTTTGACCGCTTATACATTTCAACAGATCGCTTTCCTTAAACATTAGTGTGTACTACCCTAATTACATGCTATAAATAGTCTTTCAAAAGTATTTATAATTCGGTTTTGGCTGAATTAAAACAAATAAAACCAATTTATCAGGTGAAATATGTCAAATTCGGGAACGGAAATTATTTCACAATATTTAATTATACTTTAAAAAAAACTTCAGATGTGTGTAAAATTCTGACAGAGACTGCAATCTTGAACGTATTAATTAGCAGAAGTTTCTGCACCATCTGTTTCTCCTGGATTGTCAAACAAACATAGCCTGAAATTGAAAATGCTGAAAAGTTCTGTTAATCTGTCATGACCAGCTTGGTTATTCCCAGAGTGAAGCGTCACTCTTAAGTTAAACAGGCTGCTGTCACGTCTGGTGTCTCAGATTTATCACAGTAATGCGAGTTATTTACCAGAGAAGAACCTCTCAAAGAATACTCTGAACGAAACCATTCACACTCTCTTCGGCTTTAAATTGCCCAGCTTTATTTCACAACACACCGGTCTTCTCTCCTCCATCTGGGGATTTCTCCTCCTTTCGTGATGATTCTCTTCCCTCGAGAGGTTTTTTTTTTCTTTTCTCATGGCTCTCTCTCTCTCTCTCTCACCTTTTTCCCAAAACACCTCAATCTGTCTCTGGTTTCATTTAATGCCCCCCTTCTACTGTTTCTCGTCCTCTCAGATCCCTTCTGTCAGCTCAACTCTTTCATCTGTCCCTCACCTTTATCTACACCCCACTTGTCTGTCTCGAGGAGGGATGCAGGGTTCCCCCTTCTTTCATTTCAGACAGGGATCTGCTTTTTACGGTAACATGCTTAGACAGATCGAATCTGACCCTGACTATTTCTCTCTCTCTTTCTTCCCTCATTCTGTGGACACCCATTTTGATGTCACAAATCTGATTATTGTTAATAATTACAATTTCAACTGTAAACTGAGAGACTAAAGCTAATAATCGGCCAATCACATGGCAGCAACTCAATGCATTTACGCATGCAGACATGGTGAAGACGACCTGCTGCGGCTCAAACCGAGCATCGGAATGAGAAAGAAAGGTGACTTGAGTGACTTTGAACATGGCATGGTTGTTTCAGAATTGGTATTAATTGGCCAAGTAAATATCCCAGAGACCACCACAACCAACCTGAACTGTTTATTCAAGGCAGGATTGATCCATACTTTCATCTTGTTGATGCCAAATTCTGACCCTACCATCCAGCAACGTTTTTCCAATCTTCTACTGTCCAATTTCAAATTGTAGCATCAGTTTCCTGTTTTTAGCTGACAGGAGTGGCGCTGGGTGTGGTCAAGAGAACTCAAATAACCACTTGTTGCAATCGAAGTATGCAGAAGAAGATATCTGAGCGCACAAGACGTCACAACTTGAGGCTACAGCAGCAGAAGACCACACCCAGCGCCACTCCTGTCAGCTAAAAACAGGAAACTGATGCTACAATTTGAAATTGGACAATAGAAGATCAGAATTTGGCATCAACAAGATGAAAGTATGGATCAATCCTGCCTTGAATAAACAGTTCAGGTTGGTTGTGGTGGTCTCTGGGATATTTACTTGGCCAATTAATACCAATTGAGCATTGTGTCAACACCACAGAGTATTGCTGCTGACCATATCCATCCCTTTATGCCCACAGTGCACCCATTTCTAATGGCTTCTTCCAGAAGGTTTACTCAACAGCTTGAATCATCTCAGAATGTTTTCTTGAACACGACAATGAGTTCACTGTTCTCAAATGTCCTCCACAGCCACCTTTGGGATGTGGTAGAACGGGAGCTTCGAATCATGGATGATGCGTGATGCTATCATGTCAATACTCTCACTAGACTCTCTGATGAAAGTTTCCAGTTCAACCTGACACTGGTAAGGTGTACCTAATAAAGTGGCCGGTGAGTGAATATACTCATAGTTACTTTATGCATGGCTATGTACATCTTTCTCTCTAAACTCTTTTTTTCCAAGGCTTTTCTCATGCATGTTTGTACAAATGACACTGTGTTTTGCTGTTGGGTGATATTTTTAACTAATAGAGCTTTGATGATAATTATATTAGCTGGAAGCCAACTGCACAATGTGTCCCAACTACCTTTCATATCTCACTGAGAGAGGCGCCATGAGAAATCACAAGAGAGTCCCCAAGTCAGCCCTGGGCCTGCAATGTGAAAAAGAGTCAAGAGGCAGGCTTGCAGTTCTTCAGAAAGAAATTGGTTATAAATCTTTACGGAGGGAAATGATTTGAAAGCATTTTTCATCTAAAAACAATGGTTTTTTTTTTAACTTAAAAGTGTCAATCTTAACAATTCTTTATCATTTTTAATTCAGTTTTTGGCTTTGTCGATGTTCAGGCCATTTGTAAATATTTTTTCATCTCAAAACAATGTTTTTTTTTTACTTAAAAGTGTCAATCTTAACAATTCTTTATCATTTTTTATTCAGTTTTTGGCTTTGTCGATGTTCAGGCCATTTGTAAATATTTTTTCATCTCAAAACAATGTTTTTTTTTTACTTTAAAGTGTCAATCTTAACAATTCTTTATCATTTTTTATTCAGTTTTTGGCTTTGTCGATGTTCAGGCCATTTGTAAATATTTTTTCATCTAAAAACAATGTTTTGTTTTACTTAAAAGTGTCAATCTTAACAATTCTTTATCATTTTTTATTCAGTTTTTGGCTTTGTCGATGTTCAGGCCATTTGTAAATATTTTTTCATCTAAAAACAATGTTTTGTTTTACTTAAAAGTGTCAATCTTAACAATTCTTTATCATTTTTAATTCAGTTTTTGGCTTTGTCGATGTTCAGGCCATTTGTAAATATTTTTTCATCTAAAAACAATGTTTTGTTTTACTTAAAAGTGTCAATCTTAACAATTCTTTATCATTTTTATTCAGTTTTTGGCTTTGTCGATGTTCAGGCCATTTGTAAATAAACGCAAACTATTTCAAATGGTCAGATTTCTTCCATCAGAGTGTAAATATTTCAAATTTTATTCTATATTTTGTTTATTTTCACCAAGCTCCCACACTCCCTCATGAAGTCAAAAATGTGAGTTTTTCAACTGGATAAAGAAGAGATTTAACTGTGGATCGTTTCATTAGAGATCAGATGATAAACTTTCTTTTTTATTATTATAAACAATGATTTCCAATGTTTCTTACTGAAGCAAGTGTTTCATTTTTTATTTTGGTTCAGTGCACACCTTTTCTTAAAAAGTTTTTTTTTAAAGCCGCTGGCAGCTGACATGCTCTTGCCAACTAAGGCTGCTTAACCCTTAGGGGCCAATCACAGCGGCTGATTTGAATTAAGTAAGAATGATGTCAGGCAGCTATTGTTTAATTTTGAGTTAAATATGATGTATACGTTTTATTAAGGTTATTAGCTTTGATATTTAAGTGAACATTACATAGCTATGATACATTATTTGCAAAGTCTCGCAAATTGTATGATCAGTTTCATTTTACAGACCCCAAAAATCAATGCCATCTAGTGGTGAAAGGAAGAAGTAACCCATGGAAGTACAAGACCTGTGATATGGCTTTGTTTCAAAGTTCTGCCACAAAAAAGCACAATGGAACAGAAAGTGCTTGGAACATTAGATAACGTTTCGCCAGTGCAGCAGCTAACCAATAAGCTGTTTGGGATGTGGTAACTTTAGGTGAGTCCTTGCACCAATATAAATTTAAAGCAAAGTTTTATTGTTAAATCCAGGTTAAATCCAACAAACTAAATCGTTTAAAATAAACTAATCTATGCGGTCTAAACCACCATTACTAAACAGTTTGTTCTCAATTTCTGAAGTAAAAAAATGACAAAATGTAAAACTCCAATTTTTTTTGTACAATTTTAGGATTGGTGAGTAAAAAAAAGGCTCAAAAAGGCCCCAGACTTCAAACAGGAAAAGGCCCTCAAACAGGAATTAACACTGTGTTATTGTGGAATAAATAGAGAAGAATGCAGCTAAATCACAGAAAAAGTATCAAAGTTTATTTCACAATATATTTCATAAATATATGCCGTAAAATATATTTCCTTAAGGAAATGCTACTTTTTTTCTTGTTAAACACGTAATACTGATTTCATAAGCCGATCATAGGAAAGTAAATTATGAATCAATGAAATAAATTATGTAAGTTTACTATAAATCATAATTTAAATGATGAACCAAAAGCACCAGACTCATTTCTGAAGATCACATGATCATAAAATCTTACAGGTTGATTACACTCACTTTACGCATCAAAATCTTTCTTCTGAAAAGTATAGGTGATGGAATAGTTTATCATGGTGAAATCTGGATCGTCTCGATGATAAAAATTAGTGAGCATTTATTCTAGGCTTTCCAAAAATCCCACGGCAAACAGTGAGAGCAATGGCTTTGCACTTGATTTATGGGTTAAACAGATTCAACATTTTTCACAGGCGAAGAGTGTGGCTGTCACTGCCATAAAAAACATAAATCTGTTCGAGAAAGAACCGGATTAAGTTCTCAAATTCTCAAAAGAGAAATGACAATCATTTTGAGCTGCTGTGTGAACACAGATAAAGAGAGAGAGGGAGAGAGAGGGAAGATAGAGAACTAGAGGTAGATAATAAAGAGTAAAAAAATAAAGGGACAGACAAGGTGAGAGCCACATTTAGTGTATATTTAAAGCTGATTCTGATCGAGCCGGCAAATACTATCTGTGAGGGAGAATACCAGCCTCTAAAGAGCTCAGACCATTCTCACTTTCTGTGTCATGTTGCCACGGGAACAGTCTCAAAGCCTATTGTTGTAATGGAGAGAGAGGGTGGTGGTGGTGGAGTTGATGTGTGTCTTATATAACCGTCTGTACAGAAATCCCTGCTTATGAAATGTGCATTTGGAGACTTTATTGAATAGGATCTCAGTGAAGGTCTGAGAGAAGCATGGCATTCTCTCTCTCTCTCTCTCTCTCTCTCTCTCTCGGTCTGTGCTGAGGCTTGAGATTTTGTTAAGCTCATCTAGAGGGACGGTTGAACCCCTTTCACTCTCTGTCCCTTTCAATTATTAGTCATCTAATGCTGCAAGGACAGCACTAACATGTATGCGCATTTGTCCTGTGAGGAAAAAAAAAGGGTTGGCGTTATTGAGCGCAAGCCCCTCCACCCTACCACCAAGGTAACTAAATTATGGAAAAGTTTTCCATCCAAGTGAATTGCGTTTCTCAGACAAAATCGAATCAGGTTGAAATTATTGGTTGTATTCTTGTTATATAACATTAGTACATTCGAAAAACATCAGTTTAACCAATCACAGACAGCGTTTATCCACAGGGCCTCTGCGGATGACAAATAACACAAATCTGATTTTATCGCATAGAGATAAAAAAAGTCAAATTTTTAACGAGATTTAAATGTTCCTCTGAAAAGATATAGTAAAATATTAGCAAATGTGTCGAGTGTATATTAAGCTTCTACTTGGATTTTTGATCCAAACATAATAAATGTCATGTGGCGTGACGAGAATTGTGACAAGAAGTGATAATTCTTGAAAATATCAACAGAACACAAGGAAATTAGAATTAATAAGATTAAAATAATTTTTTTTACTATTGTCATAAGGTTTGAGTGATTTAACTTTTTGAAAGATTTGAGGAGCGATGCTCTCCTTTGCATGATGATTTGGGAAAATAAAAAAATTATTTCACAAAAATTATTTCAGACTTGATATTTGAACTTTTTCCGGGTTATATATCAATCATCCACCTGCAATTTTCCTTGCTGAAGTTCTTCTGCCTCTGTTCCAAGTAATCAATATTTGTCAAATCTACTCATTTTAATAAACGTAATTGAACAAACAACAACAAAAAACACGTTTGTGGGTAAAATACACAACTCTGAATATTAGTGTGTCACAAATAGATAAAAATATATATATTTTAAAGAAATATATATTTGAATGTTGGATATATTTAATTGTATTAAGATTTTTATTACAAGCATCAAATTTTGTCATAAGGCATGACACTCATTTGTGTAACTTGATAGTGACAAAAACACCTTTGTTAGTAATTATTCATGAAAATATCAATATAAAATAAGTTATCAGTAAGGTTCTTAAGTAATTTCTCACAGTTGTCACAAGGTTTAAGAGAATTTATCCAAATATTTTGAAAGACTTGAGTAGTGATGCTCTCCTTTGATAACCCTGTAAATTTGCAAGTTCTTCTACTTCGAGAAAATATTTAGAATCTTCAGCAAAGACACATTTCCTCTGTGGCAGACAGAATCTAAAAATAAAGATCCAGAAATCCTTGTATTTTTTTAATTATTCATTTGGAAATTACCCGGTCAAATAAGTATTTGATCACTTGAGTTAAAAAAGGTTAATATTTGGTATAGAGGCTTTTGTTAACAATTACAGAGGTCAAACAGTTCCTGTAATTCTTTCCCATGGTTTGCACTGCAGGGAGGATTTTGGCCAACTCCTCCCAAGATCTGTCAGTTATCAGAGCTCTTGCTGAGCATTAACACAGAGTTTCAGCTCCCTCCAAAGGATTTAGGCCTGTAGATTGGCTAACCCACTCCAGAACCTTGATATACTTCTCACATACCCACTTGGTTTTCCCGGCTGTGTGCTTTGGGTCATTGTCATGTTGGAAGACCCAGCCATGACCCATCTTTGACGCTCTGACTGAGGGAAGGAGGTTTTTGCACAAGATCTTATAATACATGGCCCCATTCATCCTCTCCTGTGGATATAGTGCAGTCCTCCCATCCCTTGTGTAGGCACAGCCCCAGAGCATGATGCTCCCATCCACATGCTTCACAATAGATATGGTAACATTGGAATCATAGCAGATGGAGTTAAAACCAAAAGTTCTACTTTGGTCTCATTTGACCACAGGACTCACCCTTAACTGTTCCTGGCAAACATGGCCTGGACATGGCCTTGCTTGAGATGGGGAACCTTCCATGTGATGAATGATTTTAAACCATGACGACTTAGTATACTAATGAAGGTAGTTCCTTGCCCAGTTCCTCCCACATGAGATGTTCTATGAGGCCCCAGTCCATTTTGACAGTCATCATTAGCTGTCTCAATTTTCTGATAGGTGGTTAAACAGTTTTGCTTTTTTTTAAACCAAGATAAATACATTTAAGAGCTGATAGATTGCAAAGTATCAAAACTGTACTAAACGCCTAAATGCTTTAGCTATCAACACTGTACTGTTATTTATGTTCCACTTTATGGATAGTAATTAAAATGTAGTTGCAATAACTTGAAATATTTATACAAATTTTGTTTGAGAAATATCTTTCCTTCTTGTGGCATTTCTGTTCTGTCATTTTTCAGTGGATTAAAGGGGAATATGCACTTAATCCAGTGTTCTGTTTGTTCTTTTATTTAAGTGTCTCATTAATGTTTCACAGAGTGAGCGAAGCTGCAAATGATTCACTGCTTGAGAGAGCACAAAATGATCCAAATGATTCAGTGGGCTGCTGTTTAGCTGATTCATTGAATAAAGGAAAGCTCACA
Organism: Danionella cerebrum; assembly: GCA_007224835.1. NCBI lineage: Eukaryota > Metazoa > Chordata > Actinopteri > Cypriniformes > Danionidae > Danionella > Danionella cerebrum. Next base: position 185,359 of record SRMA01025975.1, read on the forward strand.
GGGAACTCATTTTCAAATTGGAGATCACAGGATCTGAAGCACGTCCAATTCTACAGACCTCCAGCCTTTAGATTAGCTCAAGAGCAGTGCACAGAGAGCTTCATGGAAAGGGGTTCCGTGCAAAATGTGGACACCAGTGGTTAAGAATCAATCTTCATCTAGTAATCTGATGGATGAGTCTGGATTTGGTGGTTACCAAGGGAACAGTACTAATATTGTGCCTACTGTGATTTTGGGTATTTTCAGGAGATTGGTTTGGTCCAAGGCATTTCCAGTGAAAGGAAAGTTCCAGGGAAAGGAACATTCTGTCCCAACATGACCTAGTTTCAACAGACTTGGATGAGGAAGATTTTAAACAAAGTCCTGTTATCAACCAGGCTTAGATTGATACCCAGGGTACCTCATGTACTAACATATGTGTGACATTCTTACTAAAACAGTTTGTTCATACAAAGCTGGCAATAACTTGAAATGTTCCAATCTGCATGTACGCAAGTTCCCATGCAGACTCTGTAAGTGCATCCCAACCAATGTGCAAATGTGCGTACATACAAAAGGAGAAAACACCATTCCGTATTCAGACTCATTTACATACATTACATTTTAATATGTTCAGCAATAAATTCAGATTTTCTGATCTGCAAGTACCTTCCGATGTATATGTGTATCCAAACCAATGTGCAAATGTGCGTACATACAAAAGGAGAAAACCCCATTCCGTATTCAGACTCATTTACATACATTACATTTAAATATGTTCAGCAATAAATTCAGATGTTCTGATCTGCAAGTACGCAAGGTCCGATGCAGATTCTGTATATGTGTATCCAAACCAATGTGCAAATGTGCGTACATACAAAAGGAGAAAACCCCATTCCGTATTCAGACTCATTTACATACATTACATTTAAATATGTTCAGCAATAAATTCAGATGTTCTGATCTGCAAGTACGTGAGGTCCGATGCAGATTCTGTATATGTGTATCCCAACCAATGTGCAAATGTGCGTACATACAAAAGGAGAAAACACCATTCCGTATTCATACTCGTTTACGTACATTTGAATGAAATCCAGACTGCAAAAAAATGAAAATAAACTTTATAGGAACTTTTAGTTCAAATGTTTTCTTCGGTGCTGATAACAAAGATGAAAAATTGAATTGGAGATTTTGTCGGATATAGTCGTAGAAATGACATCGAAAAAATTGTCTGAAGGTGGAAATCATCAAGTTAAGTGCTACACTGTTGGTCTTTTCTCCTCAGTTTCACCTCTTTCTTTCTATTCGCGAGATTCCCCCGTGACTCGCTAGCTCTTATTTTCTTACGGCGGACTGTTCATGGAATTCACATTACTTGACAAATGTTTGACAAATACAAAGTTATTTTAGACCACCTTTATAATATCTCTGAAACATTTCCGTTCAAATCAATCTTTACTGAGAGATCAAATGTAGCATTTGAGTCTTAATGGCTCGGTAGTTTACTGTGCAATCACAGGTCCTGTGTCAGTGCTGGCGAAATAGACTTCACTGAACATAAACTTGCTGCTTCAAATGATGCTAAAAACACAGGTGGTTGCCAGACTAAATGTGCCACCTTTAACACCTAGCCATGAGATCCAGGAATAGGCGATTGAAGGTTGGCCATCTGTGGGGAAAATCAGGTAAATGATGAGGTAACAACAGATAATGGCCAATCACAGTTTGATTATGCAGATCCCCTTTATTCTCACAAGCAATACTTGTGTAAAGAAAATGGGTAGGTGGTTTATTTTGTTCCAGAGTTGTTGGATAAACTTAACAAATGTGTATCTGTATTGATGATCATGAGCCTCAAAAGTTTTCTAAAGCTTTTAGCCGAAAGACATTGATATTTTTGTTCAGTTTGGACTAAATCTGTCATTTTTACTGAGCAGCTGCCACGTCTGTTTGGCAGCTAACTGCAAGTGACAACATGCTGTCTCCAGCCCCCCGCTGTGGACTTCTATTATGAGCGTAACTGCGTGTACGTTTGGTAATGGTCAAAGAGACTTGAACGTGTATCTTGTGAATCCAGGAGAATGCCTCACCCATTAATGTGTCTGTGTTAATGTCATTGTATGCTTTGAATGGAATATGAGCAAGGAAATACTCATTTAAGGCATGAATTCTTTCTTTTCAATGGTATCTTCTGTAAATTAAAGGTTTTTTTTTCATCTAGTAGATTTGTAGCTACAGGTTTGTGGTTGATGCAACGTTATTAGTATACTGCTCTGAGGCATAATCTGTTTAGCTTTCACATTAAAATCTTTTACCTCCCTACTTTTGGCTTAGGTGTGCAAGGAATATCTAGACCTATGTCTTCTAGAAAGAACAGCTGCTCTCTGAAAGCGCTGCTGCCCACAACGTAAGTCAAAGTCAGTCATTGTGGATATTTCGTGTTGTTTTGCCTGTAAAACTTCTGTGCTGTGGAGAAACACGTGCGTTCGCTTCAGTGAGGTGTTAAACACGGTCTTGATGAATTTCCTTATGATAAAGTCTTTTAATGAGTGCGGCAGAAAATAGTTGTTCAAGTAGTGTTTTCGAAAGGATGATTGTCATAATTGAAGCCAGTGGGCGGCTTAGTTTTTCACTAGGCGGCGAATGAAATGTTGGCGATTTGCATAAAAGATAATCAAAGTTTTTTTCCAAATAGATTTGTACTGCAATTAAACAGATGTGTGTACTGTAATGTAATGTAATGGGGGTTGTAAAAGGGTTTTAGTGCAGCAGATGTTATTGTTGATGGCATAACATGTTCTGAACAAACTCTCACACTTTAATAAATGGAAGTCACTGATAAAAAAATATGTTCAATTGTAACTGGTATGACAAAATCGGGTTTTTTCTTGACTTGGCAAAGGATCATGGAAAGTAAACTAAAGTTATTTACATTTTTTCACAAGGAAAGCAGCTGAAGAGAAATCCACCCACATGGATTGCATTAGTAATTCTCAACGGAAGTTGCCTACCCAGAAGAGTGATGATGGCACACCTAAAATGATTATAGCATAAATAGCACACATTTGTGCAGACGATTTCATGTCAGAGCTTTGACAAAAATGTATGCTGCTCCCTCCTGCTTTTGCGCTTTCCAGAGTGCTTTCCCCCATAGACATCCCCTGGACTGTGAGTGAATTAATGCACTCATGATTGTTGCTTGTGAGACAAAGCTTTATTTCCACCAATTTCCTTTTTGAAAAATTAGATGTTGTGGTTGTGCATGCACACGACCTAACAGACACCTCCCCTTCTACATACATTTGTAAAATGTGTCTCATATGCCCACTGATAAGCCTTAAAATAAACAGCAGGATTTAGAGGAGATATGAAATAAAGCCAATCTTCCCCATATACGTCTATTGACGTTATTCTTTTTTTTTAAAATACTAAACTATAAGCTCTGCGATGTTAATGATCAATAGAGAATCCATTTTGTTCAAGCATAGAGGTTCTAAAATTTCCCAATCTCCTTCAGATTTGACCCCCATGGTGTTAAAATAATACAGTAAATCTAAATATTTTACTATATTGTACTCTACTCTCCAGAGACCTGCCAATTAAAAAAAGAAAGCATTTGTCAACTATTATCAATAGCTGTGCAAAAGTGTGCTCTAGAATGGGTTACATATTTACCATTGATTTGTAAAGGCCAATGAAAATGATTGGGAAAAGACAACAAAAATATCTTAATGAATAAACCTGACGAGGTTTTTTCTTTATGTTTATCACAAATGTAACGTCACTGTCAGCTCCCAATCTCCAAAACTATTTCAGTTTTGGAAAATCATTGAGACTTTGCGGTTAGTTTCTTTTATTTCACATAAGGAACATTATATTATATCACTGACTGCTACATAGCAACCAGACTGTTTACCATAGCAACCAATTTTTTTACAAGCCAACATCAAAGTTCTCACTGTTTTTATTTTATCATGCATGGTTTGCTTTAACTATGAGTTTCTGTCGAAAGCTTAAATCTCCCACTGAGTTGTAAACTCTTCATATATCATAGCATTCTTTTAAAGAAACACCTGAAGCAACTGACATCAAGATTTCAACATAATCTCATGTATGCTTTTCAACGGTCCCCAGCTAGCAAGATATCATTAAAGCAATCAAAATGCCTGAGGTCATCCAGCCTTTTTACACACCGACATCTTGAATTTAAAATAGCGTCTTGCCCAAGGCTCCTCATTCACTTCCCCAGTGAGCCAATTTTTGGTCTAGTCAACTGGTCAAGTTTGACATGGTGGAAGGCAAGTGAAAAGCCTTCAATGAGAGCCCACATGATCTGAAAAGGAAAAGGCTGACCTTGGGAAATAGACTACGCATGTGAAGTGGAAGTCAGAGAAAACCGGATTTCTGTTGCAACAACAGACAAACCCTTTCTTTCAGTTCTTGGAAAACAAAAACACACAATAGCAACCTGGAGGCTGCTGACTGGAAGAAGCTGCTATTGTGCTGCATGTGGTGAACATAATTGACAGGACTCTCCTGGCAGAAGGGAGGGGTCGGGAGTAGAGGTTGTCCATGATCATTGAAGCGGAAGAGGGGTGAGACTTTTTAAGGTTGTCCTCCTCTGAGGGAGTTGAGCTGCGTCTGATGGTCGAGGGTTGCTGTGTTGCTAATGTCTGGGGAGAGAGAGTGGGAGTGTAAGAGAGAAAGTCAAAATTGGGGCAGCAGCATTTCTATTTTTGCTGATGAACTCAAATCTGTGTCAGATTTTTTCCTCTATGTCAACTGCTGCCCATGTGTCCGGGTTTGGCCCCGTCTCGTGTGGTGGAAAAACCAGCACACTGTTGCTGATTGGCATCCAGAAAGCTTTTCTGTGTCCAAGCTAAAATCCATTATTCATGCTCGCAGCAACAGGTTGTCCTAGGATGATCAATGGAAAGATATTACAGTAGTTTGATAAACAAAACGCTATGATATGTGTTCAGTTTTCGTGTTCCGTTTCATTGAAATGTGCATGATGTGGTTCGGCTCACTACCACAACAGACAAAATTCATTCGGGATATCTGTACATGAGTGGAGGCATGCTGTGACTCTTCCATACGTTCTTGGACACACATGATGGTCTACACACATGGATTTACACATAATTGGCTTCCTTATGTTCAGTCGTTAATGCAGATTGAGAGTGCAGCAATACTGAAGCATGAATCATTTATAAACACACACGCACACAGACACCACGCTTGTGCAAGTGAAGTAGACATACTCAAGCTTGAATGACTAGAATCATTAAAATTTTCTCCCAGAGAGCTCAGATCATAATGTTAGACATGCATGGGGGAACACACACATGCACACAAGGCCATTTCTGAAATGTGCAAGAACTACAGATGTTTTCAGAGGTCAGTTTGCTAAAGCTTAACGATCTTTAATTTTAGATTGTTTTGGGTAGAGTATATAATTTGTATTTAATTCATTACCTGACTATCTTTCGATTAATTGTTAAAGCAAAAAACATCATGCTACTTTCTGGTCAACGTGTCCATGGACTGTAGGATCAAATCACTACTTTACAAGTCAAGTTCTAAGTCAATGCAGTGCAAGTCCGAGTCAAGTCCCAAGTCAATGCAGGGCAAGTCTCAGTCAAGTCCCAAGTCAATGCAGGGCAAGTCCAAGTCAAGTCCCAAGTCAATGCAGGTCAAGTCCGAGTCAAGTCCCAAGTCAATGCAGCACAAGTCTCAGTCAAGTCCCAAGTCAATGCAGGGCAAGTCTCAGTCAAGTCCCAAGTCAATGCAGGGCAAGTCTCAGTCAAGTCCCAAGTCAATGCAGGGCAAGTCTCAGTCAAGTCCCAAGTCAATGCAGGGCAAGTCCGAGTCAAGTCCCAAGTCAATGCAGGGCAAGTCCCAAGTCAATGCAGGGCAGGTCCGAGTCAAGTCCCAAGTCAATGCAGGGCAAGTCCGAGTCAAGTCCCAAGTCAATGCAGGGCAAGTCCGAGTCAAGTCCCAAGTCAATGCAGGGGAGGTCCGAGTCATGTCCTAAGTCAATACAGGGCAAGTCCTAGTCAAGTCCCAAGTCAATGCAGGGCATGTCCGAGTCAAGTCCCAAGTCAATGCAAGACAAGTCCAAGTCAAGTCCTAACTCAAAGCAGGGCAAGTCTAGGTAAAGTCCCAAGTCAATGCAGGGAAACCTAAAAATAAAATTTTGAGTGCTGTAGACGTTTTGACCGGATTGGTTTATTCAAAAGTGTTTGGGGCTCGAATTTTCTAATAACCTTTTTTGAGCAGAAATCCGTATTTTAAAAATGTAAATAGAACCATACATGACTGTTTATTACTATAAACCAAATATTACCACATTTCACATTTACATCAAATAATTCATTTATGTTCATGCCTCTAATTGGCACTTTAATTCGTCTTGAAATGAAGTAGCTGTTTATTTTGAGTTTTACTCTTTCATACTTTTTCTTTTTCTGGTCTAAGCTTTTTGCTAACATTTAATTCGAGATCCAGGGCCAGGTCAAAGGTCACAGAGCGTTGGCAGAACAGAATCCTTTTTATACAGACAACATTATTGTACTGGCTGTGATTGCTGGGGACAGAGATCCTTGAACAAGTGTTTTTGAATAAATGAGCTTCCAGTCTTTGAGATGAGGTTGCAAAAGATTTTATACATATTTGATATGCGCAATAAATATTGCATGGCTACAGTGTTGCTAGGACCACAGCTTCACAATTGGTTGTTTGTGTGTGTTTGAGCATGTAACAATCCAAACCATGGGGTATAGCGTACCATACTCCTGAATTAAAATTCAAAGCAAACACTGTGTCTCCTAATAAATGTTGTTATTTATTTTCCTTACATGTTTGTTGGGAGCCAGGATGTATTTGGAAATCTATGGCGAAGATTTCCACTCTCTCCTTTTTCTCCTCGATCATGTATTTTTGAGAAGATCTAATGCATTTGTAGTGTCTTTCTGCTGGTACGCCTCATTTCTGAACTCCAGCTCTTGACAAACTGTCTTTCTCAGAAATCGGAAGCATGCGTGAGCCATTTGCAAGCCAACTATGCAGGCGAGAATTAAATGATTTTCACAACCATAGCCTCTTCTAATCCTCAACTCCAAGCCAACGATTTACACTCACACAAAAATCCATAAAGGAAGTCTCTCCAGTTCTGTCTCTCTGTCAAAGATGACCCTCTCCCCTTCGTTTTTGTCATGTGTATTTAAGACTCGAACACTGCATAGCAAACAATCTGAGGAGTTTATTCTGTGGATAAGCTGAATTAGTCACGTACCAGAGTGGCTCTAGTGGAACATTCTCTGATCAGTCTTTTGGCTGGTTTGCTTTGAGTCATGTCTTTCTCTTGACAGCTGGAATCCTAACTGGGAATAACCACATCCCTAATCCTGTGCCAACTGAGACCACAGAGCTATTTATGCTACATAGAACAACTCCAGCTAACACGGGGAAAGTCAGCATGAAATCAAATTCACTTAAGGCGTATGGACAGATTTAGTCTGTTTGAAATGATTGCGCTGCGGAGATCATTATTTTTGTTAATGCATTTGCAATCATTAATCAAAAACTATCTCCTTGCCTCAATGACAGCTATAATGACATGTGTAGTGGTGCGAAGGCAGCAAAATAATCCCTTCCAGCCAGCTGTCAATCACACAAGATGGTGGTAATTAATAAACAAGGATGACCCAATCAGGTCTCTGTGGACGGAGATAAAACTTGCATATTTTTTTATAATCAGGGGAGTGGTTTCAATACAGTGTTGGTTAAATAAAATGTCTGTTGTCTGCACAGTATAACGGGACTTGTTTTGCTACTGACTAAAATATACTTCACAATAATTCAACAAAAAAACTTTGTCACATTTTCCTTACTGTAAAAAATCGCAAAAAAAAAACGTTTTTGTTTCATAACAAAAATCTAAAGTGTTCAGATAAAACAGCAAAAACACTTTCCAAGCACATTGTGTGCCCTTGTGCTTTTTTGTCCCAGAACTTTGAAAAACACAAGTCATATAGCAGGTGCTGTACTTCCAAGGGTTCTCCATTCTATTCACCTTTAGATAGCTCTGATAGGACTAATTTGGGGTCTGTAAAAACAAACTGAAAGACGATCTCACATTTTCTCACATTTTAGTTTGAATGACCTTACAAATTATGTCAGAACTCTTGTAATGTTTGCTTAAAACAAAAAAAAAGAATTAAAAAATAGGTGGGTAGCGACATTCCTACTTAGTTCAAAACAGCCGCTGTGATTGGCACATGCACCGGTGCTTGCAGAGACTTCTAAGGGTCAAAATATTGTTAGCTTGTTTGGCTAAAGATACAAAGATTTTGCATAACTTTGGCTATAGAAAATAAATGGGAAAAGGCAACTTTGCATTACTTTGTCAAGGTGAACCATCATAGAGAAATGGGAGTTTGTTTTGATAATCAAATTAATTACATTTTATTTTTAAATAATCTCAGCTTTGGTAAGTGATAAAGACATGGGGGCATTATATTATGTCACTGACCCCTCCATAATAACCTGACTGTTTACCGTAGCAACCATTCTGGCATATCATATATCTCAGCTAAGGAAAATAATAGAGACATGGGGATTGGTTCAAATCTCATATTGGCATAGGGAACTTTGTTTGATGTCACTGACTCTTCCATAACAACCAAAAATTCTACCTTGGCAACAGTTTTTGGTTGCTATGTTTTCGGTTGCATTGAATACTTTTAAATGGCACTTTTACAAGCCAACATCAAAGTTTATGCAAAAACTAGCCATCTAGTTAAAAATGATGCTTATTTGAATAAAAATCTGCAATGAAGATGTAAATACATATTTGCTTACGTATTGTTCCAAAAGCTCAGGCTTTAATTGTCAAGAAATTCAAGCTATTTTGGGGTTTCTCAGTTCATAAACACTTTTAAAAGTCAACAATCAAACTCTAAACTCTTTTGTCACATTTGATCTGTGCACAAAAATAGTTTTTGTAGTTTTTTGGCATATTAATTTTTGCATTGGAGGTAAAATTATCCTATTCACAGGAGTGATTAAACTGTTTATTATGAAAGTTAAAAGGTACTGAATGATCCGCTGAACTGGAGAGAGCCACTTAATCTTTGAGTAAAAATTGAAAATGTAATTGTACTCAAAGAAAGGCTCGTCTGATGTATACAATACGCAAAACATATATATTACCACACTTGAGCATTAAACCTGGCTCTAAGGATTCCCACAGTTACAAAGGGGTTTACTGCAGTTATTTTACAGCTTCACTTTTACAAGGAATTGTTTTTATCAATTATTCATTGAATTAATTCTTACACTTTTGCACTTTTATGGCTTAATCCGAGAGGTGATTCAAATAAGAAGTTTGTATGTACAGACCAGCTGTGGAGTGCAGAGCTTTCTAAGTATTTACTACCATTAACTTGCTTCTGGGAGAGAGAGGGAAAAGAGCTGAAGATGTGTAAGAGCCCTTATATAGAGATGGCTTAGACATGTTTTATGCAAATTCAACCGGAGGGCACACCTCCCTCCTTTAGAATAACCCAGATTCATCAGCATGTGAGAACACGTTCATGTGTGCAGTAACCTGTAGGCGGTTTCTGTGCATAAACACCCAAATTGAATAAAGTCATTAGTGAATGCGGATTTTTCCATTGTGAGAGATGCTAAATGGTTACTCTGGCATACATTTAAGTGATATGTTTCATTAAAGTATGGAGGGAAAAACACAAATTTAATAAAAATCTACCTTTATGCTGAGAATTGCAGCTGTATAAGGCAATGCAATACAATGCAAAGCGGAATCCTGATGTAGGTAATATTATTGATTCTGGAAATCTTGATGTTTTGTTGGTAAATTAACTTTTACTCAGGGTATTTTAGAGTAAATAAAATTGTTATTAATTTGTATGAAATAAGTAAAAAAATAAGTATATTAGAAGATATGTAAAAATTATTATTATTTATTATTTTGTTGTACTTTTACTTAAATAAGTGATGGTATTTCAGAATAAATGAAATGATAATAATGCATAAAATAAGTAAAAAAACTAAAATATATACGTGATATATATAATTTTTTATTTTTTTTGGTTATACTTTACATTTTTGGGGGGTTTTCACTTTTTAAAATGAGTAAAAAAGTCATATTTATAGTTGTAAGAGCCTGTCAGAGGCTAAATCTAAATTGTGATGATTTTAAAATTGTGTTAACGATGTGTATTTGTCTGTATGATATAAAATGCAGCAGTCTGCAACAAAGTTTTTGTCTTATATTTATAGCTTTATATTTATATTTTGTAAACGTCAAACCGCATCAGAATTGTGATGTGATGTAGGGTGATAAATCACTCGTCACCGGGGTTCAAATGCCCAATCAGCACCAATGTGCCACCTTTCAATTTCTCTGTAATAAAACACTTTTAAAGTCTAGCTGCAAAATTCTCGTTTAAAAGATTTTTTCCATGTCTGTAATGCCCAAAATGATCTCATTATTCCAGGGACTGACTGTAGCTGTCGGCCGGATGTGCTTCCTGTCTTTAGCTTGCATCAGCTTTATTTAGTGGAAGGAATGCTCTCTTCTAGCATGCTGAGATGTTTATGTCTGTGCTGTGGGCACACTTCTTCACTGTTAGCCAGTGAACGCTGGCCCAGATCTCTGCAGTAATTACTTTGCAGTGGGTACTTTAAGAGAGGGAAAGTGTAACTAGATGCTGTCTTACAATCGAGGCCTGAGAGAGATAACGAATGGCAGAAAACCTGTCCACGTTCAGCATCAGACATCAAAACACCCCCAAAATGATTTGTTCTGGGTTTTTTTTTTTCGCAGGGTTTTGTGCTGCATGTACTGGCAAACAGACTGGGAGAGACCGAGATGGATTGTTAAGATAAAGAGTTGATGAATTCTGAGCGTATTCATCTTGGTGAAAAAGTGAGAGGGAAAGGAAAGATAGGGAATAGTGTGTTCTTGTTAGCCTCTGAGGCACATCTTCCCTGGCTTGGTTTCTCTGAGCCCTTGAAAGGCAAATAAGACCAGGAGAGAAAAGCTGGAAGAACATTAAAAATTCAGAGAGAAAACACAATGGTTTCTTTTGTTAAACCCTGCATCAGATACAAATTCCATTTAAAACCCGTTTCAGCTGAAAAGAGGACCGTCATATTTTTCCCAGTGAGGGGCTTTTAACGTCGTTCACTGTCACTCAAGATCTGGGGAATGCGGCTGGAAGTCAGGAGCTGGAACCACTCTCACTGTGCTGTTTATGTCAAGTATACACTATACTATACCTGAATGGAAATAAAACTAGTTAAAAATAAATGATCTTTAAAGTTTATGTGGGATTTGAAGTGAAAACAGCAGTGGATTTGGTTTTATTAGAATAAATTCAAGTAAAAGACACTAAAGTTGCCATGGTTTTGAGATTGAATAGTGTGAGCACCTCTCCATCTTCTCCTTGCCTCTTCTCCTTTTCAGACGACACCTGTCCTTTCCCATTCACATTCCCCCTTTTGCATCTTTCCCTCTTATACCCTTTTACATCCTCTCGTCTCCTCTATTTCTCTACCACCTTCTCTCCTCTCCTTTTCCATGCTTTCCTCTCATCAATCCACTCTTCCTTTTCGACCCCCTTCTCTCCTTTCCTTATCCATCCTCTCCTCAACCCTATACTCTTTTTCCATCCCCTTATCCCCTCTCCTTTTTGGTCCACTCCTCAACTCTCAACTCCTTTCCCATCCACTTCTTTCTTCTCCTTTTTCATCTTCTCCTCAACTTTCAACTTCTTTTGCATCATCTTAACTTCTCTTCTATTTATCCTCTTAACTCTTGAAGTCATTCTCCGTTCCATCCCTTTAACCCCTCTCCTTTCCCTTCCCCTCCTCTCCTCCTCTTTTCTTCCTCTTTTCTTCTTTCATTTTCCTCTTCCATCGTCTTTTTAACCCCTCCTTTTACATCCTCACCTCAACTCTATACTCCCTTCCCCTCCTCTTCTCTTTTTTTTTCCTCTTCACTCCTCAACCATTCTCCTTTTCTATCCCCTTTTCCCCTCTCCTTTTACATCCTCTCCTCAACTCTCTACTCCCTTCCCCTCCTCTCCTCTTCTTTTTTTCTTCTTCACTCCTCAACCATTCTCCTTTTCTATCCCCTTTTCCCCTCTCCTTTTAGGTCCTCCCCTAAACCTCTTCTCCTTTTCTATCCCCCTTTCCCCTCTCCTATTTGGTCCTCTCCTCAACCTCTTTTTCTTTTCCATCACCTTTCCCCCTCTCTTTTTTGGTCCTCCCCTCAACCCCCTACTCCCTTTCCATCCCTTTATCCCCTCTCTTTTTTGGTCCTTTCCTCAACACTCTACTCCTTTCACATCCCATTTTCTCTTTTTTCCCTCTCCTCAACCCTCAACTCCTTTTTCCACCCCTTCTCTTTTTCCATTCTCTCCTTTTACATCTTCTCTTTGATTCACCTCTCCTCTCTTTTCCTCCCCATCTCTCAAATTTCTAAAGTTTTTCCACCAATTTTTCCAATAACATCCCTCCACCCAATTTGCTTGCTTTTATCCACCATCTAACCACACCTTTATCTATCCATCCACCATTAAACCACAAATAAACCACTCTGCTCAAATAAACTCTTTAAATGTCTATTTTTAATATATTTCTTTCTCTATTCTTCTCAATTGAAACTTTGACTCTTCTCTCTTTTGATTTGATTTGACTTCCTGTTCTCACCTTCTCAAATTTTTTTCTTGTGTCATTCCCTCTTTCCTGACAGTGTCTGTTCTTCCTTCTTTTTGTACCCTGCAGTCTCATATCTATCTATCTCAAGTCCACGTGCCACAGGAGTCACTTTCTCTGAGCAAAGTGGTCGATGTCAACCAATAAGAGATCGATGTGGACATGAAGCTCTCTGTGAGCTCTCATTGCCCCTCCCACCCCAACATACACACACACACACACGCACACACACATATGCATGAGATACCTGCCAGGCTTATTTTGTTGGCGCTGACAGCCTAGTGGTAAAGTGCCACAGCTTTGTATATCAATGAGTTTGATTCCACCCAGAGCTCATTTGCATGTCCGCTCCCCTCTGTCACAAATTAAGAATTCATTTTGTTGCACTTGTTTTTCAGAATCCTCAAGATTGATATTTTATTTAAACTCTTAAGATCTGACCTTTGCTCTCGTTGGTTCCAGCTCGTCTTCTCTCTCGCTCACTCTCAGGGAGTGGTCATTTACATATGGCCTAATTCTGAAGAAAAAGAGGGAATCTAATGATATTCAGGGTTCATTTATCTCTCCTGGGCTGAAAAGGGAGAGAGAATCTTTGGCATTAATTAATGATGGTAATATTATAAACTGCTGCAAGGGTACAATCATCATCTCCGCACTTAAAACATAATAGTACATTTTTATCTTTTTAAAACCCAGACTTAATATTCACTCTATAGTGACTTTTTTCCTGCATAAACAAAAGCTCTGAACTTTTTATATCTATCAAACAAACTGCACAGCTTTCTGCACAGATTTTCTACCAGCGCTCAACGGTTTGGCCTAAATCTGTGTAATATGACGTAGACTGTGGCTTACTGTATTTATATCTGTGTCAGGTTTTGGAGCAGCTGTGGCTGCAGGTGGGAAAAGCTGAATTCCGAGACTCAAAGCATGAACTTTGCTCATAAAACAAAAAAAAACCCTGGAAAACTACTCAACAAAACAACACACAACCCCCCTGGCACTAAAGCTAGCCATAGTTAGCATGTGGCCAAACCTGCTCACCTGTTCTCTGGCTTTTTGTGTACTTGACTTAATGTGTAAAATGTGGCCTGCAGAAATTCACTATGACATTCTTATGCTCTGTAATTCAATAGAACGGAACATTGCCAAGCACCGTGGAGTGGGAGACAGAGTGCCATCGGGGGACAGGAGAGAAAGATGTTTGCTCGGAGGAATTTTAATGGATGGAAATCTCTCTCAAACTGGTCACAAACACCTGCTTTGGAAATGCTCACACACAAACACTGATTGGCATTCTTTCTCCATCTCCAGCTGCCAGGACATGGCCGCCTCTTGGATTTTCCTCACTGTTGTAAACACATTAATTATAAACCTTAATTGATTAGCAGATAAAACGGTCATTAAAAATGAACTTTGTTATCTTTGCAGCATGCTGAGTGTCCACGGAGCTCCTCTCTCTCTCTACTGATGGAGCTCATGCTGGGAGTGGGTTTGTAAGAGCTTTCTACCTGCTGGGTGCAGGGATTTGGAGCTCTTTGTACCACTCCTAGTCTTCTCATTTCCCTTATTGGCTTTCCGTGACTGTTGCATTAATGCACTGAGTGATATTTGACGATGAGTATTTTGTTACGCATTTTCTTCATCAGCTAAACTTCATTATCCTTCAACGTTTTTAAACCTAATATCAAACCATACCTCAGACCACTCAGCAGCAGCCCAGCACTTCATAACTGGTTCAAGAGTGGCTACAACAGCTCAAACACATGTCGTTCATATGTCTATGAATGGTGGTCTTGAAGATCAGCTGCGATGATTCATTTTTGAATGGGTTTTGTTTCACAATCCTCTCCAGTGTGCAGTTATCAGTATTGCTTGTACACTTCTTTTCTTCCACAGTTTTTAAATCCCTTAATCTCTTTGTTAACGTGCTAGGGCAAAGAGCTCTGTGAACAGCCACCTCTGTTGCAATTACTTTTTGTATCCTGCCCTCCAAAATACAAATAATAAATAGAAGACTCACAGTTTGTTTGTATCAATACGAAAACACTGTACATTCATATTACAATCTTTTTATATTTTTAAGAATAACATTGTTAAAAGAAATACATATTACATGGACCATTTGTTAGCGAGAAAGACTTTAAAATGAACTTTTCAGTGCCCCGCTTTCACAATCCTGGTTTGGGAAGATATTCTTGGACTCTTGTCTCAAATGCAGTAACCTTTTGATTACATACAAACTTCAAGCACAAAATCAAACTATAATGATGATATAAAGACACAAAATGGGCACATTTTGCACAGAAACAATAATTTTATTCGTGTTAAATTTGATTGCCATCTTGTTTTTACATTTAATCTCATTCTATTTTACTCCTTATATGTGTTTCAGCTATTCTATTAGAATGACTTATTAAACTCGATGAGTTTTCATAAAGAGTTTAAATAAATAAATATTACAAATCAGGTCTACAAACCCTACAATGTGGTCATTCAATAGTAAGCTGACATTCCTGAACAAATCTTACGTCATATGAGAGCAAAAATTACAAAAAATGTGAACATTTCTCTGCACCATGTTTTGATTTTAGAGTGAAAAGACCCAAGTTCCTATCCAACAAGTATACGTCAGTCTATTAATGATTCATGGAGTTTTTATTGGAAACAATTTACCTGTGCACATTACTTTATTTTGAAGATGTGTGAAGACGTGCGAACGATTTTCAATTTCCCCGCCAGCAACCTGTCATTCTCATGAGACTGCTGTTCATTAAGCTTTCTACACTCCGTTCAATCAAACCGCTGATGGACAAAATCAAGTCCACCATCCTTTACTCACCAACCTTAAATTAAATTCATGAGATGTGTAAATTCATGAGATTTAAACCTTTTGCAGATATAATGTTTATAAAGAGATCAAACTATGAATCGAGCGTTTAATTCCCCTCCTCAGGTGAAACTTGATGAAGAAATCTCATTTTTGTTTTTTTTTTCCAAGCGGCAGTTTCGAATTCCCAATTTCCCTCTGGGTAAGCAATGAGAAGTGACAGAAACTGACACTTGAGGCTGGTGCTAAGCTGCCTAATGTTAAAGCAGGAAAAAAAAAAGTTTTGAACCTATTTGGATTTTTAAACCAATTTCCCTTTTTGACAACTGGGAATGGGATAAACTGTATTACTCCACTTAGGCATCTTTGCTTCCCAATCTACTGTTGACGTTTGTGTACATATTGACCCAAAGTGCTTTTGAAGTATATTACTAATCAATATTTGTTTTACAGGAAATGGATCAAAGTCAATCGAAGACGTAAGTGTTGCCATCTTGTCTTATGAGCTTCTCTTGTAACTAACACTGGACAAATTTGGTATCAGGTGTAAATGAAAAGAACCTGATTCACCCTGAGACTACAGTGCTGATTATCAAGAGGATGAAGGCCAGATCCACTACTGATGTGGCAGACATCTTCAGTGTGTCTCAGGATCAAGGTACAATGGTTAAAAAAGATCTGAACATACTGGAGATGTTTTTGACAAGACCAGGTCAGGCAGACCCTGCAAGAAAACTGCTTGAAAGGACCGATTACTGGCACAAAAATACAAAACCAGCTCATTTCTTACTGCAGCAGAGCTCCACGAGACTGGGTCACCTGAAGTAGATATTCCCAACTTGGTAAAGCCCATTGAGTCATTTTTTGCAAAGACATAAGTGTTGTCTTTTTAGATGTGAATAAAAAGAACATCAGACTTTCATCACCTGCAACTAGACCTCGGCAAACATGCCTAAGATTCACCCTGAGACTACAGTGTTGATTATCAAGAGGCTGAAGACCAAATTTGCTGCTGATGTGGCAGACATCTTTAATGTGCCTCAGCATCCAATAAAGAGGCTAAAAAAAGATTTCAAGAGACAGTTTTGACAGGAAGACCCTGCAAGACAACTACTGGAGAGGATTGCTTGTTGGCATCAAAATCCAGCTAATTTTTTACTGCAGCAAAGCTCCACAAGAGCCGGTCACCAGCACAAACAAAGGACAATTGACTACGTTGATTACCCCTAAGTGATGCACTTCCCTGGCCGGCAACATGTAGCATTTGTCAGAAACCAATGGGTGACATCACAGACGCTACATTCATTACAGCTTTGTTGAACGTTTATGGCCACACTGTCATTTATTTGAGCTTTTTCTCTCATGGTTTCTTGCCGTTTTCCTGTTGAGTAAAATATAGTCTGCAATCCTTAAATTACAGCCTCTGTGCTTTGCTGGTTTCACAATATGTCCAGTTCACAAAACAGTCTGTGTTGACATGTGTTGAGCAAATGCAGCTTCTGGGTTAAACACAGCTGAGTCGATATCAACAGCATCTGCGAATTGCTCCTAAGCTCCACTGACAAATCCTTTAACTAGTATCTCTTTGTGAAATAACAAAACTCTTTTAAAAGTCTGTAAATATTTTGCACTAAAGCTCGTTCGCCTGTTCTCCCCTTTTTAATTAAAGGAAATCACATTTCCTTTTGCGAGAATGATGTTCAGCAGTTTATGGAGGAGTTCTGGGAACATGGCCCTGTGGTGACAGTTGCAAACACAAGACTGAATGACCCACATGATGATAAATCGGCAAACAAAAAGCATCTAGAGGAGTGATGTAAGAGCACTTCTCTGCGTTTCAATGTAATGGATGAAAAATCATCTTGCTAAAGAAAGATGTATGGCTGGAATGTGTCAGAAGCAGATGCGCTTGAGCTGATGTGCTGCTACAAGTTCTCGATGAGAAGATGACGAATGTTCTGCTGCTGCGTGTCATAAAAAGAGAAAGTTTCTCAGAACAATGCTTTTTTTGAAAAGCCAATTAGCTGTATTCACTCTTTGTAAAATCTTGTCTCATTTGAATCTTGGTCTTGGCTGCTCCTGGTAATTTTCCGTCCCACAACAAAAGCAAGCTTTGAGCACTTCCTTAAACTGTTATTTTAGTCCAAACTAGTGTAATCGGTAAATGTAGGTCTGAGCTGTAAATGTTACAAATAATTTTTCTTTGCTTTATAAACAAAATCACAGAAAAGAGTGGGATAACTTGTAAAAGTGCAATTTTTTGTCGTGGTTTTAATACTCTCAGGTTTTGGAGGGGTCTCGGTCTCGATACTGCATCTCCGGTTTCAACCAGGTTTTGACCTTGATACGCTCTGGTCTCTGACCAAACCTCGCTCTTGATACCCTCCAGACTCTGTTGGGTCTTCGTCTATATACTCTCCGGTTCCAAATGGGTCTTGGCCTCAATACTCTATGGTCTTGACTAGGACTTGGTCTCCACTCACTGCATCTTTTGATACTCTCCGGTCTCAACTGAATCTTGATTCAAGTTACCCTCCAGTCTCGACTGGGACTTGATCTCGATCCTCTATGGCAGGGGGGTCAAACTCAGTTGCTGGAGGGCCAGAGCCTGCTCAGAGAGACCCCGACCTGAAGCATGAAGGACATAACAAGCTGCATCAGGTGTGTTTAGTTGAGATTGGAGCTGTGGCCCTCCAGGAACTGTTTAGTTTGACACCCCTGATCTACGGTATCAGCTGGGTCTTGCTCTCAATGCTCTCTGGTCTCAGCTGGTTTTTGGTTCTAGTTACCCTCCAGATGTTGTTGACTACAAATGGATGTGATGTATTGTGAGTCGAGACACCTCCATGTGATGGAATATTGCTAATGACAGGTTAAATATCATGTTTACGTAACAGTAAACCTTTTAAAAGAACTTCTATAATCACTTTGAACATGTAAACATACAATAGGAAAGCAAGAAGACCTTTATTTGGAACTCTCATTGGCAGATATCTGTGTAACACGAGAGTCGCACTGGGAATAAAACAGGGATCCTTTATTGTTTTTGCAGGAATGTAGAGCAGCCAGGATTTAGTAGTTTGTCAATATCTCAGACATTTTTTCATGAGATATCCTGATGGATCTCATCTTTCTGGGAATTCTAGTTTCTTTCCTTTTGGTCAATGCAAGTTTTGGAAAGACTATGGGATCATTATATCTTTTATATCTTTTTTTTTTAAATTATAACAGAGCAACAAAATCTGATTTTGTTTTCAAGAGATAATTTAGCGTAAAGCATAGATGCTACATAAATCAACTGCAGGGGATAAGGGGCATGGCTGTAATATATGGAAACTATGAAGTTCAGCTGAACAAATGGGTCATATATTAATAATCTATCCAAGTTTAGGCATTTAAGGACCTTTATGACTAAAACAACAGGATATGGATCCGCTGAGTTTAACCACAGTTAAATTCGTGTATTTCTGATCATGCTGTCCACGAATTTTGGCTTCGCATCGGTTTTATTCTTTACTGGTATCTTCAGCTTTGACATTGATGAGAAAAGGGTAAAGTAATGAGTGAAAGGCAAGCAGTAGAAAGACCAAAGCCCTACTATGGCTTTAAATCTTAACTGTGGCTTTATTTCCATCTTGTTTCTTTCCTTTTCTTCTTATACCACCAATTCTCTTCTCATGGTGGTTTTACTTAGAGGATCTGCATTCGTAAATGGGCTTAGAGACGGAAGCAAATGAGCTCTGGTTTCAGAGCTCATTAATTTAAAATGAAATACTTTCCCTGCAAGTTGGAGTAGTTTTTTTGTCTAGCAGAAACCCACAGTGATCAGAGTAATGAGGTTTATTGGGATTGTGGTGAGGGCAGTGGTATGTTCTCAATCAGATTATTTACAATAGGTTTCATGTCATTGTTTGAAGGTGAAAATAAAGTCTCAGAATCAACGAGTTCATTATACTTGGGTGGCACAGCCATGTGTGTTTAAATAAAAGCTCTAGATATTTACCAAGCTGGCCACGTTTGAGACGTCTTCCAATCAGTGCAGATTATATTAATAAGAACTGACTGGAACTGCAATGCTGCTGCTCAAAGAAAAAAGGCGACATCTGTTTTGTTCAACATGATTGCATTCCTAGATCTTGGAAGGGGATAAAACTTCCAGTTTGGCATTCCACCTGGGTGAAATTCTCAGAGGAGGGAGCTGAAAGCCTGGACAGATTTTATACCCGATGTTTCACACGAAATAAAGTGTGTAGCGCTGCTATAACTCCTGAATCTCCCTTGGATCGTAAGAAGATCGCAGTTGATTATGCATTATGCAGGGTAATAAAACCTACTTTTGGCATTTTAATGCAAAATTCCTACAGAGCAAAATAAGGGATGACAGCGAGAAGCTTGGCTATTGGTCTTCTGTCTCTGGTATTCATCTCGTTAAACACAAAGCTGCAAAACTAATAGAAAGAGTCATGGGTGTTTTGATTTTTCTGGTCAAGGGCAGTAGGGGAGCTGGATTGTTTTCTGACTGCTCATGTCGAAGGGAAGTACCAGCGCTGCTATTACTGGAAGATACAGTGATGGGGGTCGTAGTTAGGGCACAATTCACCCACGATTGAGACGCCGATTTGGAATGCAAGACCAGTCAGAGAAGCAGACCGCTTGCCTGAAGAATAATGAGGGCATTGTCAACAAAATCTGCTATGCACAAGATCTCAGCTGAATATTTTTTGACCTGTATGGTGTTAATGAATCAGAATCATGATATACAGAGCTGAACTGTTCCAGAGCCTGACTGGAAATACTGCCGGGGGTAGACTGTTGATAACAGGGCAGCACAACTACAGACAGCACATTAAACTAAAGCATTGCAACAGAGGTGGCAGTAAACATTACTAGATGCTCCTCTGCTCTAATGGTTGCTTCATTGGAGTAGGCACTAATATTTACAGGATTAAACTCTGTATAAAGTCATCTTTTTTGTGATTAGAAAGCTTAAAGTCTCTTATTTTTGAGGTTATGCGTTGATTTAATTTTCCCACCAGGCCACCAATTCTAATGGCTTCTCAGCAGGGTGGTCTTCGTCTGGGTCGAGGAAATATTGATGCAATGACACTCACTGCCTGAAGATGGCATTTGTGGTACAACAGATGCACTTGGCACCACACAGGGAACAAATTAAAGAACACATAACAAAACCATGGATGTCGAACAGTTTATACTGTTTGTGGCTGATCATGGGGAGCTGTTTGACAAAAATGGGGAGAAAAGAGTGGATTTGTGGTGTGCTATTTCTTTCCTGTTTCCTCTGCGAAGTCACTATGAAAATGTGGGATGAGCGCCACCGAGTGGCTCTTTTACATCCTGCTTAAATCATCAGAAGAGACAGTTTTCATTGGTTGTTCTCCTTGCAAAAAACAATCCAATATGGCAGTGTGAAAATGTTTCTCGTTGGCACCACTTGTTCGGTTATATGTGCGATATCTCGTTGGCCCAGGGTTTTTGATTGAGGCCAACGTAAAAAAAGAAAAAGCTTAGCCCACTGTATACATAGCGATACACTTTTGCAAATTGGGTGGAAATCATTCTGTAACCAGCCACGAGAGGCGGGGAATCACAGCGGTTTGTCCTCACTTCACTCGTAGAGCTAAACCAATCACGGCTGACTCACACCGTTACTAAAATCCAGCGGAAAAGTGAAATTTGATTACTGTATGTCAATAAAGCAAGGATTGAATTCAACAAGCGTACTGGCGTGAGAAATCATCAGCTAAAGGCTTCAGGACAGTTGCTGCTGTCCTGGTAAACAATTCAGGAACCTTAATTATGTTTCTATTGTATTTATTTGGAACTGGTGATGTTTTTGCTGTAAACTGTACAAAAATAGAGCAAAAAACTCAACCAACAATCAGAAGTCTGGGTTTGTTTGAGCATTTTTTATTACTTTACAATTTGCTCTAATAAATTACATTTAAAACATTTTTGTGGCAATACTTGATTTATTTTTTAGGACAACCCCACATGTTTGTCTTTTTTCCACAGCCAAAAATTGTGAACAAACAGTTCATATGTTTTATAACAAAAATCATAACTGTTCAGACAAAATAAAATAATAACCCCCCCCCCCCCACCCACCCCCCCAAGCTGAAAACAATGTGAAAATTATTGTGGAAATTTGTGCTTTTTTTTGTGCCAGAACTTTAAAAAACACAAGCCATCTCACAGGTCTTGTACTTCCAAGGGTTATTCCTTCTTTTCTCCACCAGATGATATTTACGGTGTCAAATTGAAGTCTGAAACTGAAAATGGAACTGAAAGACGCATTATAATATTAGATTAATTATTTCCCATAACTTTTGTAATGTTCATTTAAAACCAAAAATATCAAATTAAAATAACCCTTTTGAGACGGACACATTATATTTGAAATCAAAATAAAACATTAGGTGTGGCACATCATTCCTACTAAATTAAACAGCCACTGGTGCATGCTGAGACATCTAAGGGTTCAATCATAGATCGCACATTTGACGTGTGAAAATTAAGAAAAGCTATCATTTGTATAACTTAGAAATATTGTATTTACAGCAAACCCTTCCATTATTTTATAAGTGAGAAGAAACCTACCTAAACACAGTATACATGCAGTAAATTAGAAATGGCTTTGTAAATGTGTCTAGAAGCCATGTTCCGAAGTTGAGTTTTCGATCCAGGTTTGGGGGTTTTCTGAGTGGAGTTCACAGATTCTCCCATTGGGTTTGTGCATTTCCTCTGGGTGCTCCAGTTTCTCCCCATTGTCTAAAAATATACAAGCAGTTTTCCCTGTAGAGATTTTCATTCTGTAAAATGACATTAAACAACAATAGGATATTGTGTTTAGAAAGGACTGTCCTAAACATTATGCAACAGGAAATCAATCTTACTGTAAAGCCGTTTAGTCACATGGGATTTCAACATTTTCTTACCAAAATCTGAAATAATGTCGTAGAGGGCCAGGTCTAGCCCAGAGCAAATGTTTGCTTTTATCTTAACAAGATCTGCTACCCCAGACATGCATTTGGTTGTGTACTGTAGTGGGATAAAATATCCTTTACTGGGATCTCTATCTCTGTCTCAGTCTGTACACCAACAGATCGTCCACTAATGGTCTGATTGTCATTGCACACAAACTACAAAACCCTTTCTTATCCCAGAAAGACCTAATCTGATTGGCTGTTTTTATGCCATTTTTGTGAGTATGGCTAGATGGGTTTTTTATCAGTCTGTCTGGATTGTCAAAGATACTCGTCTGATGCAAAGAGTGCTTTTAAAGGCAGCATGAAATGAAAGTTTCATGGCCATAATCTTTTCTTCTTTATAGTGATGTTCAGCCGACTGAAAGGATTTCTTAAAAAGTCAGGAATTGAATGGAGTGGTGAATCACTGCAGTTTGCTCTTGTCTTGATCTCATCTGAGACACAGGTTGTCTCAGCAAACAACATGTTTTAAAGAAGATTGTGTAGGTGTGCTAGTTAATTCCACGATCTGCTTGGTTCAGAATCACCATTGTTACAACATATGAATCCAAAGAAATAATTAAATAATTCAATTTGCTACCTTTTGATATTTGCTGGGTTTTTTACACATTTATTTTCACACATGACTAAAAAATGTAATGCTCTTCCTGGATAAAAAACATACAATACACTGATATAAATTTTAAAAAGACTGCAATTATTTTTTTGTGAACTGATAAGTATGTGATTTTTCCTCTGGTTGGCGGCAAAAAAATTAAAAACTTAATTAAAATTAACAAATGAATAATTTGCAAAAACAATTTAGTTTCAAGGGGTTCTGTATCATTCCATCTGCTGCATCGTAGTTCTTTGTTACACTGCAAAAACAGAAATCTAAAAAAAGAAAAATCAAATTTCAAGAATTTTTTACATTTTTTTTGCCATTAAAGTAAATTTTTTTCTTTAAAAATGCATTTCACTTAATACTTAAAATCCTATGGTAACCAATGTGTCTTCCTCATTCTAGGTGAGTGCATTTTGACAAGAAGGATTGCACTAAGGAAAAATCTGATTTTGGTAAATGTTTCTTGTTTTACAATTACTTTAGTGACACAAACATTTTTTTATTTTGTGCTGTTTTCCAAAATGTTATTATTTATTGCTAATAAAAAGACAGTATATCCCGTCACAGCACCTGTAGGAATCATTTAACCCACCGATTGTTTCATTTTGATTCAAATATAATGTGTTGGTTTCAAAAAGGTAAACAAGCATTACAAGAGTTATGAAAATATGTTAAAATTTGAAAATATGTTAAAATATGTTGAAATGTAAAAATGCATCATCATCTTTCAGTTTTGCAGTGCCATCTAGTGGTGAAAAGAAGGGCTACCCATTGGAAGTACAAGACCTGTGATATGGCTTGTGTTTTTCAAGATTTAGTCACAAAACAAAGCACAAGGGAATAAAAAGTTTGTGGAACAGTTTAAGTATAAGGTTTAGGAGAGGCTCAACTGTTTTTTTATGCAGTTTTCACATTGTCTGCTTTATTGGAAGATTAATGAATTTTTATACTGTCACTTTTTATTTGTGTTATAAAACTTACAGTTAAAAGCTGATAAAAATGACTACTCTGAATAGCTTTTTAAAATAGTTCAATGTATTTAAAAATGTTGGTCAAACAACTTTTTAAAAGATTATTATTTCTTTTTAAAATTGTAAAGTAGCAAAAAAGCTCAAAAGGACCACAACCTTGGTTACAAACAGCAGATATAAGTTTAATTCACAGGTTGTTATTGCTCTCTCTCTCTCTCTCTCTCTCTCTCTCTCTCTCAGAGATGAAGAGCCTTCGCTCACCCCATATGGAGAGGCTTGAAGTGACTCAGACATCTTTTTCAGTCTTTCTCTGGAGGTGTTCCGGGCATGTCCAGCCAGGAGGAGGCCTCTGGGAAGAGCCAGGACATCCGCTGGAGAGAATTTCTCTCTAGGTCTGCCCCCGGTAGAGCTGGAGGAAGCATCATGGGAGAAGTAATAGCATCTCTGCTCAGACTGCTGCACTTACACATTATCTTTTCGTTTCAGTCAGGTTTGGTTTTTGAAGTGTGCTTCTTTTAGCCTGCGACTAAAAGGGATAAATCCCAGGCCTGCATCTGTTTGCCGATATTTATCCCTCTGCATCATTGTAAATCCTTAGTTCTGATGATTTGACTCTTTGTGGTCCGTTATGCGAATGCAGTATGTTTCTTTAAGGCCTCCTTAAAACTGCACTTTTAAAATATGATCTGGAAAATCCCAAGAGAATGGATAAAGTATTTATCAAACTCAAGTATTGATTATTGATACCAGATCCAAAACTAGAAGGCAGCTTGGACCCTTTTTAAACGTGATGCTATTAAAAGCTCCAATAAACCCCGCAGGTTTGTTAAAATATAGAACAAAATCTGGAAGTACAATTACACCCGCTGTCAATAGGAAGTTTCGAGCCTCAGGGAGAGACCTCTGCAGAACAGATCATTTGCAGGAAGAGGAAGATGCTGTGAAAGTAAAACAGAGCACTAGATTTCCTCGTCTCTTTGCACTGGACAGATTGCAGCTTGGACTTTACTTGTTAAATGAGTGGTGTGAATTGGGACTGTGATGTTTATGCATTAGTGTGATTAATTTATGAACCCAAATACAAGCTCATTAGATATAAAATAGATAGACTGCTTGAAATGTTCTGTCTGTCGAGAAAAGTACAGATCAATGAGTGGTCTGTCGAGGACTTAGTGATTCGGAATGAAGTGATGTCTTCTTTGCCAGACTAATGGATCTGAATGGTGTTGAAAGGATGGGAAGCGTGCTGTTCTGGGTTTCATTTTGTTCCATTTTCTGGCGAGCATATGCGAAACAGTGTTTTCATTATGCTGTTTGTTTTCGGTAGAGAGTGAGCTTGACATTTTCACACTAGTGCCCTTTGAAAGAAAATACCCAGGCAAACATAAGAATATGAAGATCTATGTTTAATTAGAGATCCTTCATTATTGCTTCTGAACTTATTTCAGAGGATTTACTGTAAGAGAACTAGCAAGGAATTCAGTGTATAAGTGTTGATTCTGTCTCAGAGACAATGAAAAGCAACATGCAGTGTCTAAGAAACCCATGATTTAAGATCATTTAAACAAAAATGTCTTCAACGTCATGTACAATAGAAGAAAAAGGCTTGAAATATTTTGCATGTGACAAAAAAGGGTCTTTCTTTATGAAAGAACAAAATAATTAGGGCTTGAGCACCAAAGGGAAGTACAACCATATTGTAATTGCTTTGAATATTATCGTTTTGCAGCATTTGAGGCTTGAATGTGCTGGAAAAGGCAAGAAATTTCGTACAAATGTCATGACCTGGTGAAAATTGGGGTTAATGTTGAAAAGTGACTATAGCGCCACCTAATGTGCTTCAGCTTACGGTGCGCTAACAGTTTGTCGTGGGTGAATAAAATTCGACACACATGTGTAGGGTACTGAGACTTAAATATAAATAACATGGATCCCGTTTCAAAATTCGAAAACCTCTGAAAAAGACCACTTTTGCTTGTGTTGTACTTTAATGAGCTCCTACTAGAGATTTTATCTCAAAACTCCATCAGGCTTATTTTAAAGCGTATGGGAAGCTAAATTGCAAAGATTTTTTGGATTTTGTTAACCCTTATTTGCATGGTGGTCATGGAAATTCGACATTCGAAGTTGTTAATATCTCAGCCATAAAATGTCTGAATAGTCCTGAATTTATCAACGATGTCAACAGTCCATATCTGAACACATCTACAAGGTAAACTCTCTGTTATAGCGTCACCAGTTGGCCACAGCAAATATTACTTTTTCACAACTTATTTATTATTTCATTTTTAGAAATGTTGACACATGTGAGAATAATTTTGGCCAAAGCTATAACTATTTGGACACAGTCAAAGCGCCACCTGTTGGTCCTGAGACTTTATCAAGTGATTTTCATTCATTAATTTGCCTGACAATTTTTCAATTGTCGTTTAAATAGATCTGGTAATAACATACTGGTTATTAGCTAGTGTATTCAAAAATTATGTTAATTTCCTTAAGTATTAGCCTGATTAGCTGGAACAGGGTGTATAGCTGTGGGGTATATCTGTGGGATAAAGTGAGCCGGTTGCATTGGGGTAAATTGAGCCAGATGTGCAACCTACCCTACTTTAAGTTTCAAACTAATCATAACGAGTCTCTAATAACATAATATATATATTCACAATTTTAAACAATCACAATTTTAAACATTTATCAAGACAAACAATTAAAAATTTTCCACAAAATGCTATAAATCTATGACCATAAACCCCACCCACACGCACAACATCCAAAAAGTTTAAAAGCAATATTAAAAATAAAAAAAATCATATTTCAAACATATTATGAACAATGAACTCACCAATGGCTGCAAAATGTTTCTTTATGGACAGTTTTTGTTTTCTTTACGATCTTAAAAGATTTTTAAGTCTTTTTAATGTGTTCCATTTTGGAATTGCCATTGGATGGCTTTTGCCATTGGAGGAAGGACAGCAGTCATCCATATGATTACATTTATACAGCTAAAAAAGTCAAAACACTGAAGAGGGTTCTACTGACCAAATGGCTTCATGAGATTGAAAAGTGGGGCATGGATTGGTCTGAATGCATTTGCTGTGTTTACGTTTGTCACGCATAAAAACAAAGACACAGAATTCAAGTTAATGACGGGACTTTGAATATTCGCCAAAGTGAAGTTTTGAAACCCAACATGTTAAATGAAAATTCTTATTTTCTCATTGCACACTCTCCAATGTTTTATTTACCATAGAAAGAAAAATAACAATAAGCTACTGTAAAAATGAACTCTTCATATGATCTAAAACACTTCCATTTTCATTTGTTCAAGAGATTTTTCAGGTGAAGGAATGTTTAACTGCAGGTGATGGCAAACACCGGCAACATGGAGCCTCACAATTTGTTAATGAGGACCTATATGACAGAACAGATCATTATAATCAAGATGAAGGCTGTGACGGGACTAAAGGCAAGAGCAAGACTGACTTCTTAGAATAGATCTTTTCCAGACACACACGCAGTCAAAAACAGACCAAGCGCTCACGATAAGAGAGCTAATTATATGTCAGGGACCTTAATGGCCACTCGGTCTATTCATCTCTGTCTATCCCCTTCTTTTTTCAACTTTTCCATATGCACCTTTACATGGTTATTATTAACACATCAACTATCATTTTTTGTCAATGCAGAGAAAGCAAGATAGATCCACCGTGTTGTAACACTTCTCCCAAGATGCAGCCAGTCATTTCTGGCTGCAATCATCATTAGAAGTCATCGGGGTTGTAATTTTCAATCGTTCTTTAAATAAGGGTACATGCATCGGAGACATCTGGTTCTGATTTTTAATTTAAGATAGTGGTTGTCCTTAAAAGTGTTTTAAACTGATTTATGTTCAAAGGAAGCCGTCTGTGGGTTGGTGATAAAATTGAAACTCTTTGCAACAGATTAACAACTCTTCAGTTCTAAATTCAGTTTTTTTTTTATATCAGAATATATCCCTGGTAGTTAAAACAACTCAATCTGAGTGAACATGTGGGACCATCAAATTTACACCAGTACTGAGTTAACTCCTCTATTTTAGTATTTTAAAACACAATGTTAAAGTGTGTCCTGCGATGGACTGACGACCTGTCTCTCGCCCAATGTGTGCTGGAGATAGGCACCGCCAGACCCGGGTTGGAAAATGAATAAATGATTGAAGGAAGGAATATCAGACTCTACTTACCTATGAGTTATTTTGAACTAATTTTCATGTTACAAATGTACTTTTTTGTGTGTTAAACCCTAGAACACTATTTATTTAACACACAACTAGTGTTAAAGATAATTAAAAATTACATAACACCAAAAACTATCTCTTTACTTTCAACCTTTTATTCTGCAAGCATGTATAAGTAATAATTATTAATAATAGAGCAATTCCAGCTACAACAAAAGTTTGTCCCTCATTGCATGGGTATGCAAAACACAAAGTAATCATTATAACACATATTAATCTGCATCATTGCCTTTCTGACAATATATGCAGATGACATCATGGCGACAACCCAGTCAAGACACAACGTGATGCAGATGGTCATCACAATATAATATTTTAGCCATTTTTAACCAGTTAAAAAAAAACACCAAATATTTGGTCCTCAACAAGAAACTAACATTACTTTAATCCAAAAGCAGTCACTCCTAAAGAAAGTCTAGTGCAAATGGAATAATATAGCGATGTGAAAAAGAGAGACCATCTACATAATACGCTGTTGACTTGAAAGCTTTTAATAACTACATAAAGGGTTGGTCACAAAAAGTGCCAGCGGAAACAGCACGAAAACTTTTTAAAGAACATTAATTATAAAATGTACACAATGACAAATTGCACAATGCAAAAAATATACCAACCGAGCTACCTCAACTGCTACTGAGCTCCACCGTCTCGCGTGCTGCAAAGGTATAAATGGTGCTTTTTCTCAAAATAAACTCAGGTGTGGAGTTAAAACGCACCCCTGAACACCAACGAATGAACTCAGAACTGCAACACGGCCAGGGAGTTTCATTTGACACACACTTCAGTCACTTTTTTGGATAACTCCGTAACTGTCAACACCAGAAATTTGCTGTGTGTGTTGAAGAATGGTAAAGCGGTTGGCCTCCATTTGGCCTCTACAAACAACTTTAGTAGTTGCAGATCCAACCACAAAGAGATTTCTGCATTTTCTTTATGATGTGACTCTTTCATCCCTGTAATATTCGGTTTTCTGCTTTGAATGGCTCCCTTGAGTTCAAGCCAAACCATCTCAATCTGGTGGAGGTCAGGACTCTGCATATTGACTTCTGCTAAAGGTATTGTGCTGTTGATTCACTCCCAGCCTCTGGATCTTTGTCCCAGTAGATCAACAAACGTCTGTTGAGCTTTAGTAAAGATCCTCCACACAAACCTCCAGCAAACTGGCAAAACAAAGCAAGAATTATGTTTTATTATGATATTAACAATGCTCGGGACACAACAAATCACTTCCGTGATGCCCCTCTAGAGTTCTGTGAGCTTTAAATGTTGATGTTTCGCCCTCCTCAAAACCCAAAAGTCTTTTGTGTTTTCTCTGTTTTCCTTTTCCCCCAAATAGCTAAGCTGTCCGTATGCCCACATTATAGTTTCAGCCTCCGTCTCAAAGGATGTGTAGTTGTGTTTTGTAATATCCAGACAAGCCGTATTGTCTTTTACTACAGCAGTGGGTTGCTCCATGAACTTTTTATATTTCATAGACCTGTAAAACAGAAATGTTTCCATGTACTGTCTTGTTTTCTCTACAAAACACAGGTTTCCCCCTGACAATTGTGTGAATCTGGTTCACATGGTGTCTTTTGATATCCAGTCTTTAGATGAGCTCCAGAGATGTGCCATCTACTTGTTTTGTTGTATTTGACTGATACACTCTAAAAATCGGGGCTATATAGAACCAAATCTGGATCTTTGGCTCATAATCATAGGGGGAACCTTTTTTGTGCAATTTAACACTTATCTTCAACAGTGCTGTTTTGAAACAACCATCAAATGTTGGAAATAAATAAACTTTGGCATGATATATATGACCATATATATGGAATGCATATGTATACAGGACATTAAAAACAACAAAGAACTACTTTAGAACCACAAAAGCCAAAAGAGTTCCTTTACGCTAACAAAGTGCTACCTTAAACACCCGCATAGGTTTTTTCGTTATTTTGTGACAATATTGGACATATTGGACAATGTATAAAGCAACTCAGTCCACGGTATAAAAAAATTATCCATTGGCTTGAATGAATGTTGCATCTAAAACCGGAAGATCCTGCTTGTACTGTGCTATCACGGACTCCGCTGCAATAGAAAGTTCAGCTTGTTCTGGACAGCAGACTGGACAGCTTTTTGATGAATCAATAAGAGGCAAATTAATTTTTTTAGGGTGATAGTGTTGCTATAAAGTAGAGATCACCCTGTTATAATTTAGATGAGTTTTATAGTGAATTATTTAATATGCCGCCAGAACATGCCCCGAAGATGATAAAATGCTGCATTGTTCCTCACCTTCAGCCAGAACGTCTCACCAGTCAACAATCACAAGCCACGCCTGAAGCCACTAGCAGCAATCACTAATCGCTTCAGTCACTTTCAACCTCTCTTCTTTAAAAATTACTTGCTGCGGTCATACCACTCCTGAACAATGTGGAATTTCATCACATGCGGATGTGCCCTTCAAAAACACCAGCTTTTAAAATGTAAATAATTCCCAATATAACTCATCTAAATTATAACGGTGCTCTCTAATCTGTTTTAAAGCATTACTAACATCCTACAAATATACATTTGATTCCTTTTGAGTCATCAAAAAACTCACACATATGACCTCTCCAATTTGGTTCCATTTTTTATTGATGCTTCGGACCTACTTTCTAAAAGTAATCCTTGTTGAATTCTTTCCCTTGGTTTCCTGTTCTTTCCAATGCGATAAGTAGCTTTCTTGACAGTGGTACAAACCCTCGATCTTCACAACCCCTCGGAGAAGAAAACCACACTGATTTCGGAGAAGAAAACCACACTGATTTCAAGAGAAGTCTTAATTTGCTTGAGAAGTGTTATTAACTTTGAATTTAGCAAAGTGTACATTTTGTCAAGCTACAGAGACCTTTCTTGGGGTAGAAGTAGGCAGTGATGATGTAAGACCTATGGACATTAACGTGAATGCCATTAAAGACTTTTATTGTGTCTACTGGACACAAAGAACTGCACAGATTTTTGGAAATGACAAGTTATTACCACAGATTTTGTCAGGTGACCCATCCTCTGACCTCAATGCCCAGTCCTTCCCAAGATTTTGTTTGGCGTGATGAATGTCAGAAGCCATTTGATGAGGTGTAGTGTGTGTTCTGCAGTTCTCCTCTTTTTTCGTCCATTTCGAGTGCACCTTGAATATCAACGGTTATGGCTTTAAAATAAATCTAAATCATGGATTAATGTGACACATTGCAGCATAATTAACAAATTAAAAACTAATAGTGAGTCTAGAGTTTTAATTGTTTGTGAAATTGTTTTGAACCGATGACTATTTCTTCATTCATTTGCTTGTTTATTTATTTAAATACTTAATTATAGTGATCCGTTCTTGCAATCTGTGCATTTTTCCTGAACCACACATGCTATGGCCTGGTGACTTGCTCAAGGGCACCTCAGTGGGAGCAGGGTGGGTGGGAGCAGGTTTCGATCTCTCAGCCCACCTCCATCCATTTCCTGTCTGAGTCGAGGATCGAACCTGTGACCTTTGGATCACAGGACAAATCTCTGTCCATTATTCTTCTCTACCTCTAGTTTTCGTTCCCACACTCTGCCACCTCATCATCATTTGCATTTAATATTAATTATTCTGTAAGTTATTGGATTAAAGTGCTAAACATTAAATTTGGCTATATGAAAAGCAAATTACAATTTTTTGGGTTCACTTTTAAATCCTGGATAACATCATTTGATCATTGAATGGACAGTACACAGCTAAAACATGAACATTTTTTGCAGCCACCTCATTATAAAAAACATATTTTCACTCAAAGTATTATATTCAACTTTTTTACCCAAAACATTATAATAAAAATATTTTGTAGCCAAAACTTTATAATAAATATATTTTCAGTCAAAGCATTATATTAAACTTTTTTTTACTCAAACATTGTATAAAAATATTTTGTAGCCAAAACTATAACAAACATATTTTAGCCTAAACACTATAATAAGCATTTTGCAACCAAAACATTATAAAAATAATATTTTACAGCCAAAATATTATAATTGTGCAGTCCTTATTATAGACATTTCTCAATCAGTGTTCTTTGGAGGAATTTTCAAATAAATATTTAAAGTGTTAGAATGCTTTGACTAGTTGTTTACATGTAGTAATTAATGTTTAAGAAATACAGAACAAAGTGTTTCATTTAAATATTTGGAATCTAATATTAATAAAAGCAACATATTTGATTTGTTGATTAAAATTAAACCAATTTTGCTGGTTTCTTATTAAAAATGTCACGTAACACAACATTGCATTGGATTTTTTTCCTGTGCTGTAAGGAACAGAGTGCGTCTTCGTTGGTGTCTCATTGATTCGGCTCAGGTTAGCTGACTCTTGACACCAATTAGCTTTGGACAAGTCATTAGCCTAGAAATTCCTTCTTCTTTCTCAGCTTGCACAGCCAATGTTTACATTGGATCAGTCCAGACAACAAAGATTTTGAATATCAGTTACTTCAATTCTATTTTTCACACACCCGTTTACATTTATTCCCTGCATTTCTTTAATATTCATATTTGATTCCAGCAGGAACATGGAGACAGCTGCACCACTCAAGTGTCAGCAAAAGGACGGTGCAGAAATTTCAAAAACCTTGCCCCCTGAGCACTTTTGACCACAGGCATTAATGGACAACCGCTGGAGCTGTTCATGTTCTTTCACATGTTTAATTGTCTAGAAAAATACTGAGATGTTGAAACAAGGGGACCACACTGAGGAGAGCATTATAAATCTTCAGAATGTTGCTAAAGATGTTGTTTGTTTCCAGTCAGATGTATCTATTATCTGGATCAAGTGCAAATCAATGATTTGAATGTTGTAAAAGGGACATAGGAAGTCCTCAAAGCATCTAGACTTAGAAGTTGTTTTAAAGAAAAGAACTAAAACAAGTAAAGCCAAATGAAAACTGTTAAGGGTTGGCCTGGTGGTCGGAGACTGGAATGACGAGAAAGGTGTCAAAAGTGATTGGTGCTCAAGTGAAAAATTCCCAGCTAAACACTCAAAAGCCAAAAGAGGCAATATTGTGTAAACTTGACTTTTTTACTGTTGACATTTCAGTGTTGTTCCCTCATCAAAAACGTGCGTCAAGTTTCAAGTTTTA
This sequence comes from Danionella cerebrum, assembly GCA_007224835.1. NCBI lineage: Eukaryota > Metazoa > Chordata > Actinopteri > Cypriniformes > Danionidae > Danionella > Danionella cerebrum. Next base: position 218,908 of record SRMA01025975.1, read on the forward strand.
TTCAGAATCTTTCATGCAGTTTGTGTTATCCTATATTTCTTTTTTGTGAGCTTAAAATGTCTCGATTATCATAGTTCCACCCATAGTTCTAGCACTGCCCACCTACCAAACAGATTAATCACCAGTAGAGCTCATCTGTCTGACCAGGAAGTGTTAGAGCAGCAGACTGAAGAACAGAGAAAGCGTGTTTTCGGATGTCCGTAACCAAAAGTCGCTGCTTGAATTTTTGTTGAATTCTGACTGACAGGCAAGGGTTGGTCTGAAGGGGGCGTGAAGAAAGTCAAAAGTGCGTGGTAATTCAAGGTTTTTTTAACGATTAATATTGCATTTAGAAAGTTATTAACAGTACAATATTTTGCTGCTGGCGAAGTGCGAAACGTGTGCCCGGCTGGTCTGTCCCTGGACGATGTCGAAGACATTTATCTAATTGGAGCTGTGATAACTGGGATTCTGCTGATTGGAATACGTTGAGCTATCTGAGATTGTCAAAGGCAGTCAGTGCTCAAAACCCCACTAAACTGACCAACTGGAATGAAATGTCGGGACTCATTCAGTGGTCTGTGACTGTAAATTGGATATCATCGGGGAGAGACTGACGACTATGCAACGGATGTTGGATAAAATAGAGACCGGTGATGGACAGTAAAAATCTGTAGAATTTGACCCAAGAGCAACTTCTCTTCCATCTGGCTTTCCCTCATCTCCTCTGGCCTCGAAGGTCATCAAGGAGGTAAAATACTGCCCAAAGGGAGTGAGACAGCGGGAAGCTTTGAATTTGTTCTTGTAGGACACTACACCTCCCCAAGCTTCCCCCAACCACTGTAATCTGAACAGGCCACAAGTATAGCGGCTATGATGGCAGCAGGAAAATGTGGGATGTTAACTGCTGTGGTTCCACCTACTTTCCCTGAGTCTTCGAATGTTTTTTTTTGTATTATGTTTATATGTGCTTGGTTGCAATGGCTTTTTTTAACCTGCTCCACAATGCCCATTTACATTACGCTTACATTTATGCATTTAGCAGACACTTTTATCCAAAGCGACTTACAGTCTGGGAGTAAACATAAGCAGTTTGTTACAAGGTCGGATAAATCATAAGACATACACATAGAAGACGTTTGAGCTGATACAGAAAATAAATTGAGTGCTTCAGAGGTTTTGTTTTTAAGTAAGTGCTCTCGAAAGAGTACAGTTTTTAGTTGCTTTTTAAAGGTTTATCCCACTGTATACCCATTTCTCTGTTTGTTTCTTAAATCCAACCTCTCAACAATGGCCTGTCTTCACACCTTGTCTTTGTTTGTGGCCAGCGGGGTTCATTTTCACTGCATGTAACAGTGTATGTGACAAATAAAGTCTTGATTGATATTTGTTCTAAATGCTTTAAAAGGGCCCCTACTTCCCTACAGAAAAGGAAGTCTTGTAGTGCTTGTATTTCAATTGAAGTCCGAGAATGTACTTTTCCCATCTCTGGTATCTTCTGTGTTAAACATCTGATCATCTTTTAATAGTGTATACTTCTCCCTTTTGTCATGGCTACTCTGTAACAATGATCCCGAACCACTGATGAAATAGTCATTCTAACAGCATCTCTATACCCCTGACAGCTTTACAAAGTACACCGGAGATTAACTGTTGCTGTTTTAATAAGAATGTTAAATAGAAATGTATAACTCACTCCCCACACTGAGGAAGGCTCGGTAAGTCCATAGTGCATTCGCTGCTTTTGTGATGCATTCATTTAATTCAAAAGCTGCAGTGTGCTGAAAGAACAGAGGATCCACACTTTCACTGCGAGACATACACAGATAATTACCTCATAGATCTCCCCGAATCACAAATGCTCATCATAGCCAGAGTTCTTAGGAAAGCACAGGCTGTCACTGTCTATAAGCATCTCTGACAGTTAGATGCTGCTGAGCAGACAGTAATCAGAAAGTCTTGACCTGGCTGTACAGATCAATCAAACCTCCCACTAAATAGAAGCTCTATGGTCAGATTCTGAAGTTGTCTAGACAGTTTGTGTTGTTTGTCTATTGTTAGTATTCATAGATTGTCGCAGTGCTTTTCGGAGGTTGTTACATTTTTTATAAGCAATTGACCAAATGCTTTCTATTGGAACATTTTGTGAGGTCAACAAAGCTGAACATTGCTAACTACTGTACTGCTACATAAAATTTCATAATGTCTGTTGTAAATATACATTTTTGTTACTTTGTTCTGTTCATGGAGGTTCAATTACATGACTAATATTGTTTTTTTTATATAAAAAACAATTTATTTTTATCTTGTGATTTTCTACTCATTTTCTCTGCACAGGTTGGTAACTTCAACATTGGAAGAGCTTTAGCACATTTCTATCTGATTAGCCTGCTTTTGCATGTTCATGTTGAGCTCTAGGTTAGTCCCATTCATTTGCTTAGGACAGGTATCCTGACAGAGATCCATTCAGATGGTTTATAAGAAGGTTATACAGAATATGATCATACTCATGTTATGCAGCAGTTCAAATTATATCATTAATAAACTCACAGATATTTCTTCACAGAAATTCAAAAGGTTTCCTTGACTTGAAGGAGACAAGTGTGATTGTCATTCAATTTCATTTTACAGACCCCTAATCAGTGTCATTGGTGCCATCTAGTGATAAAAAGAAGGAATAACCCTTGGAATAACCCTCACAGGAAGACCTGTGAGATGGCTTGTGTTTTTCAAAGTTCTGGCACATAAAGTGCTTAAAACAGTGTATAAGATTTAAGAAAGGTGCAATTGTTTATACAATTTTCACATTGTTTTGACCTTGTCTTTGCTTTTTGGGTGGATTTATGAATTTTTGTTTTGTCTAAACTCTTTTTTATTTTAAAAACTGGTCATTTTAAAATGTGGAGATTTTTGCAGTGACAAATGACAAAAATAAATACTTGTATTTTTTGTACAATTTCATATTTGTTGTGGAATTTTGGTAGAATGCAATGCAAAAACATTTGAACAAAAAAAAAACTGGGGTTCCACTAAAAAAAAAAAAATGTTTTCTACAAAAAAAGTTTTAAAGGTAATTTTGTTAGAACAAATTGTAAAGTAGTAAAATAAACTGCTCAAAAAGCCCAGATTTAAACGGGTTAAAATAAACAAAACATTTTGACTTGAAAATGTAATGCTGTGTTTAATGTTCCATGGTTCAATGACAGAATCAATCAAGCATCTTTTGGTTCTTAGATCATGACACACATTCGGTTATTTATACATTTTTGTGCTGTACCTTGGATTTCCATCGAGCCTCCTGCCACAATCTAAAACATCTCGTTCTCATCATTGAAGAGTGTACAGGGTCCTGTGAAATTGTCTGCCCGGGGTTTTCAGGATCGGATGTGTTCATTCCTTGCAATGCAAGTCCTTGCAGCAGGCCATTTTGATCCTATAACGGGCTTGATAAGTGGTCATAAAAGATGAATAAATAAATGGTTGAAAGATGCCAATTCATATAACAAAAAAAACTGCATTAAAGTTGGTCGGGGGATTAAGAACTGCTGTGATGGTGCTTCGTGCATTGCCTGTGAAAATGAAAAGTCAATATTAGATGTTCAAAGTGTTATTGCATTAGTGGACATTTGTCAAAGTTATTTTTGACTTTTTCTGCCATGGACATGTTGCCGCAGCCCTCTGCCGCCATCTTTTTCTCATTTTTCTTATCAGATCACTTCAACCTTTCTGGTTATATGCCACTCGCTTGAGTTATTTTCATCCTGTGACTTTGGGTAAATTTAATATGTTTCTTCTCTGTCTTTAATTTCGTCAGATTCTAGCTCTCTTCTCATTTTACGCTACAGGAAATGATTTAAACATGCTCTGACATTTAAGATGAGATGTTGCATTTCTACACTGGCCCAAATGTAAGGAGCACAGACAGGCTTCCAGATTATTCACTCCATCTAAATTATACCATACCCACAGACACCCACATATTATATATTTGTCAAATTGGTTTGGTATCCATCATCCATTTAAACCTCAGCCGGCTGCTACTGCTGAAAAACCTCTGTAGTGTCCTCCCTCTCTCCCTCTCTCACACACACTCGCGCTCACATTATCATTAGTTCTGAGTGAGTGAGTGTGTATGAGTGTGTAGATCAGCTGAAACACAAACTGCAGCAGCTTTAATGGTCTTTAATTAGATGGAGGAGGTTGAGATTACATGGCTGACATGCTTGGAGAACAGAGCGTGATTGTGTCAAGTTTATTTGTTCGTGTGTGTCAAGAGGCTACCAAGCAGATGTGAGATTTTTACCCATCTTTTTGATTGCCTTTTTCAAAACACTGATTTATATTCTATAACTACTGCACTGTAGTGAATGGTGCACGAAGCTTTCTTTGCCAGAAATTGCTCTCTACAAATGTGTCATTGTGCATGAAAAAAAAAAAAAAACTAGAAAGATACCAATGTTTGTGTGAGTGAAACATAAAAAATTCATGAGTAGATCACAAATTGTGAATTGTCAATATTTTTAAAGAAATGTACAAATAAGCAAAAGGAAAACGTGTTCCATAAAACGAACTTTAAAAAGAAATAAAAAAGAAGTTCACTATGTAAATGATTGACATGCAAGCAAAATATTTGCTGGCCCACACTCATCCAGCCATTGTTCAATGTTAAAGCATACAAAACCTACCCAGAGTTTGTATTTTTCTTGAGATTGGGATACAGAAATTAATTAAACCCTTTTTAATCAGAGAATTGATTTGCAACAGGTAACATGTTAAAATTAAATTTTTTTCCATATGCAAAATATAGCATGTAAAAAGCACAAAAAAAGTCAATAAAGTCTTGCCTTGTCCCTGCACCGCTCCTTTTGAAGAATATAATCGATAACGTGTTTGTAGAAGTGTTGCTTTTCTTTTTTCAGTTTTAAAAGCCAATGAATAAATTCATAAGGGTACCCCCAAAAAGAAATTAGAAATTTTGCATTGCCTGTATTTATGGCATATTCCTGTGCTTATTTATTGGAAATCTTATTTATCCTGGAAATTTGACTACAGAAATGTACAACTTAGTCAGAAAAAGAAAAAAAATGTGTACTCATGCCTTGATTTCCGTAATAAAACATGCCTTGTACATATTTTAAAAAGAATATGAAGTGCACAATGTAAATGGTTGGCATAGAAACAAAACATTTGCTGGCCCACACTCATCCAGCCATTGATCCATGTGAAAAACCTCAGTACGAAATGTACACAGCACTGTCCAAAGATCATGGATAAAACATGGAGCATGAAATATTTTCAGGGTCACCAACAACCTGACATTTGAACTCTACAGAGTAGTTATAAAAGTTTCCTTCCTTGTTTAATAAATATTTGAAAGAACATATTCTTCTTATGAAATTTCTGAAATGTATAAAATTATAAAAGCTACTATCTTTGTTAGCCTATTTGAAGTTGTTTATGGCATCCTATGACTAGCTATGTTGCATTATTTTTATGTATTTTGTATAATTTAATATTTCCATGTATATTATTTGTTTACTTTTCCTTATTCTTGAAATGTAGATTGCAATTCCCTACAAAGTAATTTTACTATATTAATTACTTATAAATTAAGTCCATGCGCTGCTCCTTTTGAAGAAAAGAATTGGTATCTTGCTTGTAGAAGTGTTGCTTTTATTTCTTCAGTTTTAAAAATTTCTACTAGTGAAGAAAGCAGATCGAATAATTCTATTTTCCTTTGACAGAGGTGTTATAATCTCTCACCAGCGCTCCCTAGCTTGAGCCTTTCCTAAAGGGTTTTCTCTGCAGCTGTTTGACACAAGAAACTGTCTAATTCCACACAACTCACAGTGATTGTGCCACCTAAGGCAGTGCTTCACCCCACATCTCTTCCTAATATCCGAACACTAGTAAATGTGAAAATAATCGATTTTGGGGGAAAAAAACATCAAAAACGGTGAATGTTTGCCTCTCCTGACCACACGTCACTGCTATCACTAAAGCCCACCCCTCCTTAGTAACCGTTGCCAATTCAGACAAGCTGTAAGAACCATGATGAACAGGAAGAAGAAACATTCCTCAATAAGATTTTATGGGTATTTTAATCAGATATTAAATATATGTTGAAAATATGATTGTTGGAACCTTTCATAACCGGATTTAATAGGTTGCATTTTGAGTGAATTTTCTCAGTTTAAGTTGTTTATGTTAATTCAAAATGGCCTTATTGTGCATGGTTGTTGCTAGTAGTTGCTTAGCAATGACATTTACATAGAACAGGATTTCTCTTCAGTTGGAAGTTGATTAAACGGTTTCTATTTGCATAAAATGTAAACTTTTCGCCGAAGATGCTCAGACGTAGGCAGAAGCACCCACTCACCATTAAAAATAAATGGTGCTTTATTGTTGTTTGTCACTTGTGGTGATAATCTGTGACTTGTGGTCAATTTTGCAATTGAGCATCTGCGAAAAAAGAAAACAATTGCTAACAAAATGGACTTAAGGTAAGGATTTAGTAAACATAAATTGGCATTAGAAACAACATTGTTTAATTAAGACTGTTTAGTTCCTCTACTGGTGGTAAATGTTTTGACTACATTAAAATTGGGTGAAGAGTACCTATAACACTTGCTACGGTTGTTGCTACAGTATAGAAACAACTACAGCATCTCTCATTATTATTATTCCCATCAAATGACCAGGTAACTACGTTAATATTGGGGCGCCAGGTCATTTTGTTTCTACTAAAGTTTGCCAGTAGGTGAAGTAGACACCTACTCAACTATATGAATGAGGTTGGTAATGCCATATAGTGTTCATTGAATGGTGTGATGGCTTAAGAACAAATACAAGATTGATTGGAAGATGTTTGCACATTGATTATCAGCAATCGAGTGATCTGGAGAGTGTAGATGAGGTAGTTAGGAACTATCTGCCAGTAGGTGGAGCAGAAAGTTGATGAATAATTGTCATTAACTGGCAAATTTACTCTGGGAACATAGAGTCGAGTGAACAGAGTTCTTCTAGTAATGATTGTTGTTGTCTACATTAAAATGGGGTGGTCTAAACCTATTGAGCCTACTGAAGTTTGCTAGTAGGTGGAGTGAATACTTACTAAACTTTAGAAATCGGGTTAATGATAACTAGCACATTGGTTATTATTACCTTAAGTTCTTCTTGTAGTTCCTCAAGTTCTTCTTGCTGGTCAGTACCTATTGCGCCTACTGAGGTCTATCGGTAGGTGGAGTGAATGCCTACTAAACTATATAAATGGGGTTAGTAATGATAAATAATGGATCTTATGTGGCTTAATGCAATGAAACATTTCCTGGTGAAAATCTTTAAGATTGAAGGCAAGTATATTGGTTTTAATTTCCTACAGTCTGTGAACAGAGTGGTGTTTCTTACTGAGGACTAGTCAGTAAATGTAGTAGGCACCTACTGAACTATATATATATATATATGTATATATATATATGAAGGGAGTTGTGTATGACAAATATGGGCCATTAAATGACATTTACTAGACGTTAGCACTTTGGTTTTTTCCTCAAGTCAAATGAACAGAATTCTTCTAATTCTATTTTTGTCTACATTAAAGTGAAGTGGTCTGGACCTATTGCGCCTACTATTGCGTCTGTGGATAGGTGAAGTGAAAACGTACTGAACTATAAAAATGAGGTTGATAAATACTGGCCCTTATTCAACATGATGCTATGAAAAATTGCCTGCAAGATTGACGGAAAGATGGGGGCACATTGATCGCATAATTTTTTTAGGTTCGTGGTGCTTCTAGTAGAATGATAACTGTTGTCAAATTTGGTGGTCAGACCTATTGTATTTACTGAGGTCTGCTAGTAGGTGGAGTAGGCACCTTGTGAAATATTAGAATGGGGTTGACAATAACAAGTAGGAGCCATTAAATGGCATGATGATGTCATTTAAATGCCTTGGGAACAACTGCAAGATTTTAACACTTCGAAACATGACTAAACAAGAGTCCATGAGTTGTGTTGATCACATTGTGATGTGGCTGTTTTTAAGAAATAACCCGTGTATCTAAATGTAATATCCAGCTAGAATATGAACAGATGGCTGGATCAATAATCAGAGGGAGGATAACAAGAATATGTTGGTGTGTTTGAGAGGTTAGAGGGTAATTTGGTGGAATGCAATGCACTTGAATCAATATAATGGGAGCATATGTAGAGATTCTATGCATTTAATAGATGCAGGACAATCACCTATAAATAGCTGTAATGAATGCAAGTGTGCCAGGAAAAATGATACAAAGATTTTATGAAGAATTGTAAGAGCCCCACGTCTTGTTCAGGTTAAAAGTCAAGAATTGTCTTTATTCTGATAGAAAACTATGTGAGATTTAAACGACTGTCGGATAATTATTAAGGGGGATGAGGAGGGATTCTCGTGGAGAGAGGAAAGCCTGAAGGAGGAATGCATGAGAGAAAATTGTGTTGACACGAAAGGTGAAAAGAAAAAAGGGAAAGGGAGTGAGATGGATGAGGAGTGGTAGTCCTCCACTGGAGGATTGTGACACTGTAATGTCACTCTTCTCTCTGCCATAAAACCTCCTCGCTCTCTATAAACTCATGGCAAGTTTTCAGCTAAACAAAACTGACGTAAACTTGCAGCCCTTCGTTATCTACAGTGTGCTGCTGTTTCCGAATAATGTATTGCACAACTGGATGTCAAGGCTTTTTTTTCCCTGTCATTTTCAGTTCAAATGAACCCCGGCTTCTCTCCTACTCAGTTGCACTCCATCTTACTCTGTTACTCTATACTCACTGCTTTTGACATTTTTAAATACAGATATATATTATTTAAATTGTGGTTAAATTTGTACTTATACACACTGGATCACTATGATCCAAAATGCAGCATCTTCATTGGTACAAGCACATCAATCCCTATGAATAAATTGAAAACAATACAATCATTTTACATATTTAAAAAAAAAGTATTTCCTTTCATGACATGTTTTTGTGTGGGATTTGCTCTTCAAATGATGGAATCTTTCTTCATCTCAAATACTGCTAGATCGTAATTTGATTATTGATATGTTCCAACAGCTCTCAAATAGGGCTGTCAGCTGTGTACAAACATGACTTCTGCACACCACATGGTCTATAGAGAATGTACCATGTGATTGGTTATCAAATACAGAAAAATACAGTTAAAAAGCACATTAAAAGTGTTGAAATTAACTTTAGTAGAACCTCGCTATAAACAATGCTTCACAACATTTGTTAAAGAAAAAATATCAAACACTGTCAACAATTAACCCCATGGAAGCAAGAAAAGGAAGTGGAAATATAATCAACAGATTTTAGTGATATTTCAGGTTTCTTTGACTGAAGGAGACAGGAGATCACAGTAGGTTTCTTTGACTAGAAGGAGACAGGAGATCTCAGTAGGTTTCCTTGACCAGAAAGAGACAGGAGATCGCAGTAAGTTTTCTTGATTAGAAGGAGTCAACATATCTCAGTAGGTTTCTTTGACACGAAGGAGTCAGGTGATTGCAGTAGGTTCCATTAACTAGAAGGAGACAGGAGATCAGAACATGTTTCCTTGACTAGGTGACAGGAGATCACAGTAGGTTTCTTTGACTAGAAGGAGACAGGAGATCACAGTAGGTTTCTTTGACCAGAAGGAGACAGGAGATCACAGTAGGTTTCTTTGACCAGAAGGAGACAGGAGATCACAGTAGGTTTCTTTGACTAGAAGGAGACAGGAGATCACAATAGGTTTCTTTTACTAGAAGGAGACATGATATTGCAGTAGGTTTCTTTGACTAGAAGGAGTTAGGGGATTGCAGTAGGTTCTATTAACTAGAAGGAGACAGGAGATCGCAGTAGGTTTCTTTGACCGGAAGGAGACAGGAGATCACGGTAGGTTTTGTTGACTAGAAGGAGACAAGAGATCACAGTAGGTCAGGTGATTGCCAGAAGTTGCCTTGAAAAGAAAAAGGCAGGAGATCATAGTAGGTGAAAATTCAACCTACAAAGTAGGTTTCTTTGACTAGAAGAATTTTTGAACTGCATGTTGTAAAACCACATCGCTTGATTTAATTTGAATTTTTTATGTATCTTATTTTAAACAATGTAAGAAACGTTTTTGTGGTAAACACATCACGACCAGTGTCAGTGTAACAACTGTAAATGGCGAAATGAAAACATGATTCCACTTTTGATCAAAATGCGTCTAAATATATGACATGGCATTAGGAAAACATTAGGGCTTTGATTTGTTGTTTGAACGGGAATCTTGGGAAATGGTGTGAGAAATTAAAAGAAAAAAAAATGTGATAAACACTTCTGCATCCTGCCATGAATGCTCAGCCCCATGCACAAGCAGATCAAAGAAAGTGTCTTTTCCTAAATGAGATTTTCCCAGGCCAGACTTTAATGATCCATGGCTCTCGACGGAGCATGTGGAGAGCAAGGCATGGCAGTGCAGGAATACAGAGCGGAGCCTCTCGAAACCTGCCTACAAACCTGAGCAGTGTGCCGCATGTGGCTATTCAAACACAGTCTCACAGTGGGGCGAAAAACAAACAAAATGAAAAAAGCAATTGAAATTTTAGAGTCACACGCGCAGACGCACCTGTTCCCTTGACTTGGATATGCTGCACTGACAAGCTGCTGTTTGAAATTCAATCAAATTCACCTCAGGAAAAGAATGAAAGAGAGGCCTGGAGAATGGGAGCTACTGTTGAAAAGTCACTCGAAAGCACTTGTGCTGTTGACGTGTGCCAGCTTTTTTATAATGTGTGTCTCTATATGTGCTTTTCAGTGTCTTGTGGTGAGTTGGTGGCTTGAAGGAAGCAGTCACTTTAAAGCCATGAACACACTGCATGGTTGTCAATACAGATTGCTACAGTTCTCAAGCAGATTTTCGGAGTTGCATTAATTTCCGCACTGGAAAAGAGTCAGTGATGAAGAATCACAGGAAAACAAAAACATTTCCATTTCCAAAAACCATATAAACCCGTATGTCACTGAAATGAGTTCTGATGTCAATCTTTTTGCCTCATAAAATCAAGTTCCACTGCTAAAAAATATATATTGTGCTGAACTTTCTTTTGCTTGCTGCGCGCTGACCTCATCAGCTAATTGGTGATGTCATTTAAAGGCACAGGTCACATGCGCAAAAAGAATCACTCTTGTTATTTTTTTTTAAATCCAGGAGCCCTTGACGGGTGTATTTCTAGGGTTCTTCTACACTTTAAAATGACATGAAGTAGCATGTAACTTCCCCATGTAGCTCCCTGTGTGAATTGGAATTGCTAGGTGGGTTTTTCTTCCAGGACTTCTGGTTTCCCCACACGTCTAAAACACTTATTAATCTCCGAACGCACCGCTGCATGTGCCAATCACACAAGAGTTATGACACACAATTTGCAAGGAAATTCAAATGAAATGAGAGAAAATGCACAATCGTCTTTCAGTTTCATTTTACAGACCCCAAATCGGTGACACCAGTGCTATCTAGTGGTAAAAAGGAGTGATAACCCTTAGAAGTACAAGACCTGTGATATGGCTTGTGTTTTTTAAAGTTATGGTACAAAAAGTACTCGGAACAGTATATAATGTTTAAGAAAGGTTTGTCTGTTTTTTCCACCTTGTTTTTACCTTGTCAAAAACAGCTTTTATGAAATGTTATTTTCTCTCAACACTTTTGATTTTTGTTTAACTTTTTCATTTTTGATAATTGCCACTAAAAAACAAAACAGTTTTAAACATAATTTCACAAGTTCACCATCAGGACCTGCCTTATATAGGGTGCCAAGAATGAATGTACAAGGTAAGCTGTTCAATCGCGGAAGGTTTCCACGTTAAACCCCCCAGGGAGGAAAGGGGCTGTAAGAGGGGTGAAGCTTGGATTGAGTCAGAGAGAGGAAGTTAGGACTGGTTTAAATAATGGAGTGATTGATGGCTCGATTGAGAGCAGCTGATGGCAAATTGTAAAGTAGTAAAAACGCTCAAAAATGGTTAAATATACTAAAAGTGATTGTATATAATTGATTGATTGATTGATAAAAATGATTGTATAAAATATCATTATTAAATCTTAAAATTTTATTTAAATACTGTTTGATTATGGCAACAAAAAACATATAGCCATTCAGATACTTCTGTGAAGAGTCATCAAAAAAAAAAAAAAAAAAAAAAAAATGAAAAGCGTTTTCCTTTTTGGTGGTCTATGCCTTTGTTACTTTTTTTCTATGTGTGTAATTATGATTGATGGCAAATAACACATCATCCTCTCTTCTCGATTACTTGCAGAGCTGCAAATGAAATCCCAGCAATCTTAATATGATATCCTTATGTCTCAGTGCGAGAATAAAAAGCAGGTAATCTGTAGAGTTCATATTCCTCATTCTCATATTAGCCATTATATAGAATAAAAACGCAGACACAGAAATAATGATTTAATATTATTATTAAGTGAGTGTTTTACATATTGTTATTGCATGGAGCAGAAACATTTGCAATGAAGGCCAATGTGTTGATTGAGAAATGGGCCAAATTTTTGTTTCTAAGAGTCTCAGTATTATATATATGACCTTAACATTTAAAAGAAGTCACTCTCTGGCTGAAGATTCCAAATTGTTGGAGGAATGGGTGTCCCTTTGAGCGTTCAAACAGTCTAAGGTAAAGCTGTTCTATTGTGGTCTTGATCCATGAACTGCTAAATTCTTTTATATTGTTTGAAAGATTGTTTCATCCATTCCCATTTTGTTTTATTGAATACTAAACGATTCAATGGGAAATTTCCAGAAGACACTGTATTTAAAACCATACTCATGCTTCTTTTGAATGAGAATTAAATAAATAAATAAATCTACTATGACTACAGATATACTTACAATAGATACAAAAAACCTGATTGTTAGCCATTTTTTTTTTTGCAAGGAACAGTGACTGATTTCAATGTATTTGTAAGCATCATATTTATACATGTTCTTGCTATTGTATGGGAAGCATATAATGGAATGGTGAGATTAACTGACATTTATTAGAAATTTATTTGAAAAGACAAAATAACTTCTGCGTGACTTAAAGGAAACACAATCACGGAGCCCAACAAGGAAAGGATGACAGAAGCAGACAAGTGAAAATAGGACGCAGGATGTAACACCAGTCAAAACCCATTTCATACTGCAGGGCTCCTGGGAATCCCTGACCGGTTCAGATATTTTACATCTTAAATATTTTATAGCGACCATACAAAGCACTGCTACTCTCACACTGTGCCTGAATTACTTACTATTTTACATGATTGTGCTTCTTATGCATCAACAATTTCTGCAAAACTGTCAAACATTTGCTCAAAACAGCGTGTGTAAATCTGGAGAGCATGGGAAAATGTTGGCAAATAAACAAATGTCAAAATCATCTTGTATGTTTACTTTATTAAACTCAGCAAAAGCCATGTTTCCGTCGCGGATCTCCACAGCTCACCTGCCACTTCTCAGCCACTAATCACCCTTTCCCGCTCATAATCACAGTCATTCTGAACACCTGCCACTCAGCTGCTTCTAGTCCTAGGTCTTCCATCGCCAGTCACTTCCTCCTCATCCTCTCATGAATACCAGATAGCTAACTGCTACCACTTTGAATGAAGATCATCTTGAGTGCCAACATCTTCTCTCATGGAACACATTTTTCTCTCTATGTTCCCATCGAAAGGATTTCAGTCTTTGGATAACTTTGGAAAGAAACATTTGGAGCCAGAATCCTTCTAAGCATTAGTATTAGTTTGATCAGTACCAGACTTTCTGTGTATGTGTGGCGTGTTCCTGTGTGTGTGTGTATTATGTCAAGTCTCCTCATCTCCAAATGCCACCTAATCTCCATGTTACATGTTCTTCTTATGCGTGAATATGTGAATTATAGAGTGTGTGCACTGGCGCCAGATCGAGTGGCAAAACATGGGTTAAAGTGGCTTGGGATAATATCGAAAACCTCAGTCTATTCTGATGATTACACATTTACGTCAACACGATTGAATCTTGAAACTTACAGAAAAACCAATATTTTGAATGGAGATTTGACAGGATTTCCTGACACTTATATGTTCCTGATTACAACACTGTGTTGAGCAACATCTTCAACAAAACATTTACATGAAAATAAAAGCAAAAAAACAACAACAAATTAAACAACGAAACAATAAAATTTCTTCACATTTTTGGGAGTTAAAATCAAATATATACCTTTTATATATTTTTTAAACATTTAAAAATGTTTGTAAAATAAAGCAGCTCATTTCAGTTGCTTACAGAAAATGTTTTGTTTATTCAGTGCTTTTTGGCATTTCTCATGATAAACAAAAAAAGTTGTTTTTTTTATAGTTTTTTTTTTCGTTGATAATCCAATAAAATGGCTTTTGGGGCATTTCCTTCAGTAAAACATAAAACAGAAGTATATAAACACATACAAACGTGTTGATCTTGCTCAGATTTCTGCAGGTAAAACAGTAATGATCTCTTACAGAAGAGGCTCAAAACAATAGTCTAAATGTCGTTAAAATCTAAATATTGTAAACAGATATTTCTACCAGCACAGAGACTTTTTTGTTTCAATCATAATTGGCTTCAGCCATAACTAAAGATATTACTTTTAGGTAAATCCCACATCTTACTTTATGTGGAAAGTGTATAAACCAAACCAAAAAACGAAGCAAGAGTCAAAAACAAATCAAATACCAGATCACAAAAGCAAGCAGAGCACAGACAAGTGAGCGTAATAGCTAACAACGAAGACTGATGACAGAAGCTAACAAAGAGACAGCGGATGAGGAGGTTGGATGATGATCGGAAACACAAAGCCAATAGTCAACGGAAGGAAGTGATGCAACAGGAAGTGATGTCAATGATGATGAATCAGGAAAAACACAGCAAGTACACAAAACTAAACACAGAATACACACAATACTGGTGTTTATACGGCCCACTTTTCAAAGTAGTCATGTCACAGATCTTTCACACTGCATGATTATCTGGAGCTGATGAATTCCAACTGCACGACAGGTAGGAATTCCACGCTGCATGTCTACATTTTAACCAAACATTTGCAAGAAGTGACTTGAAAACATGCCACTGGGTGTGCAAGACTGGGATTATTATCAAAGCATTTTTTTATATATATTTTTCAAATAGATAAAGAAGGAATTTTCTGAACCAGTGTCAGTGTGCGACTCACCTGCTAATTTCTTTCGGATTGTGTCTTTGGTATTTCACTCTGTATTATTGTCAGTCATTTGAACTATGCTGCCAGCCCCTATTTTGCAGTTATTTCGATTGATACCATCGATATTTTTTCAAGTGGTTGGTTCCAAAAGAGATCTGTAAAACAAATGTCAGAATCCACACACAGATTTGGGGACTCACTGCTCCAAATTTTTTTTCCATTTGTTTTTCATTTTTCATCTCTTCTTCTTTGTATTGTGCTTGGTTTAATGGACTTATGGCATTTTGTAAAAATAAATGAATAAATAAATAAAATAAAAAACAGACAAACCAGGACTGCAAATCAGGACACAGGTATTGTGTTTTTGGAAAATTGATTATGCTTTTTTCTTTATTTTTTTATTTGGAACCAAACTCCTCAGAGGTCTCTTTTCCTTTCATTTCTGCAGTCTGTAGAATAGAGTCCCTGAACAATTGGAAACTGGTTTGAGCAGTCACTCGCACAACGGTTCATTTTCAACATTAATCACATTCACTGCTTGATTCACATGAACAGACTTTTTGATACTCGACCTTCTACATCCGACTACCATCACATGCACCACCCTCTATTGTGTGTTTTTACAGTTTCGTGTGAACTGCTTTAATAAACTGGGATCGAACTGACTTCAGCTCCCCCTTGTCTGTCTGTCTCAGCCTGTCAGCCATGACTCGTGACAGCTTGCGCCGTATCACTCTCATCAAAAGAGTCAAAACTTTTCTCCATTGCTTCAAAATGCCAAACTTCTAACGGACTAAAAAACTGGCTACACATTTTATTTTTAATACTTTCTATTCAAGCCATTAGTTATAGAATCCTCAGTGAACACAGCCGGCGTCCTGATGATCACAGAGGTGAAGCTTTAATTTAACCGCGGTGACTGATCACCACTCTATTTGAGTTTCTCTAAAAGATCCTCATTTTAAATTCAGACATGACCGAACGTGACGCTGCAGTGTAATTAGGGTGTCCTTTTCCTGCAGTTTGACCCATTCATACTGTTAAGCTCATTAATCACAGGCATTAATGCAGGCAAATTATCTTGGGATGATCAACCAATCATAGCTGCATTGAAAACAGACACTCCTTCTGAGTTTCTCCTGGTGTTACTATTTAGGGCTCGAGCACCGAAGATAGATAGAACCCTATTGTATTTTCTCAGAGCATTATTGTTTTGTGGCTTTCTGTAAATTTTTGAGGGCCTTAAAGTGCTCTAAAGTCAGAACTGGTGAAAATTTTTGTCAAACAGTGGGTGTGGCAAAATGCCACATGTTTCTGTTTATGTTGTTCGCTCAGTTTGTCGTCCGAAATTTTGTAAACATGTCTAGGGTAGCAAGACGTAAATATAAATAATAAGGATAGCATTTCCAAAATTGACAGGAAGCTTATGTCATCCTTTAACAAACTGTTATTTTATCTGTTAATTTTCAAACTATGGGATGGTAAATTGCGAAGCAATTATCGAAAGTCAAACTTTTGATATAAACAGACAGTTGCTAATAATTCAGCAGTACAATGTCGATCAGGAGGAAACTTGTCAAGTGTGCCAAGTCTATATCTAAACACATCTATATAGCAACCTATACTGTCAGCAACAGCGCCACATAGATGCCACGAAGAACATACCTTTTTCTGCAGTTTTCAACCGCTTTTTTAGTGTTTGAATTACATGTTTGAAATTTTGAACAGCTGTGTAAGATCATAACCTACAAAAAAAAAGTGAATTAAAACGAGTATCCAAAATCCAAAGTCTTATCTTAAGGCATATGGAAAGTTAATCAGCGAAGCTTTTTTGATTTTGTTAATCTATGCGCACATAGCTTCCGTCGAAAATCAACATATCGACATAAACAGGAAGTTGTTATAAGTCAGTCAGACAATGTCTGATTGATCCCAAATTTTCCAAATCCATGTCTGAACACATTTACAAAGTACTCTACTCTCATTTATCGTGCCACCAGGTGGCTGCACCAGGAACAACATTTAATATTGCTAATAAATAGGTACTTCTTATTACCAACTTTGACAAGTGTGACAAGAATCTTGGCCAAAACAACACTAGAACCCATTAGCGCTGCCTGGGGGGTCATGACACTTTCAGATGTGATTTTAAATGAGTTTTGCCTGTAGGGCTCGAGCCCTTTGATTGCTGCTTGCAGCTATAAAAGAGAATTATTTTTGAAGTAAAATTACATTTTTTTTTTTTTTTATCACAGCAAATTTGTTTACGCCTCTTTGGAGGAAAACAGAGGAACACCCCTGATGTTTGACAGCTTGAGATGAAACGCACATAATCTAAAAGCTTTGATGTCTACAATCCAACACAGCCATCCATCTGAAGCAGCAAAGGAGACATTTTTTTTTTTTCGAATGAAAGGCTGCAGAGGCATTTGAGAGATTCGCAAGCTGATTTCTGATTGATTCTGTTTCAGGAGTGTGTGTTGAACAGCCGGTGAGGAAACAGGGACATAATATGAATGCTTTGAAGTTTATTCTGATCTTCCCTTGTTTTTCCAATCTCTCCCACACGTATAGTAATGCATCGGAAGCAAAGGACAAGGCTTTGGAAAATGAAACTCTGAAAAAGAGAGAGTGCTCTGTCTTTATCTGCTGCCGGGCTCATGTTCTTTTTGAAAGAATGAACCTCAGAGCCTTCAAGGGCACCATGCTTTTGGTGAGAAATGCTATCTCTGACAAAAGAGTACACATACTGTATGCGCAATACAGAACAAACAGTATATGCACTCGCTGTGAGCTCCGTGTTCACACCAGTAGAACATTGTAAAGCAAAGAGAGTCATCCTTCTGTGGATGTTGTCGTGCTGGAAATCTCTACGGAGAGGAGCTTTCTGGTCCTGCATAAACCAGAATGTCTTTGCGATTAACCAGCACTCTCTGCCTGAAATTCATCTGGGATTTGGTTTAGATCAACACTTGCACAAACACCTCAAACAAGCCGCTACCGAACACCTCCCCTGCTCCATAATGGGGAATTACACCAAATGCCTCAAGTGTATTTAAAGAAACCTTTATTTCCTCATTTTTTCCACATCAGTGTCATCAAAGTGTGTGCGAGATTCTGATAAGGTGTGAGCAGAGGAAAGATTTTCTACTTGCTAATGTATTATTCAGGGGTCTGTTTTAATTAACTGTAATGAAGTCATTTTTAAAAATGATTTAAAATAAGTTTTAATAAGCAGTAAATGAAGGGAATCTGATTTTAAAAGGTTATTTTGGTTATGACCTCCCCCTGGCATGGATTACATTTAACGCTGTTGGATTAATGGTGCATTCCAACTGGATACACAAGTAAAGGTGACAGATCTTTTATATTCATTAAAACTGTTCCCCCAGGAGGAAAGATTGGTGCACATCCTGGCTGGTGGACTTTCTTAGCAGAGTTTTGTGTTAGGCCTGAGATCGGGTGAGTTTCTGCCTGGTTTGGGGACAACTTCCGAGGAGCAACCTCCGTTTTTTTTCTCTTGAAGCCTAATAGAAAGTGACTTCAACTGAAATTCCTCTACAGGCCACTAGAGTCTGGCTCCAAAACAGAGAAGGTTCTCATTCACTCCCTTGTTAACATTGCCAACTTTGGAGCTTTCAGAGAGTCTCCTCACGGTGTTATTCATTCCACCAAATTTCATCTGAAGAACTCCTTGTGTCAGTTGTTTCTTTGTGTGTGTGTGTGGTTTTAGATCATCGAGTGTGTGGTTTCTGCGCCCACGTACCACCGGGAAGTGATGCACTTTCACAAAGTCCATTTTTAACTTCATTTCTCTCTGCCAGAAACCAACGGGTGATGTCACTGACGCTTCATCCATGCTCTATACAGTCAATGACAACTTCCCACTTCCGCTCAAAATGCGGGCCAGGAAGTGTGTGATACAGTAATTCCTCAACTGTCCACTTGAGGCAGGAGAAAGCAGTGTAACTATACAGTAGATAAAAGTACTTAGCCATCCTTTATCCATATCCTGCACTTGTTATGGACTTGATGGACTTCCAATACTTTACAATAAATTCATTGCTTCATGCCACTATTGGGAAAACTCTGGTTTTCCGGATATTTTGAGATGCTTCGGTTGCATGGTCAGAATATTTCTTCTTCTCCATTTGGCCGCTCCACAATATCTTCCCGGTTAGCTCCACGAAACTAAGCTTTGTTGTTGCTTGGAGTTCACAAGTGTGTCGAAATGCTGCAGTCACTTTTTCTAAAAAAGGTCCAGTGTCGAGTTCCAATTTATTTATTTATTTTTTTGTTTATTTATTTATTTATTTTACCAGAATAATAGTGGAACCAGCTATAATGTATGGGTTAGAGACTGTAGCAGTGAGGAAGAGACAAGAGGCGGAGATGGAAGTAGCAGAGATGAGGATGTTGAGGTTCAGTTTAGGAGTGACGAGGATGGACAAGATTAGGAACGAGCACATCAGAGGGACAGCTCAGGTTGGTTGTTTTGGAGACAAAGTCAGAGAGGCCAGGTTGAGATGGTTTGGACATGTGCAGAGGAGGGATAGTGGTTATATTGGTAGAAGGATGTTGGAGATGGAGATCAGGCAAGAGGTCAAGCAGGAAGACCAAAGAGGAGATATATGGGTGTGCTGAAAGAGGACATAAAGTTGGTGCAAGAGTAGAGGATACTGAGGACAGAGTTAGGTGGAAACAGATGATTCGCTGCAAACTGAGAACAGCAGAAAGTAAAAGAAGAAGATTTATTTATTTTTAATTCTTTTTTTATTTATTTGATTGTTTTTTTTTTCTAAAGCTGATGTTTGCATCATAAATGTTGAATGATCAATATTTATAAGATCTTTTTAGTTTTCCCATTTTTTACAGACCTTGTCATAAGATTTTAGTTATTTACAGTTCCCAGGGTCTATATACTATAGACATATAATTTTTTTATTTTTTTTACAGAAATTTAATGTTTAAAGTTAGAAGACAATTACAATTTTTTTTACGCAATGATCAAATACCTGTAAAATTCTGAACAAAGTTCTGTTAAAAAATACATTTTCTGTTAAATTATGGTGAAGTTTATTAAATTCATATCATGAAAAAATACAGTTAATTTAATTGGATTATTTGTTTCGAACCAGTTTAAAATGTGCAATTATTATATTTCACTGCAAAAATAAATTCTAACACAGCCGTTTACGGTTTTTATAAAAAAATGTGTACAATCGTATAATTACAGCTCTGTCAGTGGCATGTTAACACTTGTATATGTCTATTTTTATATAGATACAAACATCTATGGCTTAAGTTGAGTAAGCAAAACATGCTGTGAAATATCTGTGACTGAATCAGAAAATACCATGGGTAACAATGCACTCAACCCAATCTCACTGGCTCCATTAAAATCTGATACTAATAAAGAGCAACACTTCTTCAATCCGTGAATAGAGAGATCTTTTAATAGAGAGAGAGAGAGAGAGAGAGAGAGAGGAAAAGCAGTGATAGGTAAAAGAGATTCTCATTGTCATAAAGTTTCATTCTAATCACAAGCTTCATTGGATCAGAAAATGCAGCTCCTCATTTCTGAGGTAGTGAGGCGTGATGTCAGAGCACACATACACACGCACACACAGCGTCAGCGAGACAAGGTGTCATTCATCCTTAACAAGCTGCAGTGTAGCACAGGAGTCTTTCGGGAGGCTCATCTCAAGCTTCTCTGCATGCGTTTACAGGTGAGGGACAGGCCAATGATATGTGTTTGACCTACAGGTGCGCCATCCCATAACCCTTTATATGCCTCTGCTGTCTGTCTGAGCCCGGCAAGTGTTTGTATTGTCCTTCACGTCTATGATAGATATCCATGGAACATCACTGTAGTGGGGAGTCACGCCAGCGTTTCGTATACATGCGAGCAGAGAGGAAGCATGTGACCCCCGATCAGCTAATGCACTCACGGAGATCAGACTCAAGGGAATGTCTGACCGCCGGTCAACTCTCTGCACTAATGCATTTACAGGGTTCATATTCAGGTGACAATACCTGGCCCCAGATCAGCTCTGCTTCTATTACATATACAAGGATGTACATTCTTCAGACAGTGCTTTGTGGGTCAGAATACGTTGCTAGTGCACATAATACATTATTTATTGTTGTCATTTTTAATACAATATGCATTCAGTCGCATTACTCCTGCATTTATTCTCTCTATTTTGTGAACTCTTTTAGCAAACAGCAGTGTTGGATGGTTCTGCGTGTTTTCAAGTTGTGTAAGTGAATTTTAGTTCCAGCTGTGGCTCTCAGCGGTGTCTGTAAATGTCCTCCCATGAATTATTAGCTCAGTTTGAATGAAAGATTATAATAATGACTCATTCACTTGTTTTATAATTGGATGATTTTGATAATTTGATCACTACCATGCTCATTATGATCAAGATCTAAGCTTATACCACTGGTAATGTCTTTATGAATATCATAATATTTGTGCACTGAGATTGTTGTTATGGAATTAAAAAGACTGATTGAGCTTCATAAAACTGTGGTATAGTAGTGTCTCGGGCATTTAACCTGAAGTAAGGGATTCATGACGATGAGTCTCAGCAGTGTTTTGAGAGCTAAAGGAAATAACTTGCAGGAAGTTCAAGTAACTGCAGTAATTAATGCCAAGGTTCAAGTGTAAGGGAAAGGAGAACAGAAGCAAAAGCAGCAGAAAATATCTTCTGAGTAAACAGAATTCTATTCCTTACTTATGATTCTATTACAATAATTTGCTTTGAATACTTTCCTTGTATACTTATATATCTCAAATTAATTTAATTTAAACCCACACATTTCAATTGAAAAAAAAAACGCTTTAAGGGTAAATACTAAATTAAATGTTTATTCTAGCTAAAAAAAATTGTAAAAAATCCACATGTAATCCCTATAACAATTGAATTAAAATCTTTAGTTTTGTACCCTTTTAGCAAAGAAAATACTTATTTTGTTTTAAAGATTTTAATTCAATTGTTATAGTTTGTTGTTAGCAGTTTATTTAAAGTCAGGCAAAGTTAGAGTTAGGCACTGTAACAATAGATTTAAAGGCTTTAAAAATGTATTTTACATGTTAATTTACGTAATAAACAACTTTGTTTTAAATGGTATTATAATAGTAAAAATATTTATATAAAAGCTTTTTAATTAAATGGTAACAGAAATTTTAGTAAAAGGAAACAAAATATCTACAGTGACTAGCAATTGAACAATAAGCTTTCAAACATTTTTTAAATGTTAGCCAGAAGTTTAATAGAAAAATGAGAAAAGCATAAATGCTTGCTATATATAGCAGTTTAATTTCATTTTTAAATGTTTTTTTACGTTAGCTAAAAGTAACATGTATGCTCACTAGAGCAATTGAATAAAATGTGTTTAAACATTGTTTTAAATGTTAACCAAATGTTTTATAAAGAGGGGAAATATAACAAAGGTTTTTTTGTAGTTCTGCCTTCTCTGTGAGCCTATTGTTGACATTCTATTTTGACACTGAGCATTATGTTGCTTTGAAGTACAGTGAATATATGGTTTGTTGTAAATGTTGACAGTTAAAAATATAATTAAATTTCTGAGATGAAATCTAGGATGTGTTGGTCATCAGATTGTTTGGATCAGTGTCCGATGATACTGGCGGGAACAATTTGTGACCCCGAAAGGAAATAAGCGGTTTGGAAAATAAATGAATTAGTTTTATTTTCAAAATAGAACATATTTTTTTTAGATTAAAAACGTTTCTATTGGTTATTTTCTATTAGATCAAATGCATTCCTTGAGCACCTTGCTGAATTAGTTATAATAGTCTTGCATGATGCTCTTGACCAGGACAAGGGATGGATGTGGTTCTCATTAGATGGAAACGCTCAAACCAATAAATGTTCTTTGACAGATCAAAGTGAATCAGGTGCATGCTGGGAGATCTACACAATCAGTTAAAAACCAAGAGCTAGCTGTGTCGTCTAAGTACAAGCTTACACACACAGAAGACCAGCCAGACTTCTAATCTTCAGGCTGAACTCTAATCATCTGTTATTTCCCTGTCATAAATAATGGATCTAAGTGTTTCAGAGTGCTTCAGATTCACTCTTTTAGATGCTAATGTTAACTTACATTATTCCCTACAGACCTTTTAGTCTGCGAACAAGTGAGAAAAACATAAACCGTTCCATTTCGAAAAAAAAAAATCTGTCACAATTTTATGTCAGAGTTATTCGTAATAGGTGCGTATGATTTTATGGATTGCAATATCTGAAATCCACAACGTATAAAAAAAAAACAAGAGACTCCTAGAATTCTTAGTTAAAGTCAGAATTCTGAAATATAATCCCAATTCTGAGATATATAGTGACAATTGTGAGATATAAAGTCGCAGTTCTGAGATATGAAGGTAGAGATCTATAACATAACGTTCTAATATGTATAGTGACAGTTCTGAGATATAGTCCCAATTCTGAACTATGAAGTCCAAATTCCTAGATATAAGATTCTAATTAAACTTTACTTTATATGTGGAATGAAACAAAACCCCCCCAAAAAAATCCCCAAATGTTTCATATTTATTCCCATCTGTTTCATAGGCGTGGTCAACAAGGATCCGTGCCTATTGATATTTTATACGGGGGAAGCTCTTTATCTTTTTTATTGTTTGTTTTAAAGTGTTAAAGTTGAAAGCCTCTGGTGTTAACTGCTGCTACTGGCAGATTCTGGTTACAGTAAATTCTTCTGATGTTGCTTTCAGCATGCATTCGTGGATTCTATGAAATTTTGCATTCACAAATGTTAATAAGGTGAATTTGAAAGCATGCATCCTAATTGCAACTTGCCACATTAACACATTTTTGTTAAACTTAGTTACAGCATTTTCAAGGACCACTGTCTGCACATACTTTAAACTCTCACACTAAAATTCAAGTATTTTAATGAAGCTCAGGCACTTTTGTAATTAATGGTTTTGAATATTTAATAAGTACACTGTTTGCTTTCTTGTTTGCTGGTGGATAACCTCATAGATTTAAAAAAAAATCTGAACCTTTATGTGACATTTTATAAAGGCTAAAATACAGCACAAAAAAAATGTTTAATGATTCACTCCATTAGTGATTATTTTCCATACCTGAATACCATCATGACCACATTGCCTGGCCAATAAAAAAGAACCCACGTTGATTTAACTTTACAAAAAGGTATAAGTCTCCCATTGGACATCTGTGAAGACTCTTACAAGATTGTCACAACCATGGGCGATGTGGGTGTTTTAATACAATAATGTTTTCCTTTGGGCCTTCATTAGTATGAAATGTACACGGAGACCATAGTAACTGAAGGATCCACCTTAGTTTATCTTTATAAACTTATTTGACAGACCAACATAATAGGTGTTACAGAGATTATAGACTTACATGTTTAATTTTATCGCAGTCGAAAGAAAAATGAGTTTCCATTATAGTTTTCATTCTAGTGTCTTTGTTGATTATTGTGTATGATAAGCTTTTCACATAAACTTGCCACGTCTTGTCTGAAATGACCCATCACTTCCAGCTACCCAACTCGCTAATGAGTGCTTTGATATGATGGACTGGAACTAATGTTCTAATGATGTAATGTTGTGGTAGAACGGAGGTTATAGCAGTGCCAAAATTAAAAGCATATCTCACGAGCTTACCATTCTGAGTTTATCTTAATGAGCAGATTTCTTTGGTCAGTGCTTGGTCATTACTTGCTCACAAAGGGATATTTTTTAACACAATCCGTGCATCAAGTCGCAAGGCCGGCTTTCAATCAAGAGGTGAACGCAGACTGTTGCTTCTGCGGCTTGATTCTTCCTCTGCCTTTCGACTATAAAGAGGTTGTGATGTGATGTGTTGACAACCTTCAGGAAGTTGCAAGACTTTGGAAAATGCATTTCGCTTTATGATTTACTCTGACCTTGACTGATCACATTCACTCCTTTTGAGTCGTTGATATTGATGTTCAAACACAACAGATTTGTTTCCATTAGGTCTCAAAACATATTGATTCCCCACTTCTGATCCACACACACAAGCAATACAAGCCTCAAATTATATTTACATTGCATTTTTGTAAACTAATATAATTACATATTGAGCTCTGGAAAAAGATCTGATGAGACCCCTTGAAAATTACAGATTTGTACCAAAAATACAATAAAATTAAGGTTTAGAATTGATTGCATCCCTTTATTCTGCTGGGCTTCTTGCTGTTTCCTGCTGTACATCAACTTTATTTGGAAGCAAATAAATTCATCTCCAAATTATTTTTCTTCTTCCACTTATCTGGGGCCCAGACATGCCTTTCCTCAGACACCTTCTCCAGTTCATCTGGGGGGAAATTAAGGGGTTCCCAGTCCAGCTGGGCGACTCTAGTCTCTACAGCACATCCTAGGTTTTCCATGGCGCCTCTTTCCAGAAGGACATGCCTGGAACACCTCCACAGAGAGGGCATCCGATATAGATGCGTGAGTCACCTCAGTTGCCTTCTCTCGATATGGTGAGCACCAGCTCTACTCTGAGCTCTGAGGGTGACTAAGATCCCTCAGCCTACCTCAAAGGGAGCGCCCGCCCACCGGGTCACATGGAGAGTAGTGTAAGCAGGGATGCCCAGACACATATCCCCCGGGCCAGTCAAGAGATAAATTCTCTCCAATATTTCCAGAGGAACATGCCTGAAACACCTCCCCAGGGTGTCTTCCAGGGAGCATCCAAACTAGATGTCTATGCCTACTCAACTTGCTTCTCTTGATGTGGAGAAGTACCGGTTCTACTCCGGCCTCCTCAAGAGTAACTAACTCTTCACCCTATTTCTAAGGGAGCACCCAGCCTCCCTGCTGAGGAAACTCATTTTGGCCTCCTATATCCAGGATGCCATCCTTTTGGTCATGACCTATAGCTCATGACCATAGGTAAGGATAGGAGCGTAGATTGACTGGTAAATTGAGAACTTCACCCTGCAGCTCAGCTCCTTCCTCCTTCGCGACAGATCGGTACATTGACTGAGGCTGCACTAATCCATATCTATACTCTCAGTACATAGTCCCATTACTTGTGTACAAGATCTAAAGATACTTGATCTCCTCCACTTGGGCCAGGATCACTCCACCAACTCGAAGGGAGGATGTTACTCCATTTACAAATTATCCTGTGACTTCCATTTATTTCACGCTGCGAGGGAAACACTGGATGTTTGGTTTATTGAAATGATGACAGACTACAAAAAACTGTCTCCTTGTTTAGAAGGGGTTCCACACAAGCCAAAACAAGCAGGTTTAAGTTTTAGGAATGTTTTACACAAAGCTGCAAAAGAAAAATGTTAATAGAGGTTAAAAAAGTGTCAACAATTACCCCAACAAGAACAAGGAGGAGATCGCGGGAGTTGTTGGTGAGGTTGGCGGTAACAACTCTTTGGAGAGATTGTAGTAGTCATACAGGTGACTGAAGCAGCTTCAGTAAACTGTAGGTTAGAGTACTGGGAGGGGTGATATTTATGGAGGGAGCTAGTGGATGTAATTGGTGTCAAAACTCAGGCGATTGGCTCCGAGGGAAATTGGAGTGATTGGTTTCAGTGTACTGCGGATTGATTGGTGCCCCGGTGACTCAGGGGCCGTGGAATCTAATGAATCCCTGCCACTGTACTGTAGAACAAAAAGAATGCTCAATTGTGTATAAATCCATAAATGTCAGAAACATTTCCTCCATGGTGGAGACTTTTTACGGTTCAGATTTTATTTGGAGCGAATGTAACTGACACCAAACCTGTCAGATCTTATGCTTGTATGCTTGTCTCCCCTCTTTTCTATTTTCCTACAAACAGACTCTGATGCACTCAATCAATCTCTACTCACTCCTTCACCACCACACCTGTGTCTAATCTCCGTGTTTCACTCCTCAACCAATCAGTGCCCGGTTCTCATCGCCACTTCTCTTGACAACCTTTCACTTCTCCTTCCTTTAGTGTCGAACCTACAGTTGACATATGTCTACTCTCTATCGCCTGATTTCATTCCTGCTTCCCGTTCTATTTACTGTCTCTCTCTGAGACCTCAGCGCAGCTCTGCTCTCCACTAAACTCTGCTGTTTCGACATGACACCTCCAAGTCATTTTCCTGATTACACAAGTCCACCGGGTTCTGCCGGTGCTCATATCCAGTTCACATTGGTTGAGCAAGTGTATGCCCAATGTTATCTGGTATTTTATTAATTTTTTGGGGGGATTTGTGAATCATTGACTGCTAAATTCAAATGTGGTGTTGGGTGCCACTAGTCCATTAAAGGATAAAGCAAAACTTTGGGTAAACAATGGTTGATATTGTCCCGTGTGCCTAAACATTTAAATGATAGAATTTATTTAAAGACTGCAAATGAAAATGTTGATGTTCATCTTAAAGAGGACAATATGGATTTTTGAACCTTCAGTTTGAGTTTGAGTTCTGAGGAATTACTAAACATTACTTCTCTTTTAGAAGTACATTGCATGTTTCTCACAACACCTGCGTGGTTGAAGCCAAGAAACAGATATGCTAATCTACACGCAGACGCTGTTTGATTCGCTAAACAATTTTATTAAAGGATGGCCCCGTTCCGAGTTGGGTTGGATCTTTCCCGTCAATCAAAACTGATGATAGCAATTGGTGTGGTGTTCTCTGTAGCAAGCAAAGTATATGAACCATTCTAAACGGTAAAAAATAGATTGTATCACACAAAGGAGTGTTTTGAACCAACAAGTTACAAAAGGAATCATTGTACATTTCTGTAAAATAGATGTGAATTACGAGACAATAAAGTTGTTTTTTGACCTTGGATGTGCGGCAACTTGTTGCAAACCAAAAAGTATATTTCAAAATCATAATAGCTCTTTAAGTCAGTGTCCTTCAAGTCTCCAAATATGCCAATCAAATGCATTCTCAGATTTGTATTTATTTCGCTTTATTCCAAACTATGGCTTGATTACCTAAAAATCTCTAAATACACTTCTTTTTCTTTGTAAAGCTATTTAATTCCTGTGAACCAATCAGAGAGCAGGATGTAAATTGTGCATTTTATCTATATATCCATCCATTCATCCATGCACCCACCCAATCCATCTACTAATCCATCCATGTACCTATCAATCCAACTCAATCCATCCATGCACCCACTCAACCCAACCCCAACCATCCATGCACCTACCCACTCCATCTATCCATGCATCCACCAAATCCATCCATGCACCTACTCAACCCGACCCAAACCAATCCATCCATCCATGCACCTACCCATGCATCTATGCTGTCTCTTAAATTCTATGCTGTCCCTTTAGAATACTCTTCCAAATACTAAGTAGTTCCGTGATTACTAAGTGGTAACTCTTCACTAACTATTCAGTAGTTCAATATGGTAACTAATTAGTAGTTACCCGAGAACCAGATAATTGTTCATTTGATTGCGGGTTTCCTGACATTTACACACCTTCCATCATGAATCAATCAATTTACCATATGTTCTAATGGAACTACTGAATACTTACTGTAGAGTTACCACTTAGTTATAAGGTAACTACTTGGTACTTGGAAGAATATTCTAAAGTGACAGCACAGAATTTTAGAGATAACAGTAGTTACTGATTTGTTAATAGTTACTTAGGAGATATATATTCGATAGGTACTGATAGTTAAGGGTAGTTACTGTGTCATTACTGAATAGTTTACTGTAACTTCCTAGTAACAATAGTTACTGCAGTTACTAGTTCTGTAGTAACTACCGCTTAGTTATGCATTAAGGAAGAGTGTTCTAAAGTGTTACCAAAAAAGCACAAAAAAAATATTTATGAAGACACGTATTTGTTTTTTTTTCTTAGTTTAAAATGTATTCATCCTACATTTATTTCTTTAAACTTGAGTAATGTTTAGTCCTCCACGCAGAGCATCTTCATGTGCCATGCAGTGTTTATCCAGGGCATCCGCGGTTATTAGCACATCAGTCACACTCTGGAAGCTGGACGGTTCCAGAGATAGCGCTCCGCACTTCGGCTGGTCGCGCAAGGTAGACACGCGCCAACCCGCTCCCAGTTTCCTCTGCCACACCCCCTTTCCCACGAGCAGTGAATGGTACGTCCCGGTGATGCCGAATGTGTCAGACAGCGAATAATCCGTGAATACTTGAATTTGAAGCCTTCCCGTCCAGAATACGACGCGACCTACGACGAGTGCGCTCTGCTGTACGAGCTGCCGCATGCCGTTTCACCCAGCATCCGCTCCGAGCACTACGTTACCACCGCCTTAGTGGAGCCACGAGACCGTCTGAAGGATACACGCCAGGATTCGGTTCCGGAACCGTCTTCGTTCATATTTGCCAGAGACTAACCCAACTATCTGGGGATTTTACTCCTAATCATGCTCAGCGCTGACGAAGGTAAGAGGCAGAACCCCGGTAAACAACGCCGGTTATCAACTCCACCTGCGTTTGTGGGTGTTTGCTGTTTTGCGCTGAATGCAGCCCCACGTCCAGTTTTATCAAAGCAAGGACTGCAGACTGTTGTGTAATGAGCGCTCCTGCTTTTATTTGAGAGCGGATGAGGGATAAAAACCGTTCGGGAGAGGTAGCTCTGCCTCCCAGCCCTGACATCCCTAAACAGTCTCCCATCCGCCGACCGACAGCATCTCGTTTTCCGAGGCGAGGTGAGATTTCCTCTCGTCACCGCGCGCGGATCACTCTTGACAGTATCGACTGATACCAATTACCCACTTTCTGTGAACCATTTAATTGCACATAATATATTTCCACTTGTTTTTACACATGCAGCAGGGGGCTGTGAATAAATATATAGAGAGTCAACCGTGAAACAGTCCATTTCCACGGGCTCCCGCGCACTCCCGGGTCGCCTGTACTCCTGTACCGGTCGGTCAGTGCCTACACTGTAAATGCTATGTGCACAAACTCACCAGCTTAAATACAAAACAGAAAGGTGTGTTTAGTCCCAGCTTTCCCGTGCGGTTTCATGGTTTGCGACACCATTTGGGCATTATCAGCCCAGCTCGGAGACACATGCATCACGGCTAGAGTTGGTCCAGAGTTTATTCATGGCTAATTACACGATCTTTTGCGGGTATAGTTTCACGGTTCTTTA
The DNA here is from genome assembly GCA_007224835.1 of Danionella cerebrum. Classification (NCBI taxonomy): domain Eukaryota; kingdom Metazoa; phylum Chordata; class Actinopteri; order Cypriniformes; family Danionidae; genus Danionella; species Danionella cerebrum. The sequence goes on from SRMA01025975.1 coordinate 249,243, forward strand.
GATGAACAATAAATGAAATTGTTTCATGATGTTGTGTCAGTGTCAAAGCTGTACTGAAACCACAAAACAGCCGTGGCATTTTTGTCCACAGCGACTCATACACTTTAAATATACGTGGATTATTGTAATATTTTAATTTTTTTTATTTTAAAACGTATTTTATATTTAGTGCATCATTATTATATTTTATGTTATGTTTTTGTTTTGTTGATAAATACAATGTACCATGAGCACAAGGTATTTCTGTTGTATTCTAAAATTTTGGAATTAAACATTTTATTTTAGTATGCTTTTTTGTCTTTGATTGTTACACTTACAAGTATAAAAATGTATATTTTATTCTGGAATACAAATTTTGCCAGATTGCCTTAAGATCATCACTGTTTATGCTCCTCATACAGGATTGTGTTTATAGTTCATCATGTTCATGACTTGAAACAATCGTTTGAAAAATATATATATATATATTTAAAATAATTTTATAAGTGGTTACATGGGTGGCACAGTGGATAGCATTGTGGCCTTTTAGTGAGATGGTTGCCGGTTCGAGACTCGCAAGTGCTTGCAAGGGTTTCATCGGGTTACTATGGTTTCCCCCACAATCCCCAAAAACATGCATGAGGTTATTTGAATAATGTAAAGTAGGAGTGGATGTGTGTTGCCCTATGATGGACTGTCGAGTGGCGACCTGTCCAGGGTGTGCCTTTGCTTTTCACCCAAAGTGCACTGTAGATACAGAAAGGGAATGCATGTGACTACATTTTACATTCCTTCAAAAATTAATTCCTAGTATAATAAGTATAGTAAGCACGAAATTATCTTGATACTGTGCTGCTCTGATCAGAGACAAGACTCATGTTTTAGAGCTCATATGTTTTGCAGATCACACTGAAGTTACGTTCTTTCTCCAGCAGAACTATGTTCATGTAAGCAAGATAGAATTTACCCACAGGAATAATATTCTGGTGGTGCTTTACAAGTTTTTCATGTAAATGAGGATGAAGGTTGGAGGCAGGCCCCGATATTTCATTGGATTAGCTTTATGTCCTTTTAGAAAATCAACCAATGGGTCGTGTTTTGTTTATAATACGGATGTATAGCAATAGGCCTAATAGTCTTTTTAATGTTATAATTAAATTATGACCGCCCAACCCAAAAATATGCATCAGACATCGCCAATAACCAGTGAATGGTGTGGTCTCATAAGTGTGCTTGAATTTATCAACAACACAATGACAATGGAAGACATTTTAAACATTTAAAGAGGACCACTGAATGACATTGACATAAAGGATTGATGGTAATTTGTTTCATTCGACACATCTTGCATTTGAAAAATTTGCTGTTCTTAGATTAGCATTATTTTTGATGTCACAAACCTAGAGATCCCACCAACCATAAATATCATGACACCGCCCCTAGTTGCCATCTATGGTTAAATCTGCTTAGCGATCCTGTACTCCTGTTGGAAGACCTACAGAACAATCTTAGTCATTTCAAATATCTGAGAAAGGGAGGCAGTGGTTCAGAATCATTTGGAGCTACACGCTACATAAAAAGACAATTCAAATTTGTGATAAATTCTCAAAAATGCTTATAAAAAACACCTCAGCTGTTTGAAGAGCAGCTAGAAGGTGTGTATATTTGGGAAGTTTAGAGGGTGTGTTAAGATCTCAGAGAAGAGTAGAAAGATACAAATGGCAGAGAACACAACAAAGAGAAAACTTTACACGGAACAAATACAAGATAAGTCTAGAGGTCAAATGCGGATGAACATGGGGTCAATTTTTTCTTACTGAAGTTAAGAGTGAAAGATGCATTGCTTAGTTGATTTTATTGTATGTTAAATAACAGAAAGTTGTATAGTCAATTTCTCAATTTCATTACAGTTACCTGGATCATTGCAAGTCTTTCAGCCTACAAATATGTAGTTTATCCAAATCCACACAATACTCTGATTTCTTATATTGCTTCTGTCTCATCTTCTACATAAGCTTAACCGTTTTCCTTAGAAAATATTGATAGCAATAAACAAGATACAGTTTACCAAAGTTACACAAATTTTATTTTCATTATATCATGACCTCAAGCATGGCGGACTCAGGAGATTCCGCCATAATCGTCCAATCGTCTGTGTGTGTGTGTCTGACGGGCTCACGATGTGCTTTTGGTCAAAGGATGCATTTGATTTTGTGATTTTTTTTACAGACTTTGAATAAACTAATCAGAACAACTTATGACAAATGACCATCTGATCCGCCTAAACGTAAAAATTATTTAGTTTTTTTTTTCTTTAAAATATTGCCTGAACTGATCTGGTTCAGTGTAACTGTTTTAAATAGTGGAAAAAATGGAACTGGAAAAAGTCATCTCAACTTTTAGCAAGCAAAAAACTGCTTGTATCTCATAGAAATATTTCACTTTGTCAAAACAGAGGCTGTATTCCAATTATTTTCTCAGAAAAAAATACTGGTTGACTCATAAGTGAAAGCCACATTAAAGCAAATGTATCAGCATTTTGAAACAGCCAAATGTAGTTGGTGCAAATCTTTAAAATACAATATACGTTTCCTTCCAGACGTGTTTTGTTTACTCCACGATCACCGCCAACCTTGAAGATTAGACATCTATTCATGTCTACACTGAGGGTTCAAGCCCAGATTAATATGATTTAACATTAATTTATAAATTTTTGTTTGCATTTAGAAATGGTGTTACAACATGTTTTATTTCATGTCGCAATATTAAATAATTTTGTGCAGGTCTTTTTAAGAATTTCGGTACACCACCAGTTAAAAGTTTGACCATACCTTTGAACAAATCTCTATCACAAAAAATCCAAACCTCAACTTTGCAACAGTTCCATTATGCCAGACCTAGGCATCCATCTTTTATTTAAATTAGATGAAACTTCACTCCATATATCCAGAGCACACGATAGATCAGCCTAAGCACCCTACCTCAGTGCCCAAACTGTTCCCATAGCAGCACGATGGGGTTCCAATCCAGAAACTGGCCATATTGCAGTCAAAAGCTCTGCTGACCTCCTTGTGAGTTGGGTCATTATCTTGATATAGGATGAAAATTGTGCATTCTTCCAATTTTTGACTGGTAGTGAACATAAAAAGCACATGGTAAATTTCTCATGGAAGATGAAAATATTTTAGTGATGAATATGTAGCATTTTAGTGTTTTAAATGCATGGGATTGAAATGTGTCTGCCATTGAGCATTCTCACGATTGTGGCTTCAGTTAAAGCTTCTTTATTTTGGTGAGTTATCAGTAAAAAGTGAAATTAGACATTTTAAACACAAATTCTATAGTAATGAATGTAAAACTCTTTTCTTTCTGAACATTGTTTTTGGCTGTTCACGTTTGAGGAATATCCATCACTAGAAATGAAAGATATAAAGCAAGTGAATCTGGCGTCGCAATCTTTGCCTTCTAAAAATAAATGCCACATGCTCCTATCGTCCTCGCTGTCATCTGTCCACATCTTTGTTTCTCCCCCGTTATAATATCGAGGTTTAGCCGGAACAGTAGCAACCTATGCCAGCATTAACCTCCTGCTATGTCACAATATCTGGTAACAATAGAGGCAAAGGCCCAGAGGGGGTTCTGCCTGCTCTCTCACTCTCTGTAAATGCTACAGTAGAGCAGTCGGCTGTCATTAGCACCACATTCACTGGGAGTGCATGGGAGAGAGCAAACTTGAGTCCTGAGCCTCTAAGAGATAGATACCACTAGGGATGGAGGGCCTACACACCTGAGGCTTGCTGCAAGTGGAGCCAAGGGATATCTTGGTTTGATTTTTTAGCAATTATTTCCAAACTAAACACCAAAACCATGTTTTAAATGAACAATCAATTTTTAAAAATGTTCCTTAAGATTTATAACAAACTTCTTTCCAGCCAATTCTTTGAACTGTGCTCTGATCCGTAATTAGTCTTAATTAGTTTGCCATTTTGAAATCTCCAGCCTTGTAATTGGAAAACCAGCTTTAACCAGTTTTAAATGTGACCAATTAAACGCATAATTTTTTGCTACTACAAGTAACAAAACAACCAGGATCATGTGTTCAGTGTGACATTGTATTGTAATAGTGACTGAAAGTTACATGAAAGAGGCTGATAATATATTTTCTGATCAGAAAATAGCTTTTTTTGTGTCCTTTTCATCAATAAAGATTTTTCCAACCATTTCAATACCTTTAAAATCATGCACCGCACCGGGAAAGTGTATTACACATATTTCAATGAAGAAATCCTGGATATTTGCCTAACAAGCATGCGTTTAAAAAAAAATTAGGTCAAAGTTCTTGGTGAAAGATTCTGGGTTTGGTGGTTTGACTGTGTGCAACATTAAATTAAATCTATGGACAGTTTGTGTAATTTGACATCCACAAAATGCTATTGTTTTTTTTTTCAAGCAAATGCATGTGTTCAGTGTTTACTGATACGAACAAACTCACACCCACCAATGCTGCTGTGCCCTCCTCCAGGCAGATGAGCAAACTGAACATTCTGTGGCTTTTAGTAACTCAATTTTAATTGACTTATGTATTGCTTACATATACCACTATAACATATATTTGACAAATTAAATAATATAAAAGTAATAAAACAGTTGAGTGGACCTTTACAAATATTGTAACCTGGAGTTTTATTTGTGATCATAGTGTTTTGGTGTCTAACTCCTTTGTATTTTTATGTTATACACAAATAAGAGTGGAATTATCATTCTTTTTTAAGAAATTATGTGATAAATCAACTTTTGGCCCAGATATGCGCTATTCATATTCGATAAATTCACAATAGATAAACTATAAATACTAAAAATACAAGAAGAACATTTAAATATGTGATATGCAAGCAATTATGTAGACAGCTTTATTAGAACTTTGCACAGGCATCCAAAATTTTGATCTTAGATTTGGAAAATTCTGTTCCAAAAAGTAGAAACAAAAAGGCAACATTGTATTGTTGCTAACTTCTCCATAGCAACCAGACTGTTTACCATAGCAACCAAGTTGGTAACTTTTTATTTTGCACAATATCAAGAATTGTCAGATATACTTTGTTTTAATAACATTTGTTGCGCTCCATTCAGTAGGTGCAAAAAGTCCCTGATCGTTGTGTTTCTCACAAAAATTATACTTATTTTTATGACATTTTAAATAATTTGCACAAAATGTTTCAAAGGTTATCATTTAAATGGTAAATGTTTAAAGTAGCCCAGACCTGACAAAAAGCAGCAACTTTACAGCATTTTGATTACAGATAATAAGTGGCACACATTTTTTTTCTTTGACTACATTCAGAAACAAAACAAAAAACAGGTGTTTTAGCATTTTTATGCTATCAATAGTAAAAGCAAAAATTAAAAAGGCGTCATTGTTTTTTTTTTTTCTCAGTAATAAAAAACTGAAACACCCATATACCTTCAAAATTATGAAATATGTTTGAAATTGGAAATGATGTGTTTTTATAGGCCTCGGATGTTAGCATAAGCTAAACAAACCACTTATCCACTGGTGGATAGTTAGAGCGATTAGTTTGTTTGGAAATAGCTGCAACTGGGCAATTACCGCAGTAAATACCATACTGCCCTCTGACCAGTTCAAACCCACATCAGACTGATCAAGTGATGCGATGGCACAAGAGGGAATATGTTGGACCTCATTACAGATTAGCCACCGTTGTCAACTGGCTTCAGCTTTGACATTAGCATGTTAGCACTACTCCCTCATGTCTGGATTAATACTCTACTGGAAACAGGGGATTAAGCAGCACTCACCCAACCCAGTTCTGTCAGTCACATAGTCTGTAATTATACCAGCCGAATGTCTCATGCTTAATAGTACAGTTCTCTTTAAAGCTCTGATGAGAAAAAAATGCAAGGGACTTCTCTCTAGGGCTGTTTTGAAACACGGTTCTAAACTCAACAAGGTTATTTGGCCATTAGGAAGGTTAGAACGGTTAGTAAAGTGGAATTAGCGAGTAATGAGGCTGTGAAACCTTCTGTTTGGTTAAAAAAACTGCACGTTTCTTGAAATTCTTTAAATTTGTGTTTTTATTAGTTTTTTTCTACACTCTGTTTTCCAAGCATTGACAGAAAGGAGATATATTTTGAAACATATTGTTATTAAAAGAAGATTTATAGCAGTGCTGTATTTACAGTTACATCTTGTGAATGAGTATCCGTGCTGGGACTACGAGCTTCTGGTTAATTATATTTCTGTTCTCTCATTCTTCTTTTTTATCTCCTTATCAGACCCCCAGTGTGAATCTCACATCTTCTTTACTTCTACTCTCTTCCTCTCATACCCTCTTTATTTTTAAAGCCCCCTGGCTTTCGTGCCATTCAGATAGATTGTAGTCTTTCTAAAGAAGGTAGTAATTTTCACAGTCTTGGCTACCTCCCCCAACCCCCCAAATGCACTCTTATTCAGTAACGGTGAACTAGAAGTCATCCCACATCTCTCATTTCAGCCTCCATATGGCACCCCGGTGTGTTTCCTTCCTATCGTATTAGTTCTCAGCGTTCTAGTTAAAGATATTGACTGATTTTGAGATATGGGTTATTCATTAAATGGAGTCTTTTAGATTCATAAGAAATTAATAACAATGATTTTATTCCTAGCGTCTTTCACCTATTTTTATGCTCATATTGGAATATTGCATAAAAAAATATGTAGGACAGATAAACTTAGGATAAAGGTAGGATAAACGAAACTGGAACGACATTATTAAACGAAGATGCACATGTCTGCATGTGTTGCACTTTATTCTGTTAACGTGGATTACATGCATGTGTTTCTTGTTTGAACTCGTGTTTTTGCAAACTCAATGATGAATACTCATTTTAAAAATAGTAAAATATGGCTTTAGCGTTTTTTTGTTGTTTTTTTTTTTTTTGGAAAACAAGCAGTTGTGAGAAAAAAAACAGATAAAAAAATCTTTTTGTGTTAAATTACTTAGTTAAACGGAACCGGAAGCTCCCCAACAAGTGTGTCTGTTTAGCTCGGCCCTGTGAAGTGTGTGCTTTGTGTGTATTGAATATTAACCTTAAACCAAGTAAGAAGACTCTGAAAGCAAGGTTTAATAAGATTCAACAGAAAATGCAGTTTTATTTAGCTTAACAAGTAGAGATGCTCTCAGCTAGACACAGCCCTCTCAGGATCTGGAGACAAAAGGGCAGAACCTTGTTGTGCTCTAACTTTCTGTTTGTGATGTATTTCCTGTTTGTGATGTATTTCCTGTTTGTGATGTATTTCCAGTTTTATCTCAAAAATCATCCAGAAAATATTGTTACAATTATCATTTTGTTTTAAGAAATTATTTGATAAATCAGCTTTTGTTCCAGTCATACACTCTGACATCAGGCTCTGTTTTAAAACTTTGGAAGATGAATTAATCCAGAAAAAGATGCAAATTCGATAAATAGATCATTTATAAATATTAAAAACACAATTAGAACATTTAAATATGAGGTATGCATGCAATTATGTTTGTGTAGCCAGCATTATCTTACTTTTACAGTTGATTTTGTTATACGGCAGGTTTTTTTTTATTCATTTGAGGACTACCAAAAAATGTGCATAATATCATCAATTGTTTTACTGCGCTAGCTTGTTTGCCTGAATCACACAAATCACACATAAATAGCTGAGATATGAGAGTTACCCCATTACAGAGAGCTATGGGGTGCTGGTGGAATGCTGTGACCAGTATAAACTGGTGACCCGGGGTCTCCATTTGCTCTGTATTGCACTGTTCTTTTGAACAACGCAGTAAAACCGTCAAAACTAAGTGTTTAAAATTTATATTTAATAAAAGAAATTCCAAATTGTTTATTAAAACACATTTTACGCACTTCAGATAATGTTAAAAAAGTCTGCAGGATGTTTGTCGGGTAGTTTTACTGCTTGGCTTGTTGGATACTGTTAATCACAGACTGTTACAGTCGCTGGTCATGCCCCTGCAGCTACTTTCACAGGGTGTTAATCTTAACATTCTAAGTGAGCTGTTGCATTATATCTCTTATATAGTCATGCCTAAGCAGTAATAATAACAGATAGAAGATGCGTACAGTTGTACTGCATGTAACGGATATAGTTAACAAATATTTCATTACTTAATTCATGACTTCTGTGAATACTTTCCCTCGCCATCAACAATTGATGCGCCATTTTGCTTTCAGAGATTAATAATACAACTTGGCAAAGTTTTTTTTTTTCTTTTAAATGCTCCAGTGGTGTAGTCCTGAAAAAAAGGTGGTCTACTATTTTCCACCTTAACTTACCAAACCCAAATTGATTGTAAAAATGGGCAAAAAAATGACGAAAGTCAATGTTCTTTGATTTATTAGCAATCAGTTAATTTATTTAACATGAATTACATTTTCATGTGTCACTTGTGCATTTTTTAAGTCATTGTATATTCAGTGGTGCCCAAAGTCCTGGGGTGTTTTTGCGCCTTAACAGACTTGTGTATGATTGTTTTAAACCAAGCTAACAGGAAACGATGAGAAAAGACATGAATCATGATCGTTCTTTTTGAACTGGCGGCTGGCTGGACCACAATATTTTAATAGAAACATCTAATCTGTAATCCCCCGTCGCAGTGGGCACTATTAAAACAAATTTCAAACATTATGTTAACGTTAAAATTTTACCCGGTCGAGACATCATCTTCATTTGGCTTGTTGTCGTTTTCGAAATAACTACTCCTTGTCTCACTGTTAAACTTCGAAAGATTACTGGGGGGCTGAAAACAGGGTAAATCAAACAAAAATGCAACAATTGCAACAAATTAAGCAGCAAGTTAAAAAACACTTGCTTGTCAGTTATAGGGGACGAGAAAAAACATAAATTGGGGAAGTTTAATCAACAAAACAAAGTGAGTATACCGAGAATTATTGATAATCAGAAGTCGTAATACCCAAACAGCCCAAGGAAAAAAGTAGGCATATGGAGTATACGTGCATTTGGCCCTGACTACACCACTGATATGCTCTGGTTACATAATTGCGAAAAGTTTGATTCGTTTTTGCAGCTCTAATCAGGAGCCAGTCGTCAAAACAGGAAAAAAAAGGACATTTCTATGTGTCTCTTTTTTGAAATTTGCTCAAAATCAGCTCTTCCTCTAAAAATAAGTTCTGTGATTAATGGGTTTTATGACATTTATCTCATTTAGTCGTAGATATGTGTTTGGTGAGCACCTGACCTCATCAATCTGATAGTCTTTCTTCAATATGTGAGTCAGAGTGACCGTGCTGCTGCTCTCAGATCAGTGATTAAACTCCTGCTTTTAGATGTTCTATCTTAGGTGTTTGATATGCATGAAAAAACAACACATTTTTATTTGACATGATGGAAAGCAAATGCTCTCTGCCTTCCCCGCCGTATCCTCCACAAACACATTATGTGCAGATGATGTTTAGCATATGTCACAGCAGATTGTAAAAATGCTTTTATTCCTGCTTTAACCTTCTATGTGTTTTAACCTCATGGTGTGAATGGATTACGCACTTTTTTATATACAGCACTAATGGAGCTTTTTGTTGGCTTGTGTAAATGACACATTTCGAAAGATCTCCAAATGAACAATAAGCTGGCAAAAAGCATCCTCTCTCTCTATAGGTCAGGCCACACATTTCCATCCATTTTAAAAAGGTTATGCTGCCTTTCAGCACAATGGGTCCAAAAGAGGCATCGTCCAGTTTGAGCAAGAGTGCCCAGCAGACATGGCCCTACAGTTTGATTTAATGACACATTTTGCATTGCAGGTTTCAGGTCATTAACATATTGATGAGGCTTTTTAGAATATATTCGTATTATAATCAGCAAACTCATTTGCAAAAGAAGAAACCAGATACAGCAGGGTGCCAGGGTTGGTTACCTGTCATTTAGCCTGCACTTGATTCCTAAACAGCATTCCAAAGCAATAATTTTTGGAGCAACATGGGGTTTCTTGGCTTGATTAAAGGAGCCATGGTGAACGTTGCTAAGGGGTGAACCTGAAACAGGCATGTGGAGAAGGGACTGGTGTACTTGGAAAGATTTTGGTGAAGTTGATTTAAAAGGGACACTGGCTAGAGTAGCTAGATGTCTATTTAGAGGTCACTCCTGGATCGTAGCATTTCAAGTCGGAATAAACCAAAAATCTTCAAGGTCATTTTTGATTTTTAATAGGATCCTTTGAATCACTGGTGCACCCACCATTTCAAAATGTTAGGAGCAAATGGGAAAAGTCGGAAGCACCACAACAAGTCGGAAGCTCCACTTTTTCTGAGAAATCATTGAATCCCAAACAGGTTACCCCCTTGCCAGTTCAAGAGATAGCGGCCATATCTTGTGTATGTTGGTCTCTAAATTCAGTTTTTACTATAGAAATGGTTTATTTTTTTGCAAACAGACATGGTTAGATCACAATTTAGCCACCTAATTCAGAGTGACAAGATTCAAAGATAACGTGAAGTTGTTTCAAGAAATCAGCTAATTTATAATCTTGATTTAGATCGGTGAAATTGATCAGATTCATGAATTTAGCAGATTATTAAAGGTAGCGTACATCTAGTTTTTTTTTTTTTTGCTGTGGGAAGCCAAAGCTGAATTTTGGGAGTGATGCTAAGGTTTGTGTCCTCACTACTCACACGTTAAACGAATATTGAATTTCAATATTAAACTTTATTTCCTTCCTGCTCACTAAATCCTTCCACCTCCTCCCCACATGCTCTTTATTAGCGCTTGAGCATCAAACGTGCGTAGAACCCTATTGTAATTGCTCAGAATATATTTTTAGCGCGGATTTCCACACATTCTTTGAGAGTTGAAGAATGAGTGTTGAAATATAGCGCCACTGAAGATTATAGTACACTAACATTTTCTCAAACGCAAATGAAATTTGCATTTCCATACTTGACAGGAAGTCAATTATTTTGCAAAAATCTCTTAAAAAGCCACCTTTGCTTGAAATTAAGCCAATAAAAAGGAAGTTATTAATAACTCAGGGTGGTAATGTAATGTCTGATTGGGTTCAAAGTTCCCATTTGTTTATGAGATCATTTCTGAACAAATCTATATTGCAACCTACAGTGTCAGTTGTAGTGCCACCTAGTGGCAACATGGAGTATCCTATTTTTTGCTGCTTTATACGGCCGTTTCAGACGGGGATTAAATTTGGTACACATTTGTGAGGGACTAAGACCTGCAAAAAAAAAAGTTTCCAAAATTGACACAAAGTGCACTATTAAGAATTTACTTTAACAAACTCCTTCTAGAGATTTTATGTTTTCGCCATTGAACTCCATCAGTCTATCGGATGTTAAATTTCGAAGCTTTTTCACTTTAGTGAACGCTTTGTGCGTCGCAGTCTGCTGAATTTCTATTGTTTCTTTTTGATGAGGAGATTTACTTATAGCGTGCTTGTATTGTAGCTCTAAAATTAGCCAAATATTTTTAAGAATACGGATAAGAATAAGGATACGGACAAGAATAGGGTTACAATTATTAATCGTTATTTCCCCAGGAAAAAAATTGTGAGATATCATTTTTCCAATATCACCTACTCACTATCATAAACTACCTGGACCTATTCTTATGCTATTTTCTGGTTTTCTGCACCAGGAACTTTGGCTTCCTTGATACAGGAGGGAAAATAATAAGCGGCACACAAAGCTCAGAGTTCTTTTAAACATATTTGTAAATATATTTTACTGACAAATATACAAACACCCATCCGTAATAAACACATCCCTTATTTTTAATAACGGAGAACTTGCTACATTTTAATTCTTTAATATGAAATCTATGATTGCTGGGGGGGGTTGCCAAACTGGTTTACCCAGGTGTTGTTTAACTGGAATAACAAAGACAAAGCTAAAATATATAGTAAATGCAAACAAAACAAACTTTTCAACTAGCAAAAATCAGATGAATCTTCCCGCCATCAGTTGCGCATCACATTAAAAAGTGAAATAAAAAAGTTGAACTCATTATGGGTCTTGGAATGTTTGCATCATAAAGCACATAACATTGCATTTGTACAATGCAGTGCCTTTTTAAAATCTAGTTTCATGTGCATCGAGTAACTAAGAAAATATTGCAGTAATTTATCACCGGGATCATACATATTAAAATCGTTGATTATCCTCTTAGCCGATGCTGCTTGCACTTGTAATTTTCTAACAACCATTTCTTAAGAAAGCTCTTGGCTACACTGAGGAGTGATTAATCAAGCACGTGGCCAGAGTTTTCAAGTTGTTGAGGCAAGCTGTAGTCTGAAGTATGATTGGATGTTAGTCTGTTGAGATGATTAGGTGTTTGCTATCAGTGAGACAACAGTTAAAGCGGGTCCTTTCATGCTCTCATCTCGGCGCTTTGTTAACCTGTAATAAGGGCACTTCACCTCTAGACTGGACTCCGACCGGCCACCTGTTGTGGAATGATTAGGGGTAATTGTGGTGTGTATGTGTGTGTTTAAAGAAGTCTTAAGCTTGTAAAGCCCTCACCTAATAACCCGTAACTGCTTAGCCAAAGATCTGTGCGAGAGATCCAAAGCCTCGTAGACCTGATCCAATTGCTTTCCTCTAGGATGCGTCTACCTTAGACTTCCACGTCTAGGACTGGAATTAAAGTCTTCTGGAGCACATCGTTCCAGTTTGATAAGAGCTGCATGATTTTATTTTTTTTCACGTCATGATTATTGAGGTTCGTAATGTTTACGATTAGATTAAATGGTATCATGAGTCAAGTTAATGCGTTTGATTTATTTAAGGTTTTTAAAATAACGTTGAGAAAAGAAATTAAAATTTACTTTAACACCCCAATTAAACACTTTCTCAAAAAGTTTTGAATGTAAAAAAAAGTAACCTCAATTGAAATAAAAAACTCGATAAAAATAGCATTTGTTATTGTTTCGTTTCCGTAGAAGTTGAAAAGAATGCAACCATTCCAGTTTCTTTGAAGGCTTCATCATGATGTGCATTAAAAAGGGCCAGGTTTGCTAATTGCTAATGTCAAGAAGGAAACTGGTAACTCTTGCCCAGTGTGCCGATTCAAATGCTGGTACAAATTTGTCGTGTTTCCACGTGATATAGCCACTTTCTTCTTCAAATCCTGCGCAACACCTCTTTTCTCCTCTTCTCAGTCACAGAAAACCAAAATAATGTGTGATTGCTCCTTTCAGCATCCATCTTGCCCCGGTTCTGTTTGCTCAAAACGTCAGAAAATGTTGTTTACATAATTACTATACTGCCACCAAATAATCTCATTCGGCTGATTTCATCATTTGCAATTATATTAATTGTGTTGCCTTAGTTTTCTTTGAAAATTCTAGAGATGCTTGGCCATTTTAGTTTAATTGATATAATTATTATTATTATTATTATTATTATTATTATTATTATTATTATTATTATTTTATTTTTTATTATTTGTTGTAGTAGTAGTAGTGTTCATACTGTGTTTGTTTACTACTTCTACATCCATTTCTTGCTATTTCTTGAGTGAAGAATGTTTGCATGTTTTGAGCACATGATCAGTCAGCAAGTCATTTAGACTCAGCATGTGATTGTACCTATAAAAAGTCTGTTTTTGGTACATTTTTGTTCTTGCTTGTTTTCAGTTAGACTAGAAGTAAATTGAAGAGAGAAGAGGAAGTGCAGGAAATGACCAGCAAACTGGGGACCCAAACTCAGGTGGGGTGATAGACAGCCGTGCTGCTTGTCAAGCTCGCTACCCCTACACCACGGGAGCTGATAAAAGTTTTCTTTTTGATTGTTATTTTTCTCCTGTTCCCCTTATGATTTCACTCCAAAACAGCATGGTGTTGGTGTGTAGTGGTTCTCTTTTTAACTTCTATCTACTTTTTCAATATAAATTCAGTAGTTTTCCATAAAGTTTTCTGTTTTGGCCAGAGGACAACATTCCAAATAAAATAAACATCCATTCTAAACTTCTGCCAGAAAACTTCCAAATTGAAATTTAGTTTATCTTTGTCTGTTTTTCCAGTGTGCTCATTAACATAATAACAGTTATCTGTGTTTAGTATGTAATCCCCAAAAGTCTTTGTGCATGAGGCCCATGGTACAGTATTTGGGCCGAGAGAAATGGAATAGATTTGTTGCATTGAAGAAGTGATATCAACGAAATCTTAAGTAAAATTGAAAACAGGGCGTGGTTCTTCTAGAGAAAGTGTACAAATGTTATCTTATTGATAAGCTCCAGAAAATGAGGTTTTTCGAAAGACAAAATCCAAAGCAATATCTGTCACACCATCAGGAATTCTATAAAGCTGCTCATTGAAAAGTTATACTTGAGGTTGTTTAATGGAAACATATTTCCACAATCTCCTGCATAATTAATGAAGCAAGGCTCATTTTGTCTTCGCCCAGCGTGATGATTCCAGAGGAACGTCTCCGTGTTGAAATATCCTGTAATGAAATTCTATTGCTCTATGAATCTTCATTAGAGCCTTAGTTTGCATGCTTGACTTTAAGTGTGTATGTTGTAGAGATTATCACAGATTTGTGCCAGGACTGAGGAGTAGCGCGTAGAGGTCATGGTGGAAATGCTGTGGAGAGATGTTTATTTAGCATTAAGAGGGCGATCACACTGAAGAGTCTTTGGAGTAGCCGGCGGGTCAGTCTGTGTCGTGCTAGAGTGCATTGATAGAGCTCTATGGGAGCTCCTCGCGGGTCTGTGCTCTCGTCTTCAGGAGATGGGGGTGAGGAGGCGGAACATGGATCTCGAGTGCCTCTGAGAGAACGTCTACTTGGATGCTTATTTCATTCTGTTTCTTTCTCGTTCATCCGAGCTTTGAGGAAGGACGAGTGACGTGTTTCGTGGAAGCTCTTTAGCTGTCACATGTCTCCAGTCTTCAGCTGTGTGCTGTTGTGACGCTGTCCAAGGTGCTAATGGAGTGTGTGTGTCTCGAAGCTCTGAGTGGAGCAGAGGATACTTGCTTTCACACCATCGACCAGCTTTTAGTAGTTGAGGAAACCACTAGAGATGCATCAGTGTTAGATAGCGGTTTTATATCGTATTAAATGATGAAGTCCATTACAATGTTTTTCGTTTTCAACACGTTTTTTTGACTATATTGATTGATTTTGTTCAGGGTTTTTTTATGTAGACAATGTTGGTTTATCCTGAACAATGATTCACTTTAATTGACTTCATAATTTTATAGGTTTCCTATTGTTCCATGAGTCTCCCATGGTTCCTTTTATCACATTTCTCATCTATATAAAGAGACATGTGTGATGGACACCTGAAGGAGTTCAATTAATTAACTGTCACATTTTGACCATTTTTTACAATTTGAAATTACCCTTAAAACTGTTTTTTATGGCAATGCTTTGTTTCAGGTTTTTAGTGCAACTCAAGCTTCTTTTTTACATTACACAATAATTCCACAACAAACCTGAAATTGTACAGAAAATAAAAATCTGCAAAAATTGAGAACGAACAGATTTTATGTTTTATAACAAAAAAGTGTTGAGACAAAATAAAAATGTACAAATCCCCCAAAAAAGCAAAGACAAGGTCAAACCAATGTGAAAATTATATTGAAAATCAGGCGAACCTTTTGTAAATCTTACACACTGTTTTAAGCACTTTTTGTTCTTTTTTGTGCCAGAATTTTGAAAAACACAAGCCATATCACAGGTCCTGTACTTCCAATGGTAATACCTTCTTTTCATCACAAGATGGCACTGATGTCACCAGTTTGTGGTCTCTTAAATGAAACTGAAAGATGATTGCACATTTCTCACTTTTTAATTTGAAATACTTTGCAAATGATGTGTCATAACTCAAGGACTGTTCATTTAAACTCTAAATATCACAGCTTTTTGAATCCTACACATTGTATTTGAACTTAAAATGAAACAATAGTTGTGTCATTCCAACCTAGTGACTTCTAAGGGATAATTAATTCATGACTTTGCTTGTTCGATATCAAGATCAAGCTTTCATACACAAACATTAACTCATGCCTCCTGAAATTATAATTAGACAAACTTCACAAATGTGGAATTCTTGAAGGAATTCCACCTTCACCATGATGCTTTCTCCATTGTTGCACTAAATTGGCAACAGTCTCACGTCTTGAAATTTTCCTTTTCATCATTTGATTGAATGGGGATCATGAGACTGGTTAACCAACATATAAAATAAACATATTAGGCCCAAAAACTCAGAGAGGAATCCTGGGTGCCTTGGAGGAAAGCCCAAGAAGAAGCTCTTCTTAGGGAGCTACCCTCCAGCAGCACCACCCTGCAGCCGTTAATGTTTTTATGAAACAATATTTTCACATGAACCAGTCTTTTGCTACAAGTATTTAATTAACAGAAGAGTCTTCTCAGAAAAAGGAAGCAGTTGAGTGGACTATAAATGGAGACAGAGGCGGCAAATTCAGCCTCACAGTGGGAAAGCTTTTTAGGCAGTTATGAGCTTCTTATACAAATGAAAGTGTCCGCAGCATTTAGTTTGAGATATTTCATCATATTATTCTTCATTCAGCTATTTGTTCAAAATCGTCCACTGAGATAAAACCGTGGATGAAAATCACATTTCCTTAAAATGACTCCAAGCTAAATTCAGTTACCAGCTTTGCATCAGACTCTCGCCGCAGTTTATGAAATTATTGATATATTTGCTCAAACTTCATGAGATCCCAACAGAGGGGACGCTACTCTAAGATAGATCCCAAATTCGATCTTAATTGCTTTGGTTCATTTTGTCAAATTTGGACACATTTGTTTACAAGCGCAAAAAACTGTGCGCAGCTTATAAATGTTTAGAAAGTCGAACCAGACTCTTTCGAAAGCCTCTGGCGTCTCAATAACCTGAGCAGCTGAATTTATGGAAGCGTTTACAGCCAGAGCAAAACGTGATTTGTTGAGGTGGGTTCTAGTCGATCATAATGAAAATACACGTGAATAAAAGAAAGAAGTGTCATTCGCTGAGGGCTGTGTTGCATTGAGACATTCGAAAATATCCAAGGTGTCAAAAATGAGCATTTCCAAAGGTGATTCATTTTCGAAATATGGGGTCCGAGTGACTTTTTGTGGCAGGCTCTTTTAGATCAGTGCACAACTGTGAAACTCAACAAAGACAAATTATGGAGAGGGATCTCATTTGTGATACGCCGCAAGGAGAGGAACTTCATTTATGAGCGGAATTAATAAACGCGTTTGGAATTTGAATGGGGACGTCCCCACAGGCTCTGGATTCTAAACATTCCATTAGTTGGATGGAAATGCTGTTGCGCTCAGATAAACCGAGCGGGCTGCAGTCGAGTTTATTTATTCCTGTCCAGCAGCTCGTAGAGAGATATGGAGCTCGGAGGAGCTGCTCTGGTGCGCCATTAGTATGCAGGTGTGGAGCAATCAGGGTGACTATTAGCTTTACCAGGTTCTGATCCGCTCTGGTGTTTTGCAGAATGAAGGTTTGGTCCCAGGAGAGTGTGGTCCATGAACTGGAGAGCTAGTGAGGATCATAGGGCAGGCCCATTAGCATCGAGCCCTTGAGCAGGACACTGAACCGCAGGACACTCCAGAGGCGCTGGCCCTGCAATTAGTCCACTGTCACTTCAGTTAAAAGAGACCTTCAGTTAATGCTTCGGCTTGATGGGCTGACAGCAGCAAGGTACCTGAGTTTAAACAAAGAGATTGAATGTTTTACTTTTTTTTTTTTTCATCAAAACAATGCTGCAAAAATATTTCTCACTCAGGGGAAAATTCAACATTGAATTACGTTTTTCAAATTAACTTGTTTAAATGATTCACTCCAAAACAAAACCTATTAAGCGATCGCTTTAAAAAATTGTAAAAAATTGTAAAAAATAGAAACGTGATTTAAATAAAAAAAAAAGAAATGTGCCATTGATCAACAACACACCTCCACCTTTTACCATTAGAGCTGCAATTAAATATTTGATGTTCTCCCGAAGCTGTGAGATCACATGATCTTTTAATGTTTCGTAGATGGCTTTGATTTCTTTGTAGGGAAAAGTGAATTGATTTATTTTTAAAAAGGAGATCACAGATAAAAATATTCCAGTTGTTAAAGCACAAATGTAGCTCTTATGTTCATATATTATCATTATCGCTTTCCCTCAGGGTTTTTAATCATACACATCTTTAAAATACCAAATACTTAAATATTAATTAAATGAAAAACCTTAGATTCCCCCTATTTATAGTCTTCTCTCCCTCTATGCAACAGTTTGTTCTCAAAACATTTCGCCGATGACTTCTATTTGATCGTAGGGAGTTTGGGATTTGTATCATGTAAAGGCTCAGTCTCCAATATGAATGTTGCTTTACAAAAGTAAAAATAATATGTTTCATAAATACACAACTGTGTGTGTTTTAGGTGGAGTTTCGTTACTCTCACTTACCCCCACACCTAAGCCCTTGCAATCACCACATTGAAACTGAGGGCTAAGTAGAAGGGCTGAAAATATACTCCAGTGAATTGGGACACCCCTACACAGTAAAAAAGAGTAAAATTATTCAGATAATAGTCGTTCCCGATGAGGACAAGTCTGTTTAACTCTATATAGAGGGACTAAATTAGTTTATTTCTGAAATTTTTTCTAAATCTGTGACCAGAATTTTCTGTATTTTAGTTGTGTTTGCCTTGTGTTTCTGTGGCATCACTAATGATAAAAAAAAAAACTTAAATATTCAATATAAACTCAACTGTGTCACTGAGTTATTTTAACTCTTCTCATAAAAGGACCGACTTGCTTTCTGAATTGAGTTAATTTTACTCTGAGCATTTTCCTGTGTACAAAGTTGTTTTCATCAGCCAAATGGTTCTGAAGGATCACCAAATGCATCTCACTCCATGTAGTTTTCCCAATGTAAAACATATAAACATAATAAATAAAAATACGACATGCCATGAGCAATTCTAGTGTCATAATTATCATAATTAGGTTAAAAACGTGCATGACAGCAAAATAACTTTTACTGCTCTATATGTAGACATGGGCCAAAAAACAGTTTTTCTAATTGTACACCTTTTTTGAAAAACAACTACATGAACAATTACTTGTTGGCGGCTATCTTAGCCCATTGTTTGGAGCTCTTTGGATCGAGCCTTCCCTAAGAATGCAGGGCTACCCGTTCTAGCCCTTTCCCTTCATTCAAAGATAATTGGGACACCCCTTCACCTAAAAAAAGCACAACAACGAAAGGGAAGGGTGAAGGGGTAGAAAAAGACTTTGCAAATATAACAAAAACACTGTTATACTTAATTTAACATTTAATATAATGAAAATACATTCCTCATATTTATGACGCAGACTTAAAATGGTAAATATTATTTTAAAAAAGCGGTAATATTTCAGGGATTCAGACTGACTGCATATGCATTGTTCTCCCTGGCAGCAGGTGTCATTGGTGAACTCAGAAATTCATTTATTTTTTTTACTTTTTACTTATTTTTGAGTGTGATATGACCAAATAATCCCATGTTTGCATGGTGTTCTGCTGCCATGGAACATTAAGCAGATCCAGAGCGGGTTCATTATTTCTAAGTCCCCTTGACACATTTCTGTTGTGTCCTTTGGCTTTTTCAGCACTTTCTGGAAGTTTTGCAAAAATTTGCTGTTTGTTTTTTGTGTTGAATATTTATATCATTAAATGTTGTTTGTGTTGTGAGAAGATTTGGCGGGTTTCTAATTTGAAAAAGCTGCGATGGTTATCAATATGGTGAAAGTGTCTGCTCTGATTTTGTTTTTTCTGCATGTTTTGCCTTAAGTTGATAAATCTCTTGGTCTAAAAACATCATACCTGCAATATCATAACCTATTATTCTGTATTCCTCTTAATTACCTGTACAACTAAATCTATGAAACCAGTAATTCTGACTGTTACATGTGTTTGACACATTTTCTAAAACATTTAGTATTACAAAGAGAAGTTTATTTTGCTGTATATTTTTGTGCAAAGCCTGATTCTTTTTATAACACATTTTTTAGTTTTAAAGGGATGTTTTTCATCTTTTACCAACAAATTGAATTTAATCCATAAAACAACAATTTAGTCCTTTTTCATGAATTTAAGTTAATGACCACACATTGCTCTAAAACACATCTCGAGATGCGTTTCTTTGCTACATCTGCTAACATATTAATTTAATAATTAGTGAACCACGAAGGTGAAAATGGCCAAAAAAGATCATGAACAAAGGTTTGTAAGATTACAGAAGACCTAGACTAAACACAATAACAGCATTTATTTATAAGGTTTAGAATTGCAATGATTTTAAAACAATATTTTGCAACCTGCCTGAAAGACCAAACAAAAAAAGTGGCTAAAAAATTTACTTGTTTCATTTATTCCTTTCAAAAATGGAAACTTCTATGATGTATACATTCACTCCATACAGACTGATACATTTCAAATGTTTATTTCTTTATATTTAGTTGATTATAACTGACAGCTAATGAAAACTGTGAAAAGCTCCCTTTTGGAGAAAGTGCCTCGCGCCACATTCTATATTTAACCAAAACACATCCAAAGGGCTTTAAATGGTCTCTCACTTTAGTTCTGTTGGCTACACAAGAATGAAGAACTACTTACTTGACAGTTGCCCATAAGACAGCCAATGACACCTTGCATAGGGAGGGTTAGCTGGCTGTTTGCAGAACACTGTGTACAACCACTTTTATATAGATAATATAGATAGAAGAGAAAGAAAGATTGTTAAAAAAAATGTACAAACAATAGGGGCAAGCGTACCCTGGAGAGTATTGTGAAACAAAACTTATTGAATTGTGGAAGAGATTGGACTGCAGTTGTGGTCAGTTCTTTAACAACCTACATGCACAGATGTATGCCGGTCAAAAGTTATGCCAGAACTAACAATGCAGAAGAGTGGAAGGCAACTATCAGATCAACCTGGGTTCTTATAACACTTGAATAGAGCCACAGATTAATCGACTCCATTCCACGCCGCATCGCTGTAGTAATTAGGGCAAAAGGACTCCCAACAAAGTACAAGCTCATACTTTTCATGCTTTTTTTTTTCGAAATGTGGCACTAATCCTCTGTCGAGCTGAAATCTCAAACAGTTGTTTATTTACGTTTTAAAGTTTTCAATAATTGTTTTTTTTTTTATTTAAGTTAAAGAGTAATTTTTAAGTTAAATTAAATTTTAAAAAGACTTTAACATTTTTTTGGCGTGACAGTATCATAAGTGATATAGTTTATTGAGGTTTTCCCCCTCGTGGAGGTTTTATTTTCTACTTTAGGCTCTATAAATACTTTGAGTTCTCAAACTGCTGTAGATTCATCTGCACAAAAGTGATCATTAGTTTCCAAAGTAATCCCAAAGAGGGAGTACCTGTGTTTAAACCCCACGAATTGGAACATTTCTATTGTCAGGTTGATGTGTTTTGTACAGTATTTTCAGTGACTGGGATTGTTTGCGTGGATATGTATGAGCCCCTTCTGTTTTTGCTCATCCTAACCAACCTCCCGAGAATAACTTGATCACTGCCTTTTCTGTTTCTCCCGCTCTTTCCCTCTGAAATGCTAATGCATTCCCTCACCCGCTCTTTCGTGCTGTCAGAGCGGGTGTGTAGGAGGTAGAAAAGGTTTCTGTGGAATTTGGAATAAACACTGGTCAGAGATGGTAATGAGAGTGACTTTTGCATGTCGTCGAGGCCTTTCTATGTTTTTTTATTTTTGTTTTGTTTTCGAATGGTGCATTTAAAGTTTAACAACAGCAGTCTGCCCCTGGGATCTGCTTCTGTCTCCATCACTGAGGATCACTTCTCTGCAGCTATTTTCTACGGTTTCAAATTCACCATTTTGTGTTTCCGGAGCATTTTCGCTGGCATTCCATTAGTGCATTTGATTTAGTATTCCAGAGCAATGAGCAAGAATAAATAGAAGAAAAAAAGGACAGACTGGAAGAGGCTGTACCAGTCTGTCTCCAAGCATAGCGGTCACCTCAACTTCCTCATCCCATGAAGGAGGCTCCAGTTTGAAGGATGGCGTCCTTTAATTAGTCGAAATCACCTTTCCAACCAAACCTCAATGCAGTCAATTCTGAGCAAGTAAAGAGAAGAAACAATCAAAATTCCAAAAGCAGATGATTGGAGAAAAAGAGAGAGCCTCGTGGATGGAGAGAGAGAGAGAGAGAGAGAGAGAGAGAGAGAGAGAGAGAGAAAGCGAGAGAGGAGGGGAAATCTTTTCAGGTTGACCGTGACAAGGTGAGAGATAATGATAGAATGCGAGCCCTAGAGAGAGCATGTGTGCGTGCGTGCGTGGGTGGGTGTGTGTGGTGTCGGGGCTGATATTCATCATCATGGGTCAGGTGTGTATGACTTTTGTCGCTCTATTGTCTTGAAAGCTCCTGGTGAAAGCAGTTTGAAGGAAAGTTTAAGGGCAGAGCACACAGTCCGCGGGTCAATCGCTCTCGACACACACACACACCATGTTTTTGAGTGTTTGCAGGCGGTTATGCGTGTCCATTATGGTCCTGTCCTGTGCTTGCTCGAGTGAAAGAGAGAAACTTAGTGTAGAGAGACAATAGCTGCTTTCCTTGCACCTATTATGGAATATCGCTTAAAAAAACCTGGATGAAAATGGTGAGTTGTGCATGAATAAAAAAAAAATGAAGCAAATTTTTTGGCATAAAATGGGCATAAACTGCGATGGAACCCACTTAATGAATAAATCCCAATGCAATGGCAATGGCAATGCATTTTTTTGTGATGGGGCGGCATTAATGGAGTACCCAGTAAACCCCGCCCTGACCGTGAGCAGATTCAGCCAAAACATGTACTTCCGAAAACTACTTGAAAGTGCATTAGTTTGCAAATGTACATACAAATAAATGTCTGGAATGGCATCAGTAATTTTTATTTTACAGTCTATGTTCATTTGTTGCCAATTTGAAATACACTTGCAAAAACAGTTCACAAAACACTTGATCAATTCTGATTAAAACATCACAAGGCACTTAAAGTAACCATTGTTAACCATTTAAAAAAAAGCTGTATAATCAGTTGTGAAAAGACTATATGAGTTAAGAACCACTTTTAAATCATCGGTGACATGCAAAGGATTGTGGGAAAAATTTACATCATGATTTATTAAAGGATTACGAGGTTTATGGAAAGTACCGTATTTTTCGGCTCATAAGACGCACTTTTTCTTCCCCAAAAATGAGGGGGAAAAGTTGGTGCTTTCTTATAGACCGAATGCAGAGCGCCGCGAAGTCCGGTCACGGCCGTATGAGAGGCGTAAGAGCTCCGGAGCAAGTCTGAAGCCGCGGCCATATTTATACACCCAGTGCTGCGCGCTGACGTCATCGCCCATCTCTGCCATAGTGCGGTCGTAACGAAAACAGAAAAATATATATATATTTCCCACAATGCCTTTGGCTACGGTAGCCGCAGCGGTGCTTCCGCATCCATACTCACGAGCTACAGAGCTGCCGTTTCTCACACATTGAACGTAAAAGAGCCCCGGAGCTAGGCCGAAGCCGCGGTCATATTTGTACACCCAGCGCTGCGCGCTGATGTCATCGCCCATCTCTGCCATAGCGCGGTCGTAACGAAAACGAGAAAAAAAACTACATTTCCCACAATGCCAAACTGCTGCCGTGCGCTCTCTCGCTCTCGCTCGCGTGAGGAAAACAAAACGCTCTCAATGACTGAAACTCTCCTTTAATAAACTCAAACTCAAATCATCTCTCAACGGTACATCTCACACATGTACATACGAGATAACAAACGTAAGTAACGTGCTCTGCAATTAGGTAGTGTTGCTAACCAGGTAAGAGCGCATAAGGATCATATCTTAACACCATGCAACCGAATTGTCACTTGAATAAGCTATAAATAATGAGTTATTTAACATTAAGGAGTAGTTACATTTATTTTACATTAAAATAATTATTAATTAATTATTAAATAAGTATTATTTTACATCATGGGTTGCCCAGATTCTTTTAAAGGTTTAAAGGGGGGCTCGACTAAAAAAGTTTGAGAAACACTGTATTATTACTAATGTGGGGGCAATGTTACTGGCTATTATTACTAATGTGGGGGCAATGTTGCACTGGAACAGTGATGGTGATAACGAATGGTGGACTTTAGAATGATGAGTGGGGGCAAAGAAAAACATTACAGTCTTTTTTTTATTACTTTTACTGTTTACTGTCTGTTCATGTTACATGTTTGGTTGTTAACTTTTACTCAGTTGATATAAAATATTTTACAACAGTATTTGGTTCAGAATCTTTTTTTTCTAGATCTTCCTCTTTTAAAATTGGGTGCATCTTATGTGCCGGTGCGTCTTATGAGCCGAAAAATACGGTATTTAAATGTGTTCATGCTGTTTGCACTTGGTGTAAGTTTCCGTTCATGACAGAAATGATGTATTTTGTGAGAAAAAAAACGTTGTTGAAAAGTATGTTATCTGAAGTGAGAGTTTTTATATTTTATTTCATGTACAGTAATCCAATTTTTTCAGAGTTGTGTTAACATGCATGAGGTTTTACTTTGAGTGAGGCTGAACGTGTTTGACGCTTCAAATCATTTATTTGAAGTTTATTAAGATAAGGGATGTAATCTCCCACTTATGAGATACAAGAGAAGTCGGCAAATGGCATATAATCGGTGAAAAGGTCAAATATATTTAACAATTATAAGAGGGATAAATGTTTCATTTGTAAACTAAAGCCTACAATCGCGTCTAGAAACGGTCCAAAAAAGAAGTGGAAATGCAGCGTAGACGTAGTATTCACCTCTAAAAGACGTCATCTTTTGGACGTCCAAGTGTTTGATGAGAAACCAACGAACCGTTTGCATTGCAAAACATCTGAAATGTAGTTTTGGTCATTCTAAAATTCCTTAGGCAAAGTCTGTCATCGAAGTGGTTTATCTCTCTGGAGTATCTCCTTTCAGAACTGTCTGCGTTCCCAAAAGGAATGTTTTATATTTGATAAAATTCCTTGTCCTTACGCAACTTAAATTTTTATTTTGATATTTTGCATCGGGAGTGGTGATTTTGTCCTCATGGACTTATTGGATGAAAACCGTGCTTTAATTGCAAATATTTTTATGCGATATTCCAATTTTGCACATATATGTCATTCGCATCTTTGGAAACATGGCTATTGAATACAAAAGAAGATAAGGATCCAGCTCTAGAACTCTCCCAGTTTCTACTTGAAAGTGGTTCTGTTTGTAGACGCAAATGTACTTAAAGCTTCATTGTTGATGCATTTACTCTTGGCAGCATGCATGGGAAATTAGTTTGTCTGCAATAAAAAATGACCAGCATACTCTGTGTTACAAGGATTTTAATGTGCTTATTTAAATTAATGGCGATCTAAATTCCCGAAGGCAGTTCCATTGGGTTTAGTTCACTTCCAGTGCTGTTGTTTTGACTCATAGTCATGAATCACGATAATAGAGCTGGATGTGAAACAACGGTTTAGCAACTTTTTACCAAATTCATGTCCTATCAGAAACAGCATTGAATCAAAGTAAACAGAAATGGCTCATATCGAATTCAAGACACTGTGTTTGCCTGCGGAATGACTCTGCACCACTTTATCTAAATTAATTACTCCAAAGTGACGTGTGCACAATGCACATCTCACAGATGAATTGGTTTACAGGCCGAAACTTTGTGAACCACCTTCACAAGCTTTTTACATTTTTAACCCAGTGGAGGAAAGTGTCTTCACCTTCATGAAGTTGTTACCTTTTAAAGCGTACTTTAGGTTTTTCTGAATGGAATCTCTTTTGTCCAGAAACAACCACACAAAGGATACTAAGGCAATACTCTGTGACTATTCCATTTGTATACATGATCACAATTCATTCCATTTCATTGTTAAAATGATTCATTTTACCAAAAAGCTGCTTGTTTGTTTTACACTTATGTCTTCTGTATCAATGTCTGTCCATAAGAGGTTGAGCAATATTCCTTTTGGCTGATGTTGATATTTAATTCTGGATGGCCAGGGACGAACGGGTTTAATCTGATAAAGTATGCAGCTGCTAGTAAATGTGTAAGAGATAAACAGTCATCAGTTATACAGTGCTGTGTATAAGCACCTGCTAAACCAAGTGTTTTGGATATATGGGATTACATTAAAGGCACAATTCGGAGAGAAAAAAGTCCTATTTTGAGAGCACAAAAAGACATTTTGCACCCGCACAAATGGCATTTTCTAAATAAAATGTATTTTGAGTGAGAAAATTAATTAAATAATTTAAATGATTAATTATTTTTAATTAAAATAAAAAAAAAATTAATTTTGAGCGTAAAATCGTATGCGCAGATGTTCGTGTTCGCTTTCACATTCACACACTCGCTCAAAACAAACCACAGGTACAATTCCAGCCAATCAGAGATTCACACCCTTCTCTCAGAAGAAGCAGACAATATTTTTTTCTTTTTATTAATAATTCAAGGCACAGTACAAGGGGCAGAAAAATATATAACACATTTTTAAGCCTCCTACACAGCTGTTCCAGTTTCGGTTAATGACTTTCTTTCAACATTGATGAACATTAGAACTTTACAGTTCTGCAATATCTCTGGCTCTGTTCAAGTGTGCCTACAAGACTTGATGATTGTTTTGATTTAGTTTTTTTTTTTTGTTTGTTTCGCTCACTTTTCATTTTGTAAATTTACCAATAATTTAACAATATTTAACAATAATTAGTTCTATTGCCGAAAGCATTCTTTGTTTACAGGATTTTTCACACTGTCCTACAATGTTTATATGAATTGTAAACTGTAAAATATTCCCCTAATACATTTTATAAATTTTATTAAAGTTTTTTTTTTCTGTTGAGTGAGCTCGGTTTGCTTGGATGCAATATTCTGCAGCTAATCACTCTGTTGATACACACCCCTTACGGGACAAAGGTGTACAGACAGAGATCAGAGACAATAATTTCCAAAAAGCATGCACGAAGAGGTTTTCTCTTGACCACAGGTGACCGTTCCCACCCGCCTCTAAAATAAGCTGAAACCGAGCATCGTGTCATTATTCTTGAGTGTCGCCAACAATTCCAGCTTGGCCTTTATACTCTCTGAGCAATCTGATTGCCAAAATTGACATGATTGGTTCTCTGCTAAAATGAGATTTGCATATTTTGCACTCGATCATTATTGTTATTCATGACCGTTCTCGGCGGACCAATAAAGGAAATTGGCTTTTTCATTATTGCTAAGGTTTACGTGTTTATGTCATTAGTAGCAGCACCTGTGCTCACGCTGAAGTGGAGGAGAGAGAAACGAAGAGGAGCGGGGGAGAGAACCATTTTCTCCTCATGCACCTTATCAGCAGTGAAGTGTTGCGCTCAACCCACAGAGAGACAGACAGAAAGAAAGGAGTCTAATTAAGTCTCTCAGTGATCAAAAAGTGTGCGACTGTCTCCTGTGTGAATGACTTGCACACATCACTGCACACTATTTCTGTCACTTCATCTTTCTCCCTAGCTTTCTTTTGTGAGCCCTTACAAATTAGCATTCTTTAGATGTTACCTGTGTGCCTAAAATGAGAGAGAGGGAGATAGAGAGAGGGTGTGTGTGCGTGTGTGCGTTTGAGGGTTGACTCCTAAGCTTTTTCCTTGTCAGCAATTTCACAACTGAAAGCAAAAAATCCTATTTGTCTGCTGCTCATCGGGACACAGTGTATATGTTGGGAGAGCGAGGGAGAGAGCGAGAGAGGGAGCATAACACACATTAGCATCCCTTTCATGTGGGAATTGGCGTGACTGGAGTCAGAATGATCAGAGACCTGCGTCCTGTGATTGAAGGTGAGAGTGGCACAAATATATGTCCCTCTGACCCAAAAATGAAAGGGAGTCACACATCATTACGGAAGCCTGCCCCATACACTCACGTGCATTTACATACCTTTCAGACAAATTTTTCTTTTCAAGTGCTCTCCCCTGCTGTTACAAACAACACACACTCTCGGAGACAAAATCAAAATGTGTTTCCCTCTCATTTTTCATTCTAATTCAAAGATAATGACGCCAACACGCACGCACCCAGCGCTGCCCTACTTCTGATTACAGCTATTTGGCTGGTGATGAATGCTGAGTTGTGAATATGCTTTACAGAATTAGTGCTGTACCTGTGCTGTGTGTGTCTGTGTGTTTGAGAGAAAGAGGATTTTAAGTCGTAGGAGAAGGTCGAGTTGCTTTGAAGATGAAATTGATTAAATATTTTATTGCCGTATTAATCCACTGAAAAGTGTCTACAAGATCCACTGGGATCCAGTCTCCAGACAATTAGCTCTACATTCCATAGACTGTAAACAAATATGGACGACGTGACATATTTGGCGAACAAATAAGGCAAACCCGCGGGCCCCGCTTTTTTTAAAATTTGGCGAACAAATAAGGCGAACCCGCGGGCCCCGCTTTTTTGAAAATATTTGGCACCTTTGTATCTATTGTATCTACATATTTGGCGAACAAATAAGGCGAACCCGCGGGCCCCGCATTTTTGAAAATATTTGGCACCTTTGTATCTATTTTTACAACCCGCGAGCATTAAATAAACATACTAGGCTTTGTTTCACCCTAAAAGTGCTTGGAAACATCGCCGTGTAAACTGACAACAACATATAATTCTGATTGAACGATGAATAACAAGATAATTATACACATTTTCAAAGCAGCGATTGTAATCTAGGCTAAACATTTCTCTTTTTTATCATTTATCACACAGTAGCGCTTTTACATTCACTGTGCAAAAAAAATAGCATCCACTGGGTTTAATCCTGGATTTCAGCGCCTGGGTTGCAGAGCTGAATGTGCGCTCGCATGATGCGCTTGTGGCTGGGCACGGAGAATCATTTTTGACTGCGACTGTGACCGCCGGAGTTTGACTCGCACTTATTTTGTAATTTTGTAACCAGAATTTGAGAACGGCTTCTCTAAATTTGATCGTTGGCAGCGCTAGTGATCTTTCTCACAAAGCGTTGACAGCGGGAAGTCGGCTCTGTTCCGTGTCAATCATAGTACACAAAACACCACAAAAAGAATCTTAAAACAAACAAAAAAGCTTTTGAAGTTGTTCACTTTATAACTATCTTTTGAATATCATTCAAACTGTAAACAACACAATTTCTGAGGAAATTGATTTTAAAATTCGGCTTTCCTCAGAGACTTTCATTGGCCGGAAATCATTCCAGTACCATTGGGGCGATCACACTTGGTTCATTCTTGTGCCAGAAACATGGGGGCATTTTGATGGGGTTGAGTTTAAAAAGGATGCAGTGCTCCTTCCTGTCATTGGATGGCGCCTCTAAACACCGGCCAAATTTTGATTCTTCACAGCAGGGTGGATTGGATGTGCTCTTTGTCTGGGTTGAGGAAATGTTGATGCAATAATACTCCATGCCTGAAGATGGTGTCTGCAGTTAAAACAGATGCACAAAAGCAGAAGTCGGTTGCTTCACATAGAATGATTTTAGAAAAAAAATCGCTGAGAACTTGTTCATTGGTACTTCAATCTGTGCGTGTGTCACATGCGTACAGGAAACTCGATTTGCATGTGATTCCTCACAAAACCGGAGCCATGAGTGGCTCCTGCGCCACCATATGGCATGGAGTGAGTTACTGTTCATAGAAGCGCCATCTAGTGTTCAGGAGTGGGTCTGTGCACTCATTTTTAAATGCAAGAGAGAGACGCAGTGGCAAAAGTGAAGGCATTAAGTGTATGGATGTCTTCCAACACCAATGAACCTTTGCACCATGACCCTGTTCCTCATGTGCACACCTTCTCATCTCTGGATTGTGTTTTAAACATCTTTCAGGAAAAGGCACATCAATTATTCTATCCTCCCATGTTGTTAAACTGGTTCAGTCCTACTCCAGTCCGAACCTGCGGTGCCCCACCTTCCACCCCTTCACCACACAATGCGGGTTAACTCGGCCACATCCGAGTACACAGCTGGCTGCCACATAGGCTTACGAACTATACAGGTCCAGATAACGAACTACTGAAAGCATTAAAATATTCACAGTTCAGATGCTCTGCTTTTTCCTCATGGAATGACCTAATTATATAATTCTTGACTGCTCTTGGTCCCAAAAATATAACTTTTGAAACAACATTGAACATCTTGTTTCATCATTTCTGAGCTGTGCTCGCAGCTCCGCCAAATCAGCAACCATTACAAAGGGGTGGGACTTACATCAACTATGCTATTAAAACCCATTCGAGATAACGGATTTCTATCATAATTCATGGTATTATTTATGTGTTAACTCTTTTTTTTCTGCCCTCGCTTGTGGCTGCCTCAGTGTGAGGCTTTTGTCAGGCTGTGGGATTCATAATTTATAATCTCAGTTAGCTGCATCACTCAGTGTGAAGAGACCTTTCCTTTGTATTCACCAACTCGTCTCACCTCCTCCTCCTGTCCTTCTGTGTGCCTGTCTCACTCTCTCGGCTGGGGCGAAGCGTCATACTCAGCAAACCTAAACACCTACATTCTCTTTGTGTGTCCAGCTCACTCTCCAGCAGTCTTCAGTTTGTGAGATTGATTCCAGCCAGTGGCTAGATTTGTATTTCAATACTTGCAAAGAAAATGCAACAATATTTAAACATTTTCCCTTTTCTTACTTAAACACCCGTGTTTTTCCCTTTGTGTTCCCCTTGCAATATTTCTTTTTATCCTCATGTATAACCTTTTGAGAAGGTGTAGAGATCTCGGCGGGGACATGAGTAAGGCAGCCAGTCAAAACAAAACCTTACTCAACGAACAGAACAAGCAAGATATAATAAATAAATAGTATATTCAATAATTAATGAAATGCTACAAATAATACAGCACCCAATGCACTCAGATCAGGATACGCTTGTTATCATTATTATTAAATGATTTTTATTGTACAAATTAATATTGCTTTTGCATACAGAGAGATACAGGGAGGGCTCTTGCGAAAAAAAGGTATCTCTGTCCTGCAGTTCAGCAGTTATAAAGACACAGTATTGCATGATCAGGTGCATTAGTATGTTTTAAAGCTCTAAATTGATTTAAAGAACAGTATAAAGTCTTCCTAAAAGTGTTTATTTAGCAGGCTGTTTCTATTTCCCCTACATTACAGAGTGTTCAAGCAACATCATTAGAAAACATTACATTTTATATTACATTTGTGCTTGTAGGCAATGCTTTTATCCGAGCCAAAGTACAATTAAGACACATTACTTAAATCAGATTTAATGTGCTTTAGAGCTTTAAATTTCTATCAAAAAATCTTTTCCAAAATGCACCTGATCATGCAATACTGCGTCTTCTTTACCGCTGAACCGCAGGACAGAGATACGTTTTTTCGTATGGCCCTCCAAATGCACCTGATCATGCAATACTGCGTCTTCTTTACCGCTGAACCGCAGGACAGAGATACGTTTTTTCGTATGGCCCTCCATGTAACTGTTTTCACTAGCAGTGTAGATTTGTGCATGAAACTCATTTAGAGCTTTGAAGTTATAACCCAACCTCTTTTTCAAAATACTGTGTCTTTTTTACCGCTTAGCCGCAGGACAGAGATACGTTTTTTCATATGGGCCCTCCATGTAACTCTCCATGTAACTGTTTGTTTTCACTAGCAGTGTAGATTTGTGCATAAAACTCATTTAGAGCTTTGAAATTATAACCCAACCTCTTTTTCAAATTACTGTGTTTTTTTACCGCTGAGCCGCAGGACAGAGATACATCTTGAGATACATCTCAAGCAGCATAGATGTGTGCATACAGTACATCTGTGATGGAGTTAAACAAGCTGCGGACTTGGTAAGAGTATCTCTTTTTGTGATGGGCGTGAAGAACAGAGTTGATCATGATCAGCATATTGTAAAAATGACTGGCCGATACCCTTGAAATGCAGCTAATTCCAGTCCTCGGCCACACAATAGGGGCGTTCTTCATTTTGAAAAACAAAGGTGTATAAAAGCGACTGAAACACTGGATAGAGCACAAATAACACCTTGGTTGTAATCAGTTTCCGTGTTGAAAAAGAATAAAGCAATCTGATATGATCGACTGCATGATAAACTCTTCCAAACACACACACACTGATACACATACAATATAGAAGGGAAACATTTGTTTTGAGCTTGAGCCGAGCTGACAGTTTTTGAAGGACAAGCTTTTAGCTCTCATATCAGTCACTCTCACATACGCACATCAGCTAAATGGGTCTGTGAGCCACTGTAGTGTGTGCGCGTGCGTGTGCGCGTTAGTGAGACGGAGTGTTTTCGCTTGAGTCGCTGGCCAGAATTAGAAACACTTCAGAAAAGCCCTCCAGAATGAGCACACCCAGATACTTTAGCCTAACAGGATGGAGAGAGAGAGAGAGATGGGGAGGTGAGGTGACAAAAAGCATTTAGATACACAAGAGTATAGAATACCATTAGAGAGAAAGAGAGGGAGGGTGGCAGGAGAAGAATCTGATGTGAGCATATTCAGGGTGTCTTTATTGCAATCACAATCACTTGAGAACTCTTTTCCCACTTCCATTTCATGATGAAGCAGCACACTTTCAACCGGAACTAAACTCTCCTCCTTTGCTTATTCATCATTTAAATTTTAATGGGATTTATTTGAGAAGAGGAATTCAATGTGAAAGAAAATTGTTTGTTTGATAAAAAATGTAAAATTCTTTGTTGTCCCCTGCTTCAGTTTTCACCGGCACGATTCACATTTTCTGATCAAGTAACCCATTATTTAAATGATTATTGATGAAAATACAGGGATTCATCCGAGAGAGTATTGGTGAAAAATAAAAAAAAATTGTAATTATTAAGTTAAATTAAAAATTCAATGAAATTACACAATTTTGTTTTGAGTTTACCCCTGTATTATTCATTCATTCATTCATTTTCATTCTTGCTTCTTCCCTTTCGGGGTCACGGGGGTCTGCCGGTGCCTATCTCCAGCACACATTGGGCGAGAGGTGGGGGTACACCCTGGACAGTTCGCCAGTCCATCACAGGGCGCCCCTGTATTAATCCCAAAAAATCTCAGATTTCCTTTAGTCTGAAAAAGAAATAGCAGAATCTTAATTACTGCTCACAACGATAAACAAAAATCTTAGACAATGCTAAACTCAGTGGGTGAGACTTTAATGGGTATAAACAATGAATAAATAAACCCATGTTAATCTATCCCCTTTTTGAAGGTAGCGGCTAAATTTCCATAACCCCTCCTTGAGCCCGTGTCTCCATGGCGATGCTCTTTTTCAGAAATGACCCCAGAGATGTCTGACTAGCTTCAGTATTTTGTAACAAGTATGTGTTTACCTTCGTCAAGCTATGAGAAATGCCACCAGCAAGAAACATTCTTAGCTGACCCGCGCTTGACTTTCATGTTTGCAGACTGCGTTTGTGTCTTTGCCGCGTGTGTGTGCTCTGTCAGCTTTATTTTAGGCAGTATCAGGGCTGTGACCCTTCTGTGCTGTTGCTCAGGGCTAAAGTTTTCTCCAGCAGACCTCAGAAGAAATGCGGATCGTTGAGTGTAGGAAGAGGTTTTTCCAGTACAGAGAGATGGATGAGGGAAACGTCGACTCTTGCTGTGTGTCTGCGTGACTTTTTCATAGAGAATGAGCACGGGAAGTGTGCACTGATCATCAGAAGATGGATGTTTGAATAAATATTACCCACTGTGTGTACTGTTTATGTGTGTGAGAGCGGAAATGTGATCCGTCTCTCCGGGCTCCATGTAATACTGCAGCATTCCCAGCAGTCAAATCATGCTAATGTTATTGAGGAACGTATTTAGAAGCAAATATTTTCAAATCTTCAAACGTTCATATACTGGATGTATGTCTGTGTCGTGTGCACTTTAAATGACTCCGAGGGCAGCCTGGCATTACCTGTAATCCGATTCAGAGTTCATTTCGAAACCAAATTTTGCACAAATGATGGAGCTGGATGTGTCGACTGGCAAACATGAAAGATTAAAAGCAGAGCTGGTGCATAATTAAACACAGGAAATTATGTAACTAATAGTGCAGTTAAAGAACACGTTTCAGAAGACATGCTCATGGATCAAAGAAATTGAAATCTTTGGTCATAAACTGCGAGACAGTGCAAACAGATATGGCGGTTAAGTTATAACAAAAGTAAATATTATACAAAAATATATTATATGACAGGTAAATGTGAAGAATAAGTTATTAAGTGAAACAGATACACCTGTGCAGGAGGCTTAAACCCACTGTAGGAATAATCTATTAATGAGAAGACCCTTTTTATATGTATTTTAGTTTTGTCAATTGATTTTACTTTTCATATAATCATTATATTTAAGCTTTAGCCTCTGTTCGTTTGAACTATTTTAGTAAGGGGTATTTTAGTAAATGGCTGGAGAGGGAAGGTAAAGGTGTAGGATCCATTTTTTTTTTGTGCCTTTTTTTCTGCTGGCTGCAGAAAGATTTTTGGCCAATACAAGTCTCTTGAAAAATGACATAATGAAAAATGAAAAAATTTATAATGTAAAAAAATAAAATAAAATAAAAATAAATAAATAGAAAAATTATCCAAACCGTTTTAATGACTTTCGAAATGTATCTATACAGTTGACAAAGTTCAATAGTTTTTGGGTTTTAAGTCTATTTTC
Organism: Danionella cerebrum; assembly: GCA_007224835.1. NCBI lineage: Eukaryota > Metazoa > Chordata > Actinopteri > Cypriniformes > Danionidae > Danionella > Danionella cerebrum. The sequence continues at coordinate 283,882 of SRMA01025975.1, forward strand.
GTGTGGTTCAGAATGGCTCAATTTTCCCCTAAAAAAACATAGTGGCGGGACCATCGGATTGACAGCTATGCTGAACAGAGCCGACTCCGATTCAGAGTCGTTCTCAAATTCTTGTTTATAATTACAAAAGGTTGTACATAACAGGCTGCGTGTGTGTTAGTCACGACGGCAGTAGGCGGTGTCATGTTACAGGTTTGGAGGCTGAAAATTAACTTTAATTGCTTTTGCTTTAATGACAAACGTAATCTGAACATGTTAAATGTAACTTTCTTTTTCAGAAGCTAGAATTTCGAGTTCAGCTCACAACTATAAAATCTATTACAGTATGTAGATTCATTTCTACAATCTTTTTTAATAGTTACATATTTGTTTTAATGCAATATTTACTTCATCACCGAATAACGTGATGCTATCAAAGAGGTGAAATTAAGAGCTAACAATGTGCAGACGTTTGGAATTCTATCTGTAGATTGTGAGCCATCAGAGAGGACTAGGTTTTACTACTGACTGCCGACATGCCAGGGTTAACAGACCAGAGAGACATGCTCCAAACGGTCCTTCCATGCTTCTTAGTAAAGGATTTAGGTGCAAAGCCATTAAGGGATCTGTTCAGGGGTAACAGAGATTTGAAATCAATCCTAAAATTTATGAGAGGCCAATGAAGGGAGTTTAAGACATGCGTAATGTGAGCTTTCATTCTGCTGGCTGTCAGCGCTCGTGCAGCAGCATTAATTTGTAGTCTAGCCGGCCGTTCTGGGGAAGAGCACACAGCAAAGTGTTTTAGCAGTCCAGACATGCATAAATCTCTCAGCATCTGCTAAAATGGGACACACTTTACCGTTATTTAACTGAGACTTTTACTTTTTATTTTTTTCACATCTGACCCTAAGCACAATTTGTTGCACATGTTTGAACCAAACCAGATTCCGTTTCTGAGTCAAAATAGCTTGTTTTTTAACAACTAAACAAAGATGATTATGATGGTTGAAATTAATCTCCTATTAGCCTTTTTTTGTCTGTGTGTAAGTGAAAAGCTCAGAGAGGAGACCCTTTCCAAATACGATGTTATATAATAGCTAACTATTGTTCTCTAATAATAATTCTAAAGGTAGAACACAGGTTTTAGATGATTTAACAAAAAACATGGCTTTATTTAGCATAAACATTTGAGATATGTCAGAAGCATTCAGTCTTTGCCTCAAAGAGGAGCAGAAACTGAGAAACAGGGTATGGGGGCCTAAAAGAAAAAGATTGTATTTATTAAAGAAACTTGGAACTTCCTGTTTGTGATGTATTTCCTGTTCTATCTCAGAAATCAAGCAGAAAATTGGATTTAAATTTGGTAACCATTGTTTACAATATTAATTCTAAACCAAGGTAGAACGCTCTGAACGCAAGGTTTTAGAAGATTTAACAGAAAACATGGCTTTATTTACCCTAAAATATTTATATAAGTCAGAAGCATCCAGTCTTTGTCTAAGGGAAGAACAGAAACAAAGAAATAGAGTATTGGCTGTCAGAGAGGAGACCTTTTCTCTGTCTTTATTTAAGGAGCTTGGAACTTCCTGTTTGTGATGCATTTCCTGTTCCATCTCAGAAATCAACCAGAAAGTAGGATTATAATTTTTTTCTCTGTTAAATATTCAACATAATTAATAAAATACATTTTGCTTTCAAAATAGAACTACTATAGTATACTAACCATTGCTGTCAATGCATTTTTGCAGACATTGTTAGATATAGGGAACCCTTTAAATGAAAAGAAATGCTCGAAATATGTTATTTAGCATCAGGACCTGCTTTATTGTCCTACTTGATGACCTCAAATCCATGCATAACCACAAGGAGAATATTAACACAAGGCTTAGTAGTCAAGAGGGGATTTTCACGATGTAGACAGTTTCTCTTTCCACCCTTTCTCCCTGACTAAGAGCCCTTCGATTTTTCTCTTTGTTTCGTTGGGGAGAGTTCAGTGGCACCCTGTGTTAATACTGTCCATGCATTGATCTATCTCTACATTGAGCTGTCGAAAAATCAGCACAAGAAGCAATCTTGCGTTTGGCTGAAATGACTGTGTGCTACACACATGGACAGTTGTTTATCAGCAAAGGGAGTATGAAAATCAATCGAGACTTAGTTAGTTTTGGCACCCTGAGTGTCAGTCAAATAAACCTACCACAGGGTTCTGCTGCAGCAGATCGCTTTAACGGAAGCCTGTTGTGATATGAAAATTTGCAGTGTTACATGGCCCTGAATTACAGAGTTAAGATCTTGGATCACTTGTTATTTTTTATGGCAATCTCTCCGTTTTATTTAGTTACTCTTCAAAGGAATGAATTTGCATGTAGAGTTCGTATAAATACTAAATACTACATTAAACATATGTTTTCAGATCCAAATGATAAAATAAATTTCATCAGCGCTGAGTCAAGCTTGTTAATGTTTTACTCAAGTAAAGGTCTTATGAAAATAGTAATTGACTTTGATGTCACAGGTTAGATGAGTATTCTGGCATTTTACATGCAAGTTTCCATGGTAACCATTCATTCATTCATCTTCATACCTGCGTATTCCCTTTCAGGGTCACATGCAGCAGACTCCAGCTCACTTCGGGCGAGAGGCAGGGGTAAACCCTGGACAGGTCGCCAGTTCATCGCAGAGAAACACACACATTTACACCAAAGGGAATTTAGATTACTCAATTAACTTATTAATTAATTTAGATCATTTGCATGTTTTTGGAATTGTGGAGAAAACCGGAGTACCCAGGGAAAACCCACGGAAGCACGGGAAGAACATGCAAACTCCTTTCTGGAAGGTCACCGGGAGCCTCATACTGGCATCCTCCTAACTGGACACCTGTGCTGTTTCCCCATGTGGCAAACCTGTGCCATCTGAAGATTTGAGCGAATCTCAATTTGGACCAGGCCTTAAATGATGAACTCTGAAAAAGTATTTTTATTAATTTAAATTCATTTTGTCATTACCCTTTTTAAAAAAAAAAAAAACGCTTCTTAAGAGCTTTTCGTTGTTTGTGTTTCATGGAAAGGTGTCTCTAAATAAAGACCTCACAGTCTGAAGCAGAAAACTAATTAGAAACCCAGTTGTGGATCCACGTCTGAGTCCGTGCCCATGTTTGTGTCCCCTCCCAGCAGTGTGTTCTCCTACACTGTAATCATCATAATCGTCTGATTATCAAGACTCATTCAACACTTAAAGAAGAATCAGCTCCGTCTGTCTGCTTCAAGCTCATTTTTTGTCCTATTCTTCCCACATAGATTTAATTAGTGCTATTATACCATGATTAAGTTCAAAAAGGGGTTTAATATTGTTTGATCTGGTTCCTCTATTGATTGCACCAGGCTCATGGGAAGAAATCGAGAAAACAACATTCATAGATGCTACTACTAAACAGCTGACTATACATTTTGGTTGCGTACCTAGATGTCTGCAAAAGTCGCCCAACACCTCCAATTGGCACGTGCTTCACTGGCACAACGTCCAATCAACAGGAAGCCTGCCAGAGACTGACAGGGGCTTCGCTCACTCACCCCTCCCTCGTCACTTTGTCATGTCATCTTTTTCTGCATCGGCCAATTAGTGCGCCATTAGCAAAGCAATGCGCTCTAATGAGTGTTCGGCGCTTCTATTTCACTTCCATTTCATCAGTGTCTCCGAGAGTGAGACTTTCTTTCTTTCCTTTGTCCCCTGTCTCCCAGAACCTCTTTAACCTGTTTCATTCCACTTCTATTTTTCTTCATTTCTTCACGTGTCGCCTCTGATTCTTCCTTCTTTCATTTTTAAGTCACGTTTCTGTCCCCATCCATCTCCATCTTCATCTTACTCGTCTTCTATCCCATATGGTCTGCTGGTTCTCTTTCATCCACCGCTCAACCGTTCCACCTCTTCTTTTCATCTGTGTCCTTTTAGCACAGTCTATTCTTTCTCCTTCACTCTGTCTAAACACATCTTGTTCTCCCATGGCCCACCCCTTACCTGTACACTCCGCTGTTGAATGCTGAATGTTCTTTTCAGGCTCAAAGGTCACGGAAAGGTCATGGTCAGCTTTTACATTCCGGGAAGTGAATACTGAAAGGGAGCCATCCTCTCTGGAGAGAGAGACACAGACAGAGAGAGATTGTGTTGTTGCTAGAGCACGGAATCAGATGCACTATATACAAGTCTTCGTTTCCGATAAACCCTTAAACATTTACAGTAGATGTTGGAATGTAAAGTACTGTGTAAACGTCGTAAACAGAGAACTCTTTCGAAAATGTAATGCAGTGATTGAATGAAAGAGAAATCAATTTGAAGGATCTCGGCTGGTAGATAAGTTCTTCTAGAACTAATCACAGATCTTCTGTGGATGTAGCTTTCTCGCAGCCTTCTGTCTCTTCACGTAATTCCAGACACACTCGATGATGACAATGAGATCAGTGCTCTGTGGGGGCCATTCCATCACTTCCAGTACATCTTGTGTTTCTTCGCCCCAAAGATAGATCTTATTTACTTTGACCGCATTTTTGGGGTTCCTACTGCAGGAAAAGTTGGTTGCACTCCCAGGCAACCCTGATAGTATTTGATGATTTTAAAGTATCTGCCTGTTTCTCAGCACTGGGGACACCATTAACCTCTTAAACCCTGAGGCCTATTTTCCGAAAATCCTATACTTTTACTTTTTAAGGCATTTCTCAGCTTTTACAAGGCCTAAACTGCAAATCTTGGTATCAAAATGAAGATAGGTTCTTGGGGAGTGGTGTGGATGAGTTAATTTGACAGTCAAGAACACTGGGTAAGAGTAATTGATGTTGGAATGGCCAAAAAATGAACTCCGCCTAAAAAAAAAACACATGTTTCCTCCAATATCTCCTTATTTTACTTATAACGAAGCAAATAAACACAATCAATTGTAACCACTACATGTCAAGAACATCTGTAGCAAGTTTGGTGTTCATACTACAAGAAACTATATTCTGTAAAGGTTTTGAATGAACAAAGTTCAGGCGTAATCCATGTTGGCACAGTTTGGCACAATTTGGCACAATAATTGAAATATGGAAAAAATCTTGTCCAAAGCTTTAGCTACGTTCATAGTCTTCTTTTCTTGCTTATGGGACATGATTTCAGCAAAAAAAACTCCTAAAGAAACGCTGTAAAAGGGTGGAAGCTCAATTACCCCATCTTGTTGTGCTTTTGGGAACCTTTCATTCACAAACGCTTTCGACGTTCGAGCTTCTGCGTGTCCCTACCCCCCGACCATCTGTCCAATCCGGGAGCTCTATATATCGCTGGAAAGTTCTGATTCTATGGAAGCCAATGAGCTCAACCATTTTGAGACTGACGGGATCGCCGATGAATCACACGACGCGCAGCGTGGAGAGACCACCTCTTACGCACGGGGAGTCATTCCATATTTGGTGACGCAAGAGGAGCACTGGAGCAACAGAAAAAACACAAAATGGACTTTTCGCGAAGCTATCGACCGGACATAACAACAAACGGACTTTATCGCTATGGAAATAACTTTTTGTTGAAAAAACGGCAAAGGTAAGACAAGATTTACATGCTTGCTTGGTTTTTGCTGGCGTTTTTTCGGGGAACTTTCGCTCCCTGCTCTGAAATACTTCATGCAATGTTAATGAGTTGCATATCACTGGATTCGGCTGGTTGTTAGCTTTCATTTAATGTAATGGTTTTGGTGTTTCCGTTTATATTGTGGATACAAATCGCACATAAACAAAAACGTGGTCATGAATTATTCTCTGACTATGTTGTTGTTTATTTGCATGGCGTTCGAGCTGTGGTTAACGGATATGAAATTGAATTAGATACGTTTTTAGAGGAGTTTCCGCTGAACACAACAGTATTTAATATCTGTGGGTTATTCTCAG